>JACSYO010000184.1:120000-172500 GCA_016806645.1 Ophiodon elongatus | reverse complement strand
TCCTTCATGGCTTCATACGCAAAGAGAAAAACCCTCAGAGGTCCCAGTCATGATCCCTGAGGTTCACCCACACAAAACGCGAAGAATGTCCAATATTCACTTTCACTTTAGCTCTATTTTTTTATGCTATAAACCGCTTCCTCCTGCTGCAGGAAACCATGTTGATGACAATGTGAGCCTCGAGACTGCAATAAATGTTGTGTTTTAAAATCAAAACAATGAGCTCAAAGAAGCTATAAAAAAAAAAGCTCGGTAAAGCTGCAGGATTTGGTGGCGCAATTACAAAATCAGCGAGTTCTGCTAATTATAAATCCCATATTATCAAACAAAATGTCATCTTGGCTTTCTTTATGGTCTCATGACTTTGCAGCTAAAAAACACAATATCCAAATAGAAGATTGTTCTCTCATTTCAGCAAATGGCTAAATTCAGATCGTCCTCCCCAGAAAACGTCTATAGGTCATCTGTTAGCAGAATATTACGATCCATATTTCATTTCAGTGACCTCTAGTGGCTGTAGATATTAGGACAGGAGCAAAAGAGGAAGTCAGGTGACATAGAATTAAGAGCTACAAAGTTGGGGTGAATAGATGAGTCAACTGAATGGGCCCACCCCCCTGCCAATCACAATCATCAAAGAGACACAAAGCAACCAGGAAGAGACTCAACGTGAACACACAGCAACATAAAACGACTACAAAGAGACGCAAAACAGCTGTAAAGAGGCAAAGAGACCACAAAGAGTCTCACAATAACTATGAAACAACAAAGAGGCAAAACAACCACAGACAAAAAGAGCTACAAAGACACCATAAACAACTTCAAACAGACGCAACACAGCTACAAAGAGTCACTAAGCAGCTACAAAGAGTCACTAAGCAGCTACAAAGAGTCACTAAGCAGCTACAAAGAGTCACAAAGCAGCTACAAAGAGTCACTAAGCAGCTACAAAGAGTCACAAAGCAGCTACAAAGAGTCACTAAGCAGCTACAAAGAGTCACAAAGCAGCTACAAAGAGTCACTAAGCAGCTACAAAGAGTCACTAAGCAGCTACAAAGAGTCACTAAGCAGCTACAAAGAGTCACTAAGCAGCTACAAAGAGTCACTAAGCAGCAACAAAGAGTCACTAAGCAGCTACAAAGAGTCACTAAGCAGCTACAAAGAGTCACTAAGCAGCTACAAAGAGTCACTAAGCAGCTACAAAGAGTCACTAAGCAGCAACAAAGAGTCACTAAGCAGCTACAAAGAGTCACTAAGCAGCTACAAAGAGTCACTAAGCAGCTACAAAGAGTCACTAAGCAGCTACTGTACAAAGAGTCACAAAGCAGCTACAAAGAGTCACTAAGCAGATACAAAGAGAGGCTAAACAACTATAACTCCTGTGTGTCTTGCTCCTGAGGAGGAGAGGTGGTAGGGCCGATGAAACAAACACAGGACAATCACCCAGGAGACCTGTGTTCGTGTCCTGTGTTGACTTCTTTTTAAACTTACATACGCAAGTTATCTGACGTAACATACTTACAAACGTTCTTAAACGTCCTTTTCCAAAACCTAACCAAGTAACGTTAACGTGTTTAACACCTGCTCGTCACCGGTTCTCTCCAACGGTCGTATATACGTTGTTTTGGGAGTAATTGGCAAACGATGTTGTTGAGGTGCCACTACGTGTTGCAAAAATGACATTTTTTCATTTAAGTAAGAAACTCCTCTAGTGGTCGTAGTAATAATGACGTCAGGAGCCATAAAGGAAAGTTTGTGACGTTATTATACAGCGACAACGTTTGCGGAAGAAGAACGGTTCCACATAACGTTGGTTGTTTTGTTGAGTTTTTTAAAAACTTAACAAAGTGGTTATTTTAACCCAAATCACGACGTTTCCCTAAAACCTAAACAAGTCATTTTTGTGCCCAAACCGTAACCAAAGCGTGGTCGCATCATAAAACTGGTTTTGGTCGCATCATGAAGAATGATTCTGACCATCGAGCGAAGCATCAGACCGCACATCGCTTGTGTTGTTGTTGTAACAACGTGTTGTTCTAAAGGTACAAACAACGTTTTTTGTGTTTCAGCCTCTTCAGGGAGTTATTAAAAGTTATCAGATCAAAATGAAACGATGAAGTAGTCCCTCTAGAAATATGAGAGCTGCTGATCTGGACTGTTTAAAAAGACAACGTGTTTCAGTGAATGATCAATGAACAGTGACATTACTATAACATTGTATTTTTTTTTATCTTATTAAGAGGAACATGCTGCATCTTTTTGCTTTATTTTGGCGGGTTTACGGCTACAACTTATTTCCATCAAGGTCACGTTGGTCAAGGTTTTCTTTCCTACCTGGTGAAGCCAACAAAGTCTGCTATTTTCCCACAAAGAAGATATGAGTTTTGAATTTCAACTGATATCATTTCTAAAACACGATCTGTTCGTCGGCCCGGAAACCTTTCGGGAATACATCCTGGAAGTCCCTCGAGGACTCCTGGAGATCCTCGAACCACAGTTTTGGAAACCTCGTCCCAGAATAACCGTCCAACCCAAAAACCAAACGTCTCTTTACTCAAACTGAAACAGTTGTATTTCCTGTCCGATGGCCGCTGGAGAGCGTTGAACTCATCTGACACACAGAAACACGGCGCTCAGCCTGGCGTCGTTGGATTTAATGCTTATTTAAAGTAAATGGAGGCGGCTGCGGGCCAGTCTAAACACCATCCGGCTTGTTTGGCCCTTTTTTTACGAGGAAGCGCCCATGATGATGATGATGATGATGATGATGATGATGATGATGATGATGATGATGATGATGATGGTGTGTGGCGTGAATCGGAGAGAGTTGCCGTTGAGTCCACGGGGACGACCTCACACATATCCGTCTGATTCCAGATCTGCTCATCGGGATGTTTACTACCTGGAGCGGAGACCCAGCAGGTCTGTGAGAGGCCCCCAAAGCCGGATCCAGTGCAGAGACACGCTTATCTTTACAGAATGAAAATCTGCAATCAATCATGACGTCACAGAGAAGACTGTGTCACTCTTATAGAAATACCCAATTTAATTTTATTCCCCAAAAATATTTGAACCCTCAAAAAGCTCTCATGATCTCAACATTTGGTTTCGTGTCTTTGAAATCCCCAATTTGTGATTTTTTACAAACATTTTTTGAGGGTAAAATCAAAACTTTGACTACATTTGACAAAGTTATTCTTTAAAATTCTCACAAAATTTGAGGATTCAGGGCCGAGATTGAGCCAGGTGTTCGGGGGTCCAGGTGTTCAGGGGGTCCAGGTGTTCAGGGGGTCCAGGTGTTCGGGGCCCCAGGTGTTCGGGGGCCACAGGTGTTCGGGGGCCCAGGTGTTCGGGGGCCACAGGTGTTCAGGGGGCCACAGGTGTTCGGGGGGCCAGGTGTTCGGGGGCCCAGGTGTTTGGGGGCTGAGGTGTTCGGGGGTCCAGGTGTTCGGGGGCCCAGGTGTTCGGGGGCCACAGGTGTTCGGGGGCCCAGGTGTTCGGGGGCCACAGGTGTTCGGGGGCCCAGGTGTTTGAGGGGCCCGAAGTTTATAAGGCAGCTCTGAACCAAGGCCCCGGTTTTTAAAGCCTGACAGAAGGCTGTTTAAAGCGTATAATGTCATAAACGGAGCATCAAAATAATGTTATGTGAGAGTTTTATGATCCGGAACAAGCTCTTTAGTTTTTGGCAGAAATATATTCGATGAAAAGAAAAGAGTGTCCACAATTTCAGAATAAAATCAGCGATGACCTTTTAACCCTACACTTCCACACACTGAGCCGACTCCTCTCAAAGGAAAGCGCTCTGTGAAACAGAGATATTAGTTCATCAACAAATCGTTGATGAGTAATATGATTCAGCATTTTTAATCAGGACCAAATGTTCTGCATCATCAGTGCCTTTAAGTCAATAATTAAATATGATTTCATAGATTTAAATCTCTGAACAGAGAGAGAGGAACCACTGAGGGCACCAGGGTCCTCTCTCTCTATTTCCGGGGATTTTGGGGGTTTAATTGCATAAAGAAGAGTTTAATTTCAGTTATTACAGACACATGAAACTTAAAAAAAGGAATTTCTCTGGTGTGTGAAGAAGTGTGAAGAAGTGTGAAGGCTTTGAAACAACATTCAGATGTTTTTTGTTCCGCTCATGGTAGAAAAACCACAACATATTATGTATTACTCAAAACATAAATAAATAATATTACTGAACGAAATCTGAATCAAGCCAAACAACCAATCAAACCTGCCACTTCTTTCATGGTTATTCTTTCTTTGTACATTTTATTGACTGCTTTAAAGTAATCTGTTGCCTAAAATAAAATTCCCTGATTTCCTGAAACATGATCGTGCATTTCAATAAAAAAATAAAATGTGAAAAGTTGTAATTTCTTCATGTTATTTTTGATAAATATAAAGTTTGGTTGGTTCCATTAACTAATGTGTTTCTGAAAAGGTTTTACAATAAGAGTTCAAGTAGCACCTTTATCATACCAACGTTATCCTAATTGGAATATTATTAATATTATTATGTAGTTTATATATATATGTCTATATATATATATATGTCTATATATATATATATATATATATAGACATATATAAGTATATATATGTCTATATATATATAGACATATATATATATATATTTTTAGACATATATATAGGTATATATATATATATATATATATATACCTATATATATATATATATAGACATATACATATATATATATGTCTATATATATATATATAGGTATATATATATATATATATACCATATAATAATATTAATAATATTATATATATAAATATATATATATATATTAAAGTGGCTCATTAAATATTATTATTCAACTAGACATGTTGTTTTTAGTAAATTGCAGGACATAAAATGAATCCACCTGAAATAACATATGTGTATTTCTCTAACATATTTTCTAAAATCTGACTTTTTTGAGAACTTTGCTGATTGTTTTAAGAAAAGAAAAGAAAAACTGCAGGAGGCAGCGTGGTGACAGAGGGGGGTCAGGGGGTCAGGGGGCCGGGGGGGGGGGGGGGGGCCCGCTGCAAAACGGAAAAGGGAGCTGATAGGAGCAGATTGCTTCTGGCTAAAAACGTCAGTCAGTTTTTCCTGGAGGAATCTTAATTGCCCCGGGGGGCCCCTGCTTATCGGCGCAGGGCGGTTATTAATACAACACCCGCGATAAAGAGGACGGAGAGCCGCGGAGAGCAGCCGGCAGCGGGACGGGGCAGCAGGGGGGCATCAGACACAGAGAAGGGCTTAGAAGCTACCTGGCGATGCAGTAAAGGACGAACCGGCATCGTTTAACCTCTTGAACCCGTAAATCTGCATCTGCGATTGAAAAGCTACAAATGAGTTTCACTGGTGGAGCTTCTCTCACGTGACGTATATCCAAAACTCGGGACGACGTCTAACGACTCCACTATTACATAAAATGGGGGAAACTAAAGTCTGACGAAGTTCTTTGGAAACTTAAGAGCGAAACATAAAAGTTTTGAAAGAATCCCAACAAACCTCAGCTCCATGACGCCATCGATGGGAGCCGCCTTCAGAGTTCACTCAGAAACAGTCTTTAGAAGTGCATCTTTTTAGATTAGGGCTTTGGTTTCTTTGAGGGTCTCCATGTTGGAAATGAACCTGACAAAATTCCACAATTTCCTGTCTGTTTAATCAATTTCGACCACTTAAAGACAGTAAAAATGTTACTTAAACGTCTTAATTTCATAAAATCGCCAAACCGGAGCCAAAATAATAAGTATAATGATGGTCAGCCCTATACTTTTGATTCATAACTATCTGGATAAAGTTAAACTGCAGTTCCTGCCTGTCACCCCTTGACCTTGGCGTGCCACCGTTGCATTGGTGCGCCCTCCCCAAAAAGGGCGCACAGATTTACGCACGAAATCTGCGCGCCCACGAGGACACCAGTGTTCTGACCGACTGTGGAATGATGAAAACGGCAAGTAACATGTTTAAACACGTAATAAAAGAAGAAAAAGGGTAGAGATATAGGTCACGTGTTTGCAGTGGCGGAGAGGGGGGGGGGGGGGGGTCTAACGTGCTTCTTGTGGCAAGACGTGTGCGTAAAACAAAAAGGGTATTCAGGGCAGGAGAGTAAATGGAGGGGCAGCTTGTCTGTAAAATAGTAAATGTCCACCATACTCACACAAGTCCTAAAACAAAACCAGGACGTGGGCACATGCGTTAAGTACGCCCCACCTTCCCTCCCTCTGGAACTCCCAAATGCTTCCCTTCCAGCCCCACACGCACTTTCCATTTCACACACCCCTCCCCCTGACATCAGAGGAGGCAGAGGCGCTCCTTCGCCCCGGTCCAAACTCCACTTACAAAGCCCGACATTATATCTGTCAGAGAGGAGACCTGCATGGACAAAACCGGGACTAATACCCATGTTGTCGTGCGTTTTAGGGCGATGAGGGATTCCAGAGGCTTAACGCACCTCCAATTACCACAGAAGGGGCTTTTACGCTCAAATATTTGTTAGGAAAAGAGTGGAAAGGGAGAAGGGGCGTGCATGTTACTCGGTGGGCTTCATTTCCTCGGTGCTGCAGAGCCGGAGCTGGATGACATGATGCTGCAGAGTCCGCTCACCTCCACGCCGTTTTCTGTCAAGGATATCCTGAAGCTGGAGCAGCAGCAGCAGCAGCAGCAGGCCGGGTCCTTGGAGCTCCAGCACCGAGCCCTCACCCAGCAGCTGGCCGGGTCTCCTCCCCAGCAGCAGCTGCGGCGGCATTTCCAAACCCCGCCGTCCTGCATGCTCGCCGGGGCCCGGGACAGTCCTCCCTTCTCGGACGGAGAGGACAACCTGGCTTACCTCAGCGCGCTGGCGGCGCGCGAGGAGGAGCGAGGGGACACCAGCCTGTCCCCGGACATGTACGTCCACCCGGGCCTGCAGGGAGCCAAGCGGGAGGCCGCCGAGCTGGACGAGCAGGAGAGCAGTGAGTTGAAGCCGCAGACAAAAGGCAACAAAGGGCACGTGTGTCCATAATTATAAGAATAACAGCAACCAGTGTTTCACAGAGAAAATACCAAAGTGCTGCAACATGATTTATTGAAATATTAAATCTCACGTTTTCAGTGGCTGCAAAAACAAATAATCATTTGCATGTTTAACCACAAGAAGAGCTTCACCTGTAACCTGAAGCCGAACCGGTGTCACGGAAAAGATGGCAGAAACGTTACCTCCGTTACGCACGAGGCAGTTCAGCTTCTGTAAATTAATCCTGGAAATAAAATAATTTGTAATATATGAGAAGGTCATTTGTAGAGTCAAACACAATGTGAGGAAACTGGGGAGAAAAATAATCTGTTTTGTGTCATTTCTTAAAAAAAAAAAGAAATAATAATAATAAATCCTGCAGCTCTTTTGTGTTTTATTATTCCAGTATTATTCTTTATTATTTCATCCCTTAAGATGGCCTAAAAGATAAAAACCCAGCTTTAGCTCAAAACATAAGCAACGACACAACAATCCCGTTGGATAAAGTGAAAATAGTGTTTCAGATATATTTTTCTAATTCATCTTCCGCCTCGCGCCAGACGTCATCCCAATAAAGAGAATATGAAACGGTGGCAGTCGGTGTCCCCGCGGCCTGAGACGGATCCGGTAAAGTCTGGAAACGTCAAACACTTTCTAGTGGTTCGGCTGCGCGGAGGCTTGTTATGATGTGTGGACCATAAACCGACAATTAGTTTAAGGAGGCTTGTAAAAGAAATGACACCGCGAAGTAGCGCCGATAAACAGACAGACACGTGGCGCGTGGAATTATTCATAATATATATGAACAAATTAAAGGTGAGAGGGGTTTTAAGATGCTCATGGCTTAAAGTTCAGAAAGTCACTCAAATGTATACTTAAAACTACAGGTGGCCAAGTCTGTATTTTATACTAAATATACAATTTTGTTCAATGTGTTGCACAGTTTATCTGCCATTTTAATATTATATTGCCTAATTTTCATAATCATGTCTGAGCTTTTTGTCCTGTACTGTGGCTAAATGTGTCTTTTGTATTTTAGAGGACATTTCAAATCACACAAAGGAAATGTTTTGTCTCTGCAGTGGCGGTTTTGTTTTTGTATTTTATTTAAGTTTAAGAGTGGCAAATTGTCCAAATAATATTCTGGGAAATAATATTCCAGATTTGAGGGATTAACTCTTTTTATGACGTGACTTTACCCCAACCCACCCAGAGAGCTGTGCTTTGGCGTCCCGGGAAGAGGCTGCTGAGGGCGGGCAGGGCGACTCGGAGCGGCCGGCGCAGAAGCAGCGGAGCCGGCGGAGACCCCGGGTCCTCTTCTCCCAGGCGCAGGTCTTCGAGCTGGAGCGGCGCTTCAAGCAGCAGCGCTACCTGTCCGCGCCCGAGCGCGAGCACCTGGCCAGCACCCTCAAGCTCACCTCGAACCAGGTGAAGATCTGGTTCCAGAACCGCCGCTACAAGTGCAAGCGGCAGCGGCAGGACAAGTCTCTGGAGGCGGCGGGGCAGCACCACCCTCCGCCGCCCCGGCGCGTGGCCGTGCCGGTGCTGGTGCGCGACGGGAAGCCGTGTCTGGGCGGAGCGCAGAGCTACGGCGCCGCCGCCCAGTACGGATCCAACCCGTACGGTTACAACGGATACCCGGCGTACACCTACAACAGCCCCGCGTACAACTCCAACTACAGCTGCACGTACACCAGCATTCCCGCCCTCCCCCCTTCCGGCACCTCCAACGCCTTCATGAACATGAACTTGGGAAACGTGAGCGGCCTCGGAGGCTCTCCGCAGGCCCCGACACACCAAGGCACCGCGGTCACATCGTGCCAGGGCTCCCTGCAAGGGATCCGGGCCTGGTAGCCTCACCAGAACTATGTCGCTCTCTTTTTTCTTTTTTTGTATGGAGCTCTTACATTTTTTTGGTCAAAACACAATATTTTAGAAGTGTGTTAACTTCTCCTGAGAAAACAGTATTGTTTATATAATGGATGAGAGTTTGGATTCACCAGAATTTACACTCACATTTCCGGCTGCTTGGACTGTAAAACAGCCGGATGAGTGTGCGTAAAGGCCGGATGCCACACATGTGAACAGCCACAGTTTGGGTGAAATTTCATGTTGTGGTCCAACAATAGTTAGTGCTCTAGATTGGCACTGATATGACTGATGCACAGAGGAGGGATTTACGCACAAACGTGCGTAATGTCTCCTTATTTTTTATAAAAAAAATTTAAAAAAAGTTTGTTTTTAACATGCTAACTTTTAAGGCTATGGAGAAATTGAATTTTCAAAAGTGTTTTTTTTGGGTTCGACAGAGAATTGTGTTAGTCTATTTCACATCTATTCAAATAAACCAGAAATGAGGGGAAGAAAAAAGGTGCGTTTGATTCTGTATTCAGGCAAAAGAAAAGATCGTGTCCTATATTTTTGGGGTCCTATACATCACCGTCACACAACCGAAACGTCTTGTTCCCCCCTAAATAATGCAGAGTAATAATAATAATCCAATAATGATTGCTCCCGTGTGGGGTCACACGCACGGAGGCAGAAACGTCGCTCGCAAACACGTTAAGGGGCAGAGCTGCAGGAGGAGGCCGGGCCACAGGAACTCTTTGTCCCGGTGCCAGGCGACGTGAAAGGAGGAAGTTATTCTCCATTTGAGGTCCTTTAAAGGACGCGATTAAGCACCTAAAATACTCCCGAGGAGCGAGCAGCAGCAGGGCCGGGCGGAGGGGAGTAATGGCCCTTATTGGATTGTCGGACAAAAGGTGTGTGGTAGGCAGAGCCGGGCACTCAGCAAAGACAAAGGCGCACAGGGGCCGTGAGATTGACGTCCTAATATTCCCATTTGAGGGCCAGGCAGCGGGTTATTCTGCGCGGACAAGGTGGGGGGGGGGGGGGACACGGGGGGAAGAAAATGTGGTCACTTTTGTTCCCCTTCAGGAGGTTTCTTTTTTTTTTTTGTTCGCGGAGAAAGGCTCTCCGAGAGCCCCCAGCCGCGAGGCTTCGGGGGCAGCCGGGGCTGGAGGTGAAGGCAGCGGGGAGGCGTTTGTGTGAAAGAAGGGGGTATTATTGCTACAAGTTTCACCATTTATCCCAATGTGGAAAATGGACGGGAGAATTTTAAAGGGGTGGTGGTGGTGGAGGAGGGTGGGGAGAGAGGGGGGGGGGGGGCTTTTATTTCAGTGTTATTTCAGCTCGGACCGATGTTATTCTCACAGGTAACAGACTAATCCTGCACGGAACAACGACTCCAGTCATCCCGAGATGCAGATTTGTGTTTTTCTTTCTGACGTAAACCGGGAGAGCTCAACAATACGTGTCTCACAGAAGCACCACGTCAGAGGTCCACATTACAGAGAAATATCAAGTGACGGGGTTTTATAGGGATTTATGGATTAAGTGGTTTTGGTTACAAAGACGCAAAAGGACCTCAAGGGAAGTTATGGATTCAATGAGCTAAATGACCCTAAACCAAATTAAATTAGTTTGTTTTTTTATCGTCTGGTTTTGGTGCTCAAATTACTCGATTAATTGATGAGTTAATTCAACAAAAATACATTTATATATGAGTCGTTTATCAAGCGAAGCAATTTATTTGATTTCCAGCTTCTCGACTGTGAGAATGTGCTGCTTTTCTCTTTTTTTATATATATTATTGTAAATTGGACAAAAGGAGTCATTTGAATGAAGTTGACGTCACTTTGGGTTCTATTCTTTTCACTATTTTCAGACATTTTGTCGACTAAATCATTATTGATTATCCAAAAAATAATAATGAAGGGAAACTAGAGTTGAAACAGTGTTGGTTAAAACAATTTAAATGTGTTTAGGAAGTTAGAATGCGTCTTTATTTAAGGTCGTGCCGACTAATTGGCTATTACGCACAAATGAGGGCTTAAAAAAAAGACACGTGGTGCGAATTTGAGATAAAAGCTCTTCTCTAACTTTTGTTTTCAGGTTTATGGGAGAAAAAAAACAAATAACATGGCAACTTTATGAATGGTGAACAAAGATGGTCGTGGTGGTTTGGGGGGTGAGAGGGGGGGGGGGGGGCATCAATTGCTGTTTTTCTCTGCGCGTAATTGTTCCTCCGACCTGAGAACATGTCGTTTCCCCCAAAAGCCATCATATTGTATAATTACAGCCACGCTCGTGTCCTAATGTGAGAACAGCAGGAGCCACATTCGCCGCAACATCTCGGGACGGAAACCTCCGGAGCCCGTTTGTACCCACGCGGAGGGGATTGTGGGAAACTGTGGCGCAGCTCTGGTGACTGACAGGAGCTCAGTCTTTGGCATAAATGGTTCTTTTTTGGGGGATGGAAAAGTCTCATAAATGCTCCCATTTTGGCATATTTGAAGATGTAATTAGAAATAAGTAATTTCCGGACTCCATTAATGTTTGAACTTTACGCTCATGTTGTTGCTCTCACTTAGATCCGACTCCTCTTCAGTGGCAGACAGACGGTCTCTGGGCTCAGATTGAGATCCGTCAGTCTGAGCTGTTAACCAGCTGATCTCCTGTTTGGGACTAGAAACAAGGTCCCTCGCGCCCCTCCTCGCTAATGGGGGATTAATTGGGAGGTAAACAGAGAGCTGATAAGCTCCGCGCCCCGAGGTGCTGCCCGGCCGCAGGACAGAGACTGATGGAGGCAAATAAAGACGAGACAGAGAGGCGTCTGGCAGGTAAACACATAGCTGCTGGGCCGGTAGTAGTAGTAGTAGTAATAATAACAATAATAACAATAATAACAATAATAATAATAATAATAATAATAATAAAATAACAATAATAATAATTACTACCTGCTGGGCCGGTAGTAATAATAACAATAATAACAATAATAATAATACAAATAATAATAATAATAGTAATAGTAATAATAATAATAATAATAATAAAATAACAATAATAATAATTACTACCTGCTGGGCCGGTAGTAATAATAATAATAATAATAATAATACAATAATAATAATTACCTGCTGGGCCGGTAGTAATAATAATAATAATAGTAAAATAATAATAGTAATAATAATAATAATAATTATTATTATTGTAAGAACAACAATAACGGCAAAGGCAATAATGGTAACAAAAATTACGATTTTTTTATTATGATAATAATAATTACAAGAACAACTATAGAGTTATATATAATATAACTCTAATTATAGCTGTAACAATAATAATAATGATCCCAGTACTAATTCTAATTATAATCTGAATAATAATAATTATAGTATTAAGGAGTTGAAGAAGGAGAGAAGTAATCATCATCATCACCTTGTCGGCTCAATAACAACCACAATAATCGATGTTTTGCTGCATTTAAGGAAGACTGCTGATTGTTGGATTTTACATTAAAATAAAGAAATAAAATAAATGTATTTACATCATGAAAAAGTTATGCTGTGATGTTAACACATCCCAGTTTCAAACTGCAACTTAAAATACAATTTACTGAGAGCGTTAACAAGCTAGTATTTATTTTACATAAACTTTACAGGTGTTCCTGTTATTTTGTCTACCCAAAGAAAATAAACCTTTTTTTATTTGAATGTTTATCTTGTACTACTATGACTCTCACATGTTATTTAAGATTGATTTCTACAACTGCGACCAAAATATTCTCCAGGTGGAAGTATTCAGACAAAAGGTAAAATACTCCAAGAGAAGCATTAAAAATCCTACTAAAGCAAAAGTTTAGAAGTACTACTAGCAAAGTAAAAGTACTCATTATACATCAGTTGTATTACTTTATGTGAAGCTACATTTAAACTAACACATATAAACTAACACATTTAAACTAACACACGTAAACTAACACATTAAACTAACACATTAAACTAACACATGTAAACTAACACATTAAACTAACACATGTAAACTAACACATTAAACTAACACATTAAACTAACACATTAAACTAACACATGTAAACTAACACATTAAACTAACACATTAAACTAACACATTAAACTAACACATGTAAACTAACACATGTAAACTAACACATTAAACTAACACATTAAACTAACACATTAAACTAACACATTAAACTAACACATGTAAACTAACACATTAAACTAACACATTAAACTAACACATGTAAACTAACACATTAAACTAACACATGTAAACTAACACATTAAACAAACACATTAAACAAACACATTAAACTAACACATTAAACTAACACATGTAAACTAACACATGTAAACTAACACATTAAACTAACACATGTAAACTAACACATTAAACTAACACATTAAACTAACACATTAAACTAACACATGTAAACTAACACATTAAACTAACACATTAAACTAACACATGTAAACTAACACATTAAACTAACACATGTAAACTAACACATTAAACTAACACATTAAACTAACACATTAAACTAACACATTAAACTAACACATGTAAACTAACACATGTAAACTAACACATTAAACTAACACATTAAACTAACACATTAAACTAACACATTAAACTAACACATTAAACTAACACATGTAAACTAACACATTAAACTAACACATTAAACTAACACATTAAACTAACACATGTAAACTAACACATGTAAACTAACACATGTAAACTAACACATTAAACTAACACATTAAACTAACACATTAAACTAACACATGTAAACAACACATTAAACTAACACATTAAACTAACACATTAAACTAACACATTAAACTAACACATTAACTAACACATGTAAACTAACACATTAAACTAACACATGTAAACTAACACATGTAAACTAACACATGTAAACTAACACATGTAAACTAACACATTAAACTAACACATTAAACTAACACATGTAAACTAACACATGTAAACTAACACATTAAACTAACACATGTAAACTAACACATTAAACTAACACATTAAACTAACACATTAAACTAACACATGTAAACTAACACATTAAACTAACACATTAAACTAACACATGTAAACTAACATTAAACTAACACATGTAAACTAACACATGTAAACTAACACATGTAAACTAACACATTAAACTAACACATGTAAACTAACACATGTAAACTAACACATGTAAACTAACATATTAAACTAACACATGTAAACTAACACATTAAACTAACACATGTAAACTAACACATTAAACTAACACATGTAAACTAACATATTAAACTAACACATTAAACTAACACATGTAAACTAACACATGTAAACTAACACATTAAACTAACATGTAAACTAACACATTAAACTAACACATTAAACTAACACATGTAAACTAACACATTAAACTAACACATTAAACTAACACATTAAACTAACATGTAAACTAACACATTAAACTAACACATGTAAACTAAGACATGTAAACTAACACATGTAAACTAACACATGTAAACTAACACATTAAACTAACACATGTAAACTAACACATTAAACTAACACATGTAAACTAACACATAAACTAACACATTAAACTAACACATTAAACTAACACATGTAAACTAACACATTAAACTAACATGTAAACTAACACATTAAACTAACACATGTAAACTAACACATTAAACTAACACATTAAACTAACACATGTAAACTAACATATTAAACTAACACATGTAAACTAACACATTAAACTAACACATTAAACTAACACATGTAAACTAACACATGTAAACGAACACATTAAACTAACATGTAAACTAACACATTAAACTAACACATGTAAACTAACACATGTAAACTAACACATGTAAACTAACACATGTAAACTAACATATTAAACTAACACATTAAACTAACACATGTACACTAACACATGTAAACTAACATATTAAACTAACACATGTAAACTAACACATTAAACTAACACATGTAAACTAACACATTAAACTAACACATGTAAACTAACACATTAAACTAACACATGTAAACTAACACATATTAAACTAACACATTAAACGAACACATTAAACTAACACATGTAAACTAACACATTAAACTAACACATGTAAACTAACACATGTAAACTAACACATTAAACTAACACATGTAAACTAACATGTAAACTAACACATTAAACTAACACATGTAAACTAACACATGTAAACTAACACATGTAAACTAACAAATGTAAATGAACACATTAAACTAACACATGTAAACTAACACATTAAACTAACACATGTAAACTAACACATGTAAACTAACACATGTAAACTAACATATTAAACTAACACATGTAAACTAACACGTAAACTAACACATGTAAACTAACATATTAAACTAACACATGTAAACTAACACATGTAAACTAACACATGTAAACTAACACATTAAACTAACACATGTAAACTAACACATGTAAATGAACACATTAAACTAACACATGTAAACTAACATATTAAACTAACACATTAAACTAACACATGTAAACTAACACATGTAAACTAACATATTAAACTAACACATTAAACTAACACATGTACACTAACACATGTAAACTAACATATTAAACTAACACATATAAACTAACACATTAAACTAACACATGTAAACTAACACATGTAAACTAACACATTAAACTAACACATGTAAACTAACACATTAAACTAACACATGTAAACTAACACATATTAAACTAACACATTAAACGAACACATTAAACTAACACATGTAAACTAACACATTAAACTAACACATGTAAACTAACACATTAAACTAACACATGTAAACTAACATGTAAACTAACACATGTAAACTAACACATTAAACTAACACATGTAAACTAACACATGTAAACTAACACATGTAAACTAACACATTAAACTAACACATGTAAACTAACACATATTAAACTAACACATTAAACTAACACATTAAACTAACACATGTAAACTAACACATTAAACTAACACATGTAAACTAACACATTAAACTAACACATGTAAACTAACATTAAACTAACACATGTAAACTAACACATTAAACTAACACATGTAAACTAACACATGTAAACTAACACATGTAAACTAACACATGTAAACTAACATATTAAACAAACACATTAAACTAACACATTAAACTAACACATTAAACTAACACATTAAACTAACACATTAAACCAACACAAGCGTTACAGCTTGTTGTTACATATTCTCTGATCCATCTGTTAGCTTTGGCTCGTTAGCTGTGATGTGTTTGCTCTCCGTCTCTCTGACTGGATCAACACACACCATCGCCGGCACACGGCTCAACGAGGGAGTCGAGAGCTTTCATCTTCATCTTCATCTTCATCTTCACTCTGATCTGGTGAAGCTAGAGATTCTACTTCAGACTTTTCTACAAAGGAA
The DNA here is from genome assembly GCA_016806645.1 of Ophiodon elongatus. Taxonomy (NCBI): domain Eukaryota; kingdom Metazoa; phylum Chordata; class Actinopteri; order Perciformes; family Hexagrammidae; genus Ophiodon; species Ophiodon elongatus. Next base: position 156,117 of record JACSYO010000184.1, on the reverse strand, counting down.
GTGTGAGAGAGATGTTTGCTTTGGGGGTCCAGGATCCAACTGTGGCCCCCGAGTCACACTGATATATATAGATATATAGATCTATATATAGATCTATAGATATAGATATATATCTATATTCATATAGATATATATATATATAGATAAATATATATATATCTATATATATATATATCTATATATATATAGATATATATAGATATATATATATATATATATACACACATGTGGTTAAAGGCTCTTCATCTCTTAATCTGACCTCTACCAACAGGATTTGTTTCAATTTAATCTGTGTACATTAAATACTTACCTCAGATGGTTGCTGATCAATGGTCCACTCTTGGGGCCCCTCCGGCTGCACACACACACACACACACACACACACACACACACACTAAAACACACAAAAACACAAAAAAGGAACACATAGTCACGTAACTAAAAAAATAACAAATATTTTATGACTAAAAGTCTAACATTTGGATTTGGATTAAGATGCTTTGTATATTTTTCAAACAGAGATTATGTGTATTTTTAACAGAAAAATGCCCAAAAATATGGTAATCTCAAACAAAAACCACAAATATTTGTTCGTTTTGGTCTTTTTCCTCAAACATGTGAATCCACCATCATATTAGTAATTGTGCGCAATTGTAGAAAATCCAGCAGACAAATTATGTGGGTTGTTTAGTTTAAACCAAACATATTTAAATGTATGAAATATAAACTCTGTGGTCTCTAATCTGTAATAAAAGGTGTCACCAATGTATAAAAAACAAAAACAAAAAGACATCTTTAATGAGGTAATTTCTTAAATGTGAAGGCTCACACCATAGCTTAGATGTTTCATGTCCCATTTTCAGAAGACACTCTTCAAATATGAACAATAATTCCAAAAATAATGTCACCAGTTTAAATTCAGTTCCTGCTTTAGCTAAAATAAGTCCGGCTTCGCTCCACTAACGCTTTAGTTAAATCGCTCTCAGGATCTAATGAAGAACAAACAAAAAAAAAGAGTGTGTTGATGTTTCTGGTGTGTTTGTATCTGGGTTTTTGGAGAGTGTTTCCTGGCCTCGCGCTCCGTTCCTGTCATAACACCCACATGTTGTTGCAGGAGCTGCAGTAAATGCTGCTGCCGCCTCCACTCGCATGGCTCTCATGATTGGCCATTAGTGGGGCAACACTCCTCCCGGCGGAGCCCCGACAGGCCCGGACAGGCAGCTCACGCACCGAGACGCTTCAGCTCCGGGCCGAGGCTCCCCAACATGTACATGTACTACTACTGCAACTACAAGTAGTACTTCTACACGTACCCATACCAATAATACTACTGGCACCATTACTGCTCCAGCTGCAACTGGTTGTTACTACTGGTCATGACCTGCTAGACGACACCCGGGGCAGCAATAAGTTGCTAAAGGGACTAGATGTGGACTGGCCCCTCAAAGACTTGAGACTAGATGTGGACTGGCCCCTCATAGACTTGAGACTAGATGTGGACTGGCCCCTCAGAGACTTGAGACTTGATGCGGCCCCTCAAAGACTTGACACTTGATGTGGACTGGCCCCTCATAGACCTGAGACTAGATGTGGACTGGCCCCTCATAGACTTGAGACTAGATGTGGACTGGCCCCTCAGAGACTTGAGACTTGATGCGGCCCCTCAAAGACTTGACACTTGATGTGGACTGGCCCCTCAAAGACCTGAGACTTGATGTGGACTGGCCCCTCAAAGACCTGAGACTTGATGTGGACTGGCCCCTCAAAGACTTGAGACTTGATGTGGACTGGCCCCTCAAAGACTTCAGACTTGATGTGGACTGGCCCCTCAAAGACTTGAGACTTGATGTGGACTGGCCCCTCAAAGACCTGAGACTTGATGTGGACTGGCCCCTCATAGACTTGAGACTAGATGTGGACTGGCCCCTCATAGACTTGAGACTTGTTGTGGACTGGCCCCTCAAAGACTTGAGACTTGATGTGGACTGGCCCCTCATAGACTTGAGACTAGATGTGGACTGGCCCCTCAGACTTGAGACTTGATGTGCACTGGCCCCTCATAGACTTGAGACTTGATGTGGACTGGCCCCTCAAAGACTTGAGACTTGATGTGGACTGGCCCCTCATAGACTTGAGACTTGATGTGGACTGGCCCCTCAAAGACTTGAGACTTGATGTGGACTGGCCCCTCAAAGACTTGAGACTTGATGTGGACTGGCCCCTCAAAGACCTGAGACTTGATGTGGACTGGCCCCACAAAGACTTCAGACTTGATGTGGACTGGCCCCTCAAAGACTTGACACCTGATGTGGACTGGCCCCACAAAGACTTGAGACTTGATGTGGCCCCTCAAAGACTTGAGACTTGATGTGGACTGGCCCCTCATAGACTTGAGACTTGATGTGGACTGGCCCCTCAAAGACTTGACACTTGATGTGGACTGGCCCCTCAAAGACTTGAGACTTGATGTGGACTGGCCCCTCATAGACTTGAGACTTGATGTGGACTGGCCCCTCAAAGACTTGACACTTGATGTGGACTGGCCCCTCAAAGACTTGAGACTTGATGTGGACTGGCCCCTCAGACTTGAGACTTGATGTGGACTGGACCCTCAAAGACTTGAGACTTGATGTGGACTGGCCCCTCAGACTTGAGACTTGATGTGGACTGGCCCCTCAAAGACTTGAGACTTGATGCGGCCCCTCGAAGACTTGAGACTTGATGCGGCCCCTCAAAGACCTGAGACTTGATGTGGACTGGCCCCTCAAAGACTTCAGACTTCATGTGGACTGGCCCCTCAAAGACTTGAGACTTGATGCGGCCCCTCAAAGACTTCACACTTGATGTGGACTGGCCCCTCATAGACTTGAGACTTGATGTGGACTGGCCCCTCAAAGACTTGAGACTTGATGTGGACTGGCCCCTCATAGACTTGAGACTAGATGTGGACTGGCCCCTCAAAGACTTGAGACTTGATGCGGCCCCTCAAAGACTTGACACTTGATGTGGACTGGCCCCTCAAAGACCTGAGACTCGATGTGGACTGGCCCCTCAAAGACTTCAGACTTGATGTGGACTGGCCCCTCATAGACTTCAGACTTGATGTGGACTGGCCCCTCATAGACTTGAGACTAGATGTGGACTGGCCCCTCAGACTTGAGACTTGATGTGGACTGGCCCCTCAAAGACTTGAGACTTGATGTGGACTGGCCCCTCATAGACTTGAGACTAGATGTGGACTGGCCCCTCAGACTTGAGACTTGATGTGGACTGGCCCCTCAAAGACTTGAGACTTGATGCGGCCCCTCAAAGACTTGACAGTTGATGTGGACTGGCCCCTCAAAGACTTGACACCTGATGTGGACTGGCCCCTCAAAGACTTGACACTTGATGTGGACTGGCCCCTCATAGACTTGAGACTTGATGTGGACTGGCCCCTCAAAGACTTGAGACTAGATGTGGACTGGCCCCTCAGACTTGAGACTTGATGTGGACTGGCCCCACAAAGACTTCAGACTTGATGTGGACTGGCCCCTCAAAGACTTGACACCTGATGTGGACTGGCCCCACAAAGACTTGAGACTTGATGCGGCCCCTCAAAGACTTGAGACTTGATGCGGCCCCTCAAAGACTTGACACTTGATGTGGACTGACCCCTCATAGACTTCAGACTTGATGTGGACTGGCCCCTCAAAGACTTGACACCTGATGTGGACTGGCCCCACAAAGACTTGAGACTTGATGCGGCCCCTCAAAGACTTGACACTTGATGTGGACTGGCCCCTCAAAGACTTGAGACTTGATGTGGACTGGCCCCTCATAGACTTGAGACTTGATGTGGACTGGCCCCACAAAGACTTCAGACTTGATGTGGACTGGCCCCTCAAAGACTTGAGACTTGATGCGGCCCCTCAAAGACCTGAGACTTGATGTGGACTGGCCCCTCAAAGACCTGAGACTTGATGTGGACTCGTACCTCAAAAACTAGAGACTTGACTTAGAATTGCAAAAAATAACTTGTGCAACAGTTTTTGTAGATCACCAACAAAAGTCCCAGACCAGAGGAGGGTCTTGGAGACCAGGTGAAGGACAGATCTGTGTTTGAAGGCTCACCAGAAGCCAGAATGACTTTGGAAAGGCAGCACTGTATCTCTCTCTGAGAGTCCTGCAAGGAAAACAGTAGAAATAGTAAACTGGGGGTTGAGATTGTCTCCGCTGTCTCTCCGGATGACGTTGCCTTGCAGCAAAAGTTGCGTAAAAAAAAAGGTTATGAAATTTAGTCCTGGTCCTCTCTAGACCTCAGTTTAGTCCTGGTCCTCTATAGACCTCCATCAGTAACCAGACCACCAGAGAGAAGATGGTCTGGTTCTAGAGAGTTCTTCTTAAAGCTCCTCATCGGATTCTGGTGAAACCAGATGACATCATGCAGGTTCACCAGAACCTCCTTCAGCTCAGATCCAGCAGAGACCAGTCCACCGTGGACAGACCCAGATCCAGCAGAGACCAGTCCATCGTGGACAGACCCAGATCCAGCAGAGACCAGTCCACCGTGGACAGACCCAGATCCAGCAGAGACCAGTCCACCGTGGACAGACCAAGATCCAGCAGAGACCAGTCCACCGTGGACAGACCCAGATCCAGCAGAGACCAATCCACCGTGGACAGACCCAGATCCAGCAGAGACCAGTTCACCGTGGACAGACCCAGATCCAGCAGAGACCAGTCCACCGTGGACAGACCCAGATCCAGCAGAGACCAGTCCACCGTGGACAGACCCAGATCCAGCAGAGACCAGTCCACCGTGGACAGACCCAGATCCAGCAGAGACCAGTTCACCGTGGACAGACCCAGATCCAGCAGAGACCAGTCCACCGTGGACAGACCCAGATCCAGCAGAGACCAGTCCACCGTGGACAGACCCAGATCCAGCAGAGACCAGTCCACCGTGGACAGACCCAGATCCAGCAGAGACCAGTCCACCGTGGACAGACCCAGATCCAGCAGAGACCAGTCCACCGTGGACAGACCCAGATCCAGCAGAGACCAGTCCACCGTGGACAGACCCAGATCCAGCAGAGACCAGTCCACCGTGGACAGACCCAGATCCAGCAGAGACCAGTCCACCGTGGACAGACCCAGATCCGGCTTCACCTGCAGCCTCGGACCTGCAGTCAGAGCTCCGGAGGGAAGAGGAGAGCTCAGCTCCCGGCAGCAGCAGCGTCTCCTCCTCCTCCTCCTCCTCTTTCGCTTCCTCTTCCTCTTCTTCCTCCTCCTCCTCTTTCTCTTCCTCTTCTTCTTCTTCCTCCTCCTCCTCCTCCTCCTCCTCCTCTTCTTCCTCTTCCTCCTCCTCTTCCTCCTCCTCCTCCTCTTCCTCCTCCTCCTCCTCCTCCTCCTCCTCCTCCTCCTCCTCCAGGAGCAGAGCTCCTCCTCTCTGGGAGCTGACACCACGCTGCTGGAGACCCAGGACGTATTGCTGGACCCGCTGGAGGGAAGGGGGGTCACAGGAGAACCAGAACCAGGACTGAGCGGGTCAGACTGTCAGACCCTGTACAGTGAGAGGTTCTCTAAAGGGACCCTGGTGCTCAGAGACCTCTTTAGTCCACAGGAACCGTCAAACTCAACCAAACTCCTCGTAGTAAATGTGACCTCCTCCGTCAGGTCGGTGTGTGAACTGCTCCACGAAGGAGGAAAGGAAACAGGAAACTCTCACAACTAATAATCCAACAGCTTCCTCCATTTTTGGACTTTCCAGCTCTCCGTTCCCCCCAAAAGATCAGCGCCGTCAAACGTGCAGGTCAAAGTTCACAACAGTTGAACTCTATGCCCAAAAAGATGTGTACAGATCGACTTCCCTCCAACGATCAAATCCACTGGTTGCAGTGATTCCATTTAAAATGAGAAATAATAAGTAATACAACTAAAAAATGTTGGCGTGAAGGCGAACGAAATACAGCTTAGACTGTTTCACATCTCGTACAAGAACCCTGGACTACACTTACAAACCGTCAACTCTAAAGATATTACTCTCACTAAATATCTGCTGGTTATAATCCATATTGGTCCAAAAACTCTGCTAAATATCAGCGCGGCCTGTAGTGTGCTGATCTGATAGCAGCCTGTGGGAGTTCGGCTCTTCGATGAGAGATCCACCAATTGAAAATGTGACACACACAAGCCTCGGTGTAAAGTGCTCTTCAGAGGCTGCTCAGTGTCTCTGAGGCCGCTCTCACGTCACGCGCACCGACGTCAGCGTAATGGATTTCGCAATGGACGCCGACGCTTATTTAGCTGGTAACTGGTTCCCCCCCCATGAGAGGGGGGAGGGGTAGGGAGGTGGTGGGGGGGGAGGACGGTCGGCCAAAAGAGAGCGCGGCCTCGGCTCGTCCATCAACCCGAGATATCTAAATATTTATGCTGCGCTCCACATTTATCCGTTCGCCGGTGCCGTTTTTCTGAGTCAAAAAACGTTGCGTTTCTGGGAAGAAACACGAGTATACGATGTTTACGCAGCGCTACCCACGGAGATTCATCCCGGGCTGTCAGCCGCAGCAATAACACACATAAATTCGCGGTTTGCTGCGTCTCGCCGAAAATCATTAGAACCATTAATTTGAGTTCCGCACCAGCTGGGAAAATCTGGGCAGGGAGGGAGGACGGCCAGCTGCTCTTGAGCAAGGCACTTAACACTGATGCACCAACAGGAGAGCAGGGAGGGCTCCGTGTTGCGTCCTGAATACATTGAGTGAATATTAACAGGCTCCCTGCTGGTGTTCCTTCCACTACAGGTGCTTGGAGGAGGAGGGGGGGAGGAGGGGGGACGGGGGGTAATTATGATTATGAGGAAATAATTGAGGCACTCAAGTGGTGGTTAACAATTGTTAAAAAGCGTTTAGTAAATGTGCGCTGATACAAACAAGAAGACACTTTAAGTATTCTCACTTTGTATCGTCTCATGTTGATTAATGAGTCAAGGATTTGGTTTGAAGCCACAGCCTATCCCGTGGTTATATTTCTGGCCTCTTTTTTATTTATATAACAACTCATAACTATTGTCTAACACAACAGCTATGAGTTACAGTATTTTCCAGAATATTGATTTGGCAGAAAAGAAAAGAAAAACACAAATTATTGTGATTCTGCAGGTGAAAAAAAGTGCATTTGCTTTTGTTTCATCTAATGCTTCGTCAGATTTGCAACTTTCCATGAGCATCTGGTCAGTTTGCATCTAATCTAATAAACATCTACATGTTTTCCTCTTGAAAAGTTATTTATTTTCTGGTGAACGCAGTATCTTTTACATCCGATACTTATTTGTGCAAACGACCACTATTCGCTGGAACAGTCACCGGCTGCATCTGAAATATCTCAACAAATATCGGATGCATCGTCATGACATTTTTGTGCAAATATTTATGTTCCCCAGAGGATGAATCCTCTTCTTTACATTCTTTATGCGCTTTGTGTTCAGCAGAACAACTAAAGCTGCTGAACAACATCAACATGCTAATCAGCATGGAGCAATCACGGGATGTTTCTTCCTGTGAAAGACCTCTGAAGAGTCGGAGAGGACGACGGAACTATTGGATTTTAAGATCATTTTAAGATCAGTGGCAGACAGAGGAAAGGTCACCGGGGTCAAATCATTAGGATTCGTCCTCTGGGGATCATGAATATTCACACGACTGTTCATAAAGATGTGGTCAGCAATCGGCGGGTAAACCTGTGGGCTACTGGGCAAGCGGCCATTGGATGAAGCACCTGTCAATCAAACTCTTACAGAAGGAGTCGGGAGAAAAAAGCCTTTTGTGCCGTTCTTTGTTCTTCTTTCAGTGAAGAAACACTCTCCGGTTCTGAAGTCCTGTTTTTGCAGCGTCCTGCTAGCGAAGCTTAAGGTCAATGATGACGGAGAGGAACCGGAACTGGAAAAAGTCAGTTCAAAAGACAAAAAAGGGCACAAATCATAGACTGTGTATAACAAGTGGACGTAGTCATGGTGACATCACCCGTTGGTTTGTGGACTGATGTTTGAAGCCTCGAGTTCGGAGATTTCATGATTATTTTTTTTTGGCAACCAATGAACAGAAGTTTACCGTAATTGGAATGTGGAGGAGAGACGTAGAGACGCTGTCAATCACCTTGTAGCCCCGCCCCTAAAGTATCCCCTGCTTTATGGTTTGTTTGACTCTAAATGGACCATAATTTACTAAATGAACATCATGCTGTATTGAAGAAGATTTGAAACTAGAGATTGAGACATAAACTCATGTTTACAATGTTTACTGAGGGAATAAATCAAGAGAGAAGTAGAGTCATTTTCTATAGACTTCTATACAACCAGAGGAGTCGCCCCCTGGTGGTCAGGAGAGAGAATGCAGCTTTAACACATGAAGCTTTGACTTCTATACAACCAGAGGAGTCACCCCCTGGTGGTCAGGAGAGAGAATGCAGCTTTAACACATGAAGCTTTGACTTCTATACAACCAGAGGAGTCGCCCCCTGGTGGTCAGGAGAGAGAATGCAAGTAAAGTATATTACAAAGCCACTATGTAAAGTCTGTTTGGCTCTTCCTGGAGGCACGCCGTTCCCTTCCGCTTCTCTCCACTATCACTTTCAAATAAAACCTCCCCAAAAACTAATCTTTAAAGGTCAGCGTGAACAGTCTAAGAAAGGCCTCACAAATGCACATTAATGCACTAGTTTGTTTAATGGAGTCACTTACCGTCGTCGGTGGGTTTCAGGGTCTGTTACTCTGAAGAGGTCCAACTGTAAAACACTTTATAAAAACATGTGTGTGTGTGTGTGTGGTGGTGGGGGGGGGGGGGGCACACGCCACACCGCTAATCTGAATTATGATTAATGCTGTTTACACTAATCCTTTACGGTTGTGCGACGACGTCGTCTGTATATGTGAGACCTGCAGGCAGAGCGTCACCGATGGAGAGATTAGAAACACATTTTAACACCAAAGACGACAAAAACCATTCATCAAACGGAGAAGACAGCCGGGAGGCGTGTCCTCTTCTTCTTCTTGTCTTTTCTAGAGACACACACACACACACACACACACACACACACACACACACACACTCTGGGTAGTTGTTAAAGGGATGTGCAGGAGGTGAATTGGGTTTCCGTCACCTCGTTTGTTTTTCCTCCACACACACACACACACACACACACACACACACACACACACACACACACACACACACACACACACACGCCTGATTGTTGACCTTGGCTCTGACCGGACCTGCCGCCATGCGTCCTCCCAGACGAGGGCCCTGACCTCACACACACGCCGAGGCCTCCCTGACCGACTTCATGGATCGCCTTACGTTTCGGTGCAGCCACGCTGAACAGGAACAACAGTGGGGAGGAAGAAGGCGAGGGAGGGGTATAAGGGGGGGGGGGGTAAAGGGGGAGAGGGGGGGTAAGGTTAGACGAGATGAAAGATCTGAGCTTGTAGGCCGCGGGGGAATGACAACAAACACGGGGGGCCTCCAGGTGAAACGGGATCCCAGCGGAGAGGGAAGGTGGAGGTGCTGCTGGTGAGTCCGGTCAGCTTTCAACCGGGAAGCTCTGGACTTCATCTCTGCAGAGACCTACGGAAGGCCTGAGAGGACACTGAACTATTATCTTTGTTCATCTCAACCAAAGCTTTTTGGGATTTTTTGTAATCAGCCATTCTGCAAATGTAGAACATGCTGTCATCAGTTTTTGTTCATTCAGTTAATATCATGAAAGTAATCAGACATTTTTTGTGATTACAAAATAATTAATTTTTTATGTTTTCGTACGGTCAGGTCCCATCGAGTCTGAGGTCTCATTTTCAAGGATTTTTTAATTAATACTTTTTTAAATCAGAGCGACAAAATGATTAATCCGTATTAACATATATATTTTTTCCAATCATTTATTATTCATTTGGTCTGTAATGTTTAGATTTGTTTTTTTGTTAAACTCCTCGACCCCGTAAGAGCAGATCTGAGGTGACATCTCAAACTGGTTATGTCTCAACAAGATAATTAGTTTAGTTATATAAAACAAAAACAATCCTCACATTTGAGAGACTGGAAGCAGCAAATGCATAAAGCAGTTGATGATGATGATGATGATGATGATGATGATGATGATGATGATGATGATCATCAATTGAATAATGTTGGGTTTCACTTTTTTTTTGTTTGCTTTGACTTTTTGATTTAATGCGAAAATGTATTTTATTTTATTAAATTGTGTTTATATTATATTATGAAGACAATAAAAAAAAGTATATTTTTAGTAGACAATCATTTTGTCATTAAATTTATTTTAATAAATTGTGAAAAATGCTCATCAGAATTTCCAAAATTTTAGAGAAACCAACAGTTAAAAAAATAAATAAAAATACTAAATATTCTATTTGACATATAATAAAATCCTCACAATTAAAACTTTTTGAATTTTTAAAAAGTAAACAAAAAATATTCAGAAATAAAAACCTTAAATCTCCGGAGCCATGAAACAAAATGTTTGGTATCTAGGAAGGAAGGAAGGAAGGAAGGAAGGAAGGAAGGAAGGAAGGAGATAAAAAGCACGACAAGGAGACAAAGGTCCGTTCTCTTTGCGAGCCAGCACCAAGAGAAGACCCTGCTTCTGCGAGGAGCTGCCTGTTTATTTACAATTCACAAAACACAGGAGTCTCAAACAGCTTTCTTTCACATTAGTGAACAACAAGTTCCCGTCTCGCTCTCAGTCTTTGGTTTCCCCGACCTTTAAAACTTCACACGAGTAACACATTTTTTAATTTGTAATAATCCAGGTGTTGTTTTTTCCTTTGTTGCTATTTTCCAGAAGACTGAATTTTTCCAGAAGAGTCTCGATAAAAACGCCTCAGTTGCGTATTTTAACTCGACATAAAGGTTAGCTTGAAAACGTAGCTGGTTCAGAGTTTCAGTTCATCTATATTCATATATATATACTTTATATTATATACAATTTCATCCTCTTTTATGGCTTCAAAACACAACATCACGTCTGTATGGGAGGATCTGTTCTGTAGTTGTGCGTTGGATGTCTGGCGGCTAACGGAAGGCATGAGTACACGTTAGCTTACTTTATTCTGCGTACTTTTACTGTAAAAGTTACTTCTTTTTTTTTTAGCCCTAACAATGATAAAGAAGTTGCTGTTAAGTGCCAGGATGCTGTGCGTTTTGAAAATAAAAAAATAAAACATAAAAGTGGTCGTCGAAGGCCAACACTCTTGTCCCATCTGTAATTCTTGTTTCATAAACTCTATGCATTAAAAAAAATAAGAAAGAAACAAGAATCCTTCTTTCACAAACTTTGATGTAACATTATTTTCTTGCTGCTCTGAAACTTCCACATGATTGATATGATACGTTGCTTTAGAAGTGAAGCCCGAGTGATTTAAAAAGCACAAGTGAAACCGAGGGGGGGGGGTCTCAACTGATCTCTATGAAGTACACACACACACACACACACACACACACACACACACACACACAGAGCTGCAGGGACATATATTTTTCAGGCCAAACAGGAAGTTGTCATCGAACTGGTTCCCTCCACTAAAAGCCATTGAGATATTTTTTGGGGGCGATATGGAGAATATAAATATCACGATTGTTTACATCGATGTCGACGGTATCGTCGGGTTGACTGTCGGCGCTTTCACAAAATATTTACAAATCACGATGAGATTTTTGATAAATAATCAGCAGTAACTCTGGATTTAATGACCCAAGTGGTTGAAGGCTAATCAGTCCAGTGGGTTCAGAAAAATACATAATTTTACTGCAACGCAGCCTTTGAATCCAGGAAGAGACAATATTTATGCCGTAGTACCAAATGCAAAATCTAAAACGATGTTGATAGAATATCAGTAGGTCAACGAGGCTGCGAAGGAAAACTAGTCTCATCTAAACGCTTTTTATAAGACACGAAATAGCTTCTGAATTTAAGATCTCACCAAAGACTTTAAGACGAGGGAACAGGAAGTGTTTTAGGACTCGTTCCTGCTATAAAAACAATATCTTACAGGCTGCGTGTCGCCCACATGACCTGAGTGACTTTAAAGAGTAATTTCATATAATTAGAGTTAGGCGTTACTGTTTACCACCATGTTGCTGGTTCTGTAATTCTCCGGCTGTTGAGAGGTGCGCCCCCCTGTGGTCAGGAGGTGGTATGGGAGTGATCCCGTCCAGAGGTTCAGTTCATGATGCAGTTCTTTGAATTTTGTTTTGGCTCTGAACTCAGACACACTGGATTGTAACTTTGACATTAAAGTAGGATTTCTAGCCCTTTTTTTGGGGGGGTGTGGGAGGGGGGTATTGTATATTAAAAAATAAATGCTACAATGTCGACACAGTTCATTTGAAGTGAATGTAAACACCTCGAAGTTGAAGCTCAAAGTCAGCGCTTTAACCTCAGAGTCACAGATCAGTAGGAGTTAAGGGCCAAAACAAAAATTATGAATTATGTTGAATAATAAGCTTTTTGTTTGAAAAATAGTTAAAAGCATCAGGATTATAGTGGGGCGAGTTTAGGGAACCAGGACTTCCAGTGAGAGATTTCAAGGCCTTTTTTCTAACCGCCGGATATGATTGGTGATTTCATGAACCCAGTAATAAAGTATTGAAAGACGAGCTGTCTCCTAACATTCGTTCGTGTCCTCGCCTGTTATTAAATAGACCAGACTTCATAGATCTCCGTAAACAAAATAAAAGTTTTCTCAAAGAATCTAAAACTCTGGAGCGGTCCTCGTGCCTCGGGGTTTTATTTGTCTCCGTCCCGATCTCCCCGCAGCCGCCTCTCGTGCTGCCGCTTGGTGAGGACGTACTTGAAGAACTCGTAGACGGACCAGCTGATGGCCGTGGAGGGCATCTGGTAGATGATCCGGGCCTGGACGCCTTTGAAGAAGGCCGGCGCCCCCCCCATCCTGTACACCGTCCGAAAAGCCTCGCCGAGACCGGAGATGTGGCGATCGCCGCCGCCGGCGGTAGCCGAGGCGGACCCCGCCGCCGCCGCCGCCCCCACCGCCCCGCCGGCCGCCGCCGCCGCGGCCTCGGCCCGGATCACGTGTATGGCCTGAGCCTCCTGCGTGTTGAGGAGCGTCTTGCAGACGTCGAGCGGCGTGGTGACGGCGGCGGCGAGCGCTCCGGCCAGCGCGCCGGCCACCACGTGGGAGGACGGGTTGTACTGTCTGTGGGGGTTCAGCAGCTCCTGCAGGTACTCGTAGGTCATGAAGTGGAGCGCCTGGAAGGGCACGTTCATGGTCAGCTGGGTGGTGTAGCTCCGGTAGAACACCGCCGGGCCGTCGCGCCTCCACAGGGAGCCCACGCAGTGGAGCACGCCGCGGTACGGAGAGTTGAACATCTGCATTCGCTGTTTCACAACTGGAGAGGGAGGAGACCAACGTTAGTATTATACGGCGATCGCACAAACAAAAAGGGAACTGAAAAGAGGAAGGAAGGAAGGAAGGAAGGAAGGAAGGAAGGAAGGAAGGAAGGAAAGAAGGGTCACCAAACTTTCTCTCAAAAACATCCTGTTTTCTTAATACAATTAATGGCAATGTTTGGTGGAATTACGTTTCATAAATATACTATAATTTGGAGGAACAACAGCACGACCCTCCATCCATCATCTACCCCGGCTCCTCTCTCTCAGTTTTAACTAAAATAGTAGAATCATACAAAACGTAGCAGAACATTAATGTTGAATGGTATTTTTTTAGATTTCTGTTTCTGTTGTTTAGTCGATTTTTATGGTTTTTCATGCTGAATGCCTCATTTTCAAGAAACTTGTGAGCACATCTCCGGTAAGCACGAGACAGAAAGTGGAGCTTTTGTGTGTTTTTTTTGGACAACTAATCAATAAGTTGACAAAAGCGTATGAGTGCTAGTCGACTAATAATTTCTCCGACAACACAAAACAGTCTGTTAATCTGAACATAAATATGAAGATGGTTAATACTGATAAAAGAGAAAAAGAACACGTCTCACAGACTGATCAGTCTCGGTAACATTTGGGTTCACATTTGAGTCTGTAGCGCCATCAAGTGTCCTGATGGTGGAATTACACCATCGGGGGGATTTAAGGGTCTTTGGAAGAGGTTGAGGACGTCTATAAATAGACGACACGCGTCTTCACAGGGAACCGCACGTGTACGATGTTAGCGGCGCATTATGAAACTCACGGTTACCATTGAGTCACGGATCAGAACGGTCATCGAGGATCCATATTCACAGATACAGATCCCTTTGTTCTGTGATTATAGCAGCTGGTCTACAGGGATCCATCCACCCCAAAACCATCAACAATTATAAATGTTATTCAAATGATAAGGAAATAAAAGATATATAAATATAGTCATCAGTAGTTTAAATGATGTATTATTAGAGTTTAGTGTAAACGGCTCATAATTTATCTCTAATATCTATGTTATATTCATGTGAAAACATCTGGATTTATTCTTGTTTATCACTAACGCTACATTTTACTAGATTACCTGTGAACACATCATGAGAACGTTATTATTTACCTTCAGCCAGTACTCATGTTCACTGAGCAGAGCCTGAACGCATCGTCATGTAACTGAAGGGAACCTCCGCTGGTTCTCCGTTAGCGGTGCTGCTAACGTTACTAGCTCTCCTCCTGTTGGTTCTCCGTTAGCGGTGCTGCTAACGTTACTAGCTCTCCTCCTGTTGGTTCTCCGTTAGCGGTGCTGCTAACGTTACTAGCTCTCCTCCTGTTGGTTCTCCGTTAGCGGTGCTGCTAACGTTACTAGCTCTCCTCCTGTTGGTTCTCCGTTAGCGGTGCTGCTAACGTTACTAGCTCTCCTCCTGTTGGTTCTCCGTTAGCGGTGCTGCTAACGTTACTAGCTCTCCTCCTGCTGGTTCTCCGTTAGCGGTGCTGCTAACGTTACTAGCTCTCCTCCTGTTGCTTTAAACCCTGATTGGCTGTTTACAAAGTCACATGATCAGAGATCAGAGACTAGAAGAACATCCATGATGTCCTGATCACATGTTTTACTGAATGTTGGAGAAGAACCATCGACAGTAAAACTTTATTTCACACTGTGATGGTTAACGATAAACTGCGAGGGGGGTCAGTACGGTGAGCTAACATGAGCAAACACAAAGGGGGGGGGGGGGTTTACCTTCGGCTGGGTTCATGATGGCGTCGTGCAGCACTGTGGCCATGCATCCCGCCACTCCTGTAGAACAAAGAAAAGGAAGTTTAAGCCTCAACAACGTCATCAAACTGACATTTAAATCCAAGCCAGAGTTGCTAAATAGCCTTAAGTCGGTCGCGGTGCATTTGAGCGTCGCAGGTCAACGTGTTCCTCTCACCGTTTGAGAAGTGGCTGTTGGCGCCCGGGTGGATGGCGTCACCAAGCGAGAACTTGATCTTCTCGTAGCAGGCGAAGTAGAGCGCGTGGGCCGGCCCCGCCCCCACCGCCAGCACGTTCACCCCCCTGATGGGCCGCCACACGCCCTCCGTCCGCACAATCTGCCGCAGGGCGTCCATCACGTTCCTGTAGCGCGCCCCCGGCTCGGGGTGAAGGCTCTGCATGCGAGTCTGGTGAGAGAGACACGCACAAGTTAGGGGTTAATCCAAAGTACGTTTTCAGGGATAGAGCTTGACAGAACTAGTTCCTTCTTTTTAAGATCGGTGCCTGATGTTCGTACAAAGACAAACTTATAATCAGTTCTTCAGAGTTCAGGACGTCAACTGTCCCGCTAACGACCAGAGGACGGATCGCGAGAGAGCAAAGTGCAACAAAAAAACAACTAAAACTGAAGACAGATGAAGCTTTGGTGACCAAGACGGGCTTTAGTTTCACCATTCTGTGTCCGGGTTTCTATTAGTTTGCGTCCAACACATCCGACTCTCACAAAAAAAACAACACCAACTTCCGGCAATGTTCATTTGAAGCGTCGCAGAAACGACTGCAGTCAAAGTCGTCAACCGCAAACCTTCAAAAATGAGGATGCCGAACCAGGAAGTGGTGCGAAACCACAAAAACACAACATCCTGCTGCTGCATGGCTGTTTGCTAAAGCACAGGGACGAAATTCTACCAGACGAAGATTGCGCAATCGTCAAAACTTTTCAGACCCTCTCCTGCCTCCACCCTCAGGGGGACATGGACTTCTAGGAAACGGTAACTCACATGGAATGTGCTCAGTCATCGACGAAATGAAAAGTTTTAGAAGCTCCGAGCAAAACCCAAGAGAAAGAGGGGGGAAAAAAGAGCCCGAAATGTTCCGGCAAAAAAAACACAGAATCAGATGTCAGTGAACAACGGAGGGCTTTGTGTTCACGGCCCGTGTTCCCCGCGGTAACCGAGTACCGTGTCACGGATTCGGACTCTGGGGGAGAACGGCAGTTTGATGCTCGCACGCGACGCGAGACGACTGGCGCCATTTTAAGGCCGCAGTTGTCAAGTCACGAGGGTCTCGGTCACGCGAGCAGCAGCTAAGAGTCAGGGTGAAGTCACCGGCTCACTCTTGTGACACGTCGATGGCCGAGGAGCAAAACCTCCTCTCTGAAAAATGCACTTTTTAGAGAATAAAGAAAAAAACTTGCAGAATGCTATTTGTTAAGGATACCCAAAATACAAAAACAAATACAAAAAAATAAATATACAAAGTGCAGATAGGAGGTTATTACCCACTTTTCCTGGATCATTTTGCGGATAGGAGGTTTTGCACTCTGGCCATCGATATGCTGTCGTGTGTTGCTAACAGGAAGTGAAGGAGGCCGTGATATTACGCGATACTTTTAACTACAAGATCTGTTTTTTGTGCTTGTACTTATCAGACATGTATATTTCGGTTGCGTGTTCTCTGTGTTGGCATGACAAGCGCATCGGGAAATGTTTTATTTTTATCTTTGTGCCGTGTGTCACCGTCGCTGGTAATGTCTTCCCTTAGTTACCGGACAACACGGGGCCACTTATTTTTAATCAGACGGTTCCAGGAAGCGAAAGAGTGAAGGGAGTGAATCTCTGACATTTCTTTTACAGACGTCACCGTCTCGTCAATGTCCTCGAATTCATTGTGTCGGCGGCGGGTTAATCAATGAACTGCTTGCCAAGTCAGAAACAAATCGAGTCTGTATTTTCTGTTTCTATTTCTGATAAAACAGTGTTTTGTTTTTTTTAGCTGTTTTGCAGATGAGTGGTTAGCAAGTGGTTCAGCACACCTGCTGCTCATCAGCCAATCAGAGCGTCCGTCTACGCTTCAGTCAGACTTCTGGGATGAGGTCGTCGTGTTGCACTGTGTTTAAGTTTGGTATTTAATGTCCAGTTGGTCTTGCCAGGCACCAAAACCCTGGAAGAGGTATTTAGAGAGTATACGTATACTTATACTTATGTCTGTGTGTTTGACTCAAATCTGTCTGATTAAAAAGTGGACGAATATCCTCGAAACAAATAACTTAACTCTCAGTTTCTCTCAAATATTGGCGCACACACACACACACACACACACACACACACACACACACACACACACACACACACACACACACACACACACACACACACACACACACACACACACACACACACACGTATACAGTACTTTGTGGCTCGACATTGTTTTGCGAAAATATGTAAAATACCTGTCCTATTGTAATTGTACTGATGTGTTATATATCTGTGGCTCCAGGGAAAGTCTTCAACAAGACCACATCTGCTGCTACAAGTATTTATTTGTATTTATTTATTGGTTATTGATGGAGCACGTTAATGACCATCAGCATGAATAATAGTATCGCACGTCCTGATCTCCAATCAGACTGTTGGCGGTCACATTTCGGTAATGTAGGAAAGCAGCTACCCAACGCTATAGGCTTTAAGTCCTTTACTAACGTGACGTGGTTGAAGACGTCACCGTGGTGACGGAGAAGCGTACTCGGGGTGCTGTCGGGAGACGGCTGTCGGATTCGATCAGCGGTGCGACGGAATATAAATTTAGGAACAGAAGAAGAAAAGGAACTCAATGCTCCGGCTTTTGGTTTTACGTAACTCTGTAAAGTCCTCTGAGAAATGAGGAAACAGGAAACAGAGTCAGACACGAGTGGGAAGAAGGAACAAGAAGATAAAAGATGTTTGCCAACAAGGAACTAAGATTGTGAAAATAGAAACATTTTGGGATGGAGGAAGTTGCCCGCCAAACATTCCTGTAAATATAAATATGTAATAAACTTCCTCCTTCTTTGTGGCTGAAACTGGGAGCCAGTGTGACCAGAGGGAGAACAGAAACTAAAAACACATTTAAAATCTCTCACCTCTTCTCTTAAGTTACTGTTTGTACTTATTTAATTCAGGTTCAGGTGCTCGGTTACATAACTTCCTGCAAGGGAGGGTGTTCAGCTTGAATTTTAGGTTTCATTTTTGGTGAAATGCTTTCTAGAAATAATGAAACCTGACGTCAACATTTGAGTTTGGGAAAACTGTATTAACATAAAATGATCTTTCAGGAAAATATTATTTAGATTTATTAACAAATAAATGTACTGATGCATTATAACAAGTCGTAATCACCACGTGAACATTTCAAAAACACACACACACACACACACACACACACACACACACACACACACACACACACAAAAATAAGGAGGATTCTGTCCTAGTGAGACAAAGTCATATTTTTAGGGACCTGAGAATCTGTCGTGCACGATGTCACGCCTCTTAAAAACGAGACGTGATCACGTTGGGGTCGTTTTGCCAGAATGAAATGCTCTGAATTAGATGAGCTCATCGTCGAGGAATTTGTTGTGAACGAGAGCTTTGTTCGATGGCCCACAGCTCGGGGGGGAACCAGTGAGAACGGTTCTTTATCTTCTGGTTCGACACGAGGAAACTCAACCAGAGTCTGTTTAAAGAACATTAAGAATCTATGAAAGTTAAGTTATTTTACAAGATTTCTTTGTTTTCCTGTCCTCGCCACTGTTAATGCCTCCGCTCGCATGTAGAGCGCTGCATTGTGGGTTCATCAAACTTTTTTTAGGCTGCGTACCGCAAAATAATCTACTTCGTTAGAAACAGCATTTGTTTACAGCATATATTATGTTATTGGTTGTTTGTTTTTTTTAGTTAATTTAATATTATTCTATTCTATTTTTTTGTATATATTGTGCGCGTTTTCATATTTTATTATGTATAAATGTCGCTGTAGCGTAAAAATTTCCCCTTGCGGGATTAATAAAGTATCTATCTATCTATCTTATGTTTAACTCAAACACAGTGAGAAACACATGAGTTCAGAGGTTTTAAAATTAAATTTCAGAGATCTGTTTGAGAGGGACCTCGTGACATTATGTTATATTATGGAAGACTTCTTCTCAGGAAGTCGTGTAGTAAAAGTTGTGTTGTAAAAGTTTTGTAGTAAAACTGTGCAACTCCTGACAAGAGACACATTAGAATAAACAGGATGAATAGTGGCTTTAACTGTGTATTGTTAGTTTTTAACCATAACATAGTAATATGGTTACGTAATCATGAACTATCCAGTTAGTCATCTGTGTTGGATTACAGTAAACACACACACACTCACACACACACACACGATAACAGACAAACAAAAGGTGTGTGTTCATGTTATTTCCTAGAATACATCCATCTTTACAGTCGACTGTTGACCTGGTCACCGAGGACCGTCTGTGTTAATCATTCACTATTCTTTCTCTTTCCACCCTCAGCCACCAATATTATCATCAACTAGCATCGTTTATTTTTGTCACTTACATTTCTATTCATTTAGATATATTAACATTATACACAGATACAAAAATTAGGTTTGTCAGACAATAAAGTAAAATATATATATATATATATATATGTATAACTAGCATGTATAACTAGAAAAAGAGCATTACAATAACAAAGCCCCTCTCAAACATTTGAATAAGAAGTGTGACATTTTTATTTAGTTAAGTAAGACTTGCGTCCGATAATGGAGGCATGTTATTATTATTATTACACAAATACTAAACAAAATTAACGTTTAATTGCTATTTTTTCCACTCTGACTACCTCGTGTGGCGTTATTTTACGTTAATTTAAAGCCAGTCAGCTGACCTCTGTCAGACTGTGACGCTACTCGAGCTCGGGCTCGCGCTCGGGCCTCCGCTGCCGCGTCACGTGGCCGCGCCATGCCAACGGTTCCGTACCTTGACGCAGTCGACCGGGTACATGACGCAGTGCTCCATGATGCCGGCCACGGAGCCCGCCAGCATGTGGGTGCCGGTGGTGGCTCCCGGAGGCAGACCCTCGTAGTCCGCTTCGGGCTCCACGGAGGTCGAGGTCTCCGGGGGAGTCGGTCGGTGCGACGCCGGGGAGAAGTCCTGCTCTCCGGCTATTCTCGGCGAGAGAGACCCGACGAAGCCCCCCGTTGCGTCCAGCAGCCGGCCGCCCATCCACCGGAGCTCGGCCCCGGCGGAGGCTGTAACCCGGCTCTCGACGCCCGGTGTTTCCATGGACGTTCGCCGGGACACGAAGCCGTCCGCTTCCATTCTCCCGGTAGCTCCGTTTAGTATCCCCGGGTCGCTGCTACAGCTGTAGCGGGTCCGTGAACCGGGAGTCCGGAGCCGGTGGTGGGACTTCGGTGAGCCGCGCTAGAGAAGCGCAAGCTGATTCGACAGCCCGGCTGTCAATCACGATTAGTCCCTCCGATTGGCCGAATCTGGCTTGTATTAAGGCGGGTAAATGGAGTGGGCGGGGTTTCAGCGCCAGAGGGCGTTGAGGATTTTGTAACACCGGGAGGTCACGTGTCTTTACGGGAAGCGTTTTAAACAGGACGTCCCAGATTGGAATTGTAACTAAAAATATACACAACTTTGGACTTAAGATATAGTTTCAGATAAAATAAGATAACATAAAATTAGATTTCATATATATATATATATATATATATAATGATATATAACATAGAATAAAGTCTATGTTATCTTGTCTTATTTGATCTAATCTTATGTTATCTTATTTTATATATATATATATGTATATATAATGATATATAACATAGAATAAAGTCTATGTTATCTTGTCTTATTTGATCTAATCTTATGTTATCTTATTTTATATATATATATGTATATATATATATATATATATATATTTTTTTTTTTTTGTGTTGTGTTTGTTTTTGTTTTTTGTTTTTTGTATATATATATATATATAAAATAATTATATAAATAAAATAAGATAAGATTAGATAAAATAAGATTAGATTAGATAAAATAAGATAACATAGACTTTATTCTCCAGAAGGACATTTGGACACACATGGTACAGTATCTGTTTAGAATATACAAAATATATACTCCAATGCTTTCATAACGTTAGATAGAATTAGAACAACATACGTTTTTTCTCCAAAAAGTTGCACACATTACTGTTGAGCCACATCTTACATTTTAATCATATATAGCCTCCAGGTGGAACTGTGCAAATTAATTAAAACAACTATAATAACATATTAAACAATAAAAACAATTAAAATATCAAAGTTTAAGTGTCAAGCGCTTCAAATTAATGTCACTCGTCATTTCTTTAGGTTTATTCTCTATTTTATAGTTTTCATTATGGTGTTGTAGACATTCGGAGTCAAAGAAAACTATTTTCAGATACCAACCTGATTGGATCATGAGCCGATATGATGCAAAGACCTTGTAACCGATGGTTTGGACAGAAAGCCTCTAGGACAGGGGTCACCAACAGGTCAACTAACCGTTGTCTCTGGACCCTGGACCGAAAACCAAGTCTACCTACGGGTACAAATGAAACTAACATGAACCTGATGCTCTTATAGAATATGATGCATACGGTGAAGAGGATATGAAGGAGTTAACATGCAACATGCACGTTAATGTACTTTATGAAAATGTTGCTGATAATGTGAGTTAATTTGAGCTGAACTGCACATAAACACATAAATATCATAAAACAGGAGAAAACTATTCTTTGGTCATCAGCACGTGTTCTTAACATTTTATAAAATTACTCACATTATCCTGCTGTGAAATAATTGTATATTTCAGTTTGGAAAATACTTTTTATATAATAATAAATATATAATATTAGATTAAAAATACTGTATTCATAAGGTTTTAATTTGTGAGCTTTTCAGTCGGGGGACTCAACCAGAACCAGGCTAGCTGTTTCCTACTGTTTCCAGTCTTTGTGCTAAGCTAAGCTAACCAGCTGCTGCCGGTAGCCTCATATTGGAATGATACAGGTCTTGAATTGATAAAAATTACTTTCAAAGGGTTAGGGTTAAATATGGATGTCATGTCATTGAACAAAATATGTATTTATGTGTAAATATGCGTGTATCTGCATTGTTTGCTCTCCTTTGTTCTTATATAGAATTAAACAAAGCTAAATTAAATAACATAAAACCAAAAGTCAAATTAAAGCTGCAAGCAGCATTGTTCGGCCCATTTTAAGGACTTAAGCTTCCAATGTTTGGAGTGTAGCTCCGAATACAATCATAAATGTAAGCCGGTAAAGATCGACATGATCACTGAATGTGTGTGAAATCGCTTTGTTTGTTACATAACAGGCTGTCAAAGGAAATGCATTATACATTTATACGTTAATAAAAACTCACCTACAAGCATTAAATAACAATGTTAAATGATAACACATAATATGGTATATTACTTGATATGTATATGTGTATTAGCAACAAAGCATGTTCAGTAAAGATCATTAAATAACAAATAAGAGCAAAAGGTCAAATATAAACATGCTGGTCCTCTCGAGGAAGATATTTTCATTCAAAATGTCAATTTTACACTTTTAAAAATTCTTATCTTGCATAATATATCTCGCAATAGATTCACCACTGCTGAGTGGCGACTCTGAGTCTATTTCTCTGGAAGGAATTAAGACCTTTTTCTTGAATCAGATAAAAATTTGTAGTTTTGACACAGTACACTTGTGGTAATACTTTATCTTTACTATTACATGAATACGTTTGTTGTGTGAAACTGTAATAATTTCAGCTATCAGGAGAGCCTGAAGAGTTTTAATATGTTTAATAAATTAAAATATGTGTAATTTCAGATAAGCTGCTGTGCTTCAGTCAGACACGATGTGACCACACAGTGTTGTTGTGATTACGCTGGTGTCCTGAGGATGGCGCCGTTTGTAAAGTACACTGATTCTCTGATTGTTTGGATTAAACATATGGAGTGTGTTGAGACGAGAAACTGAGTCTGAATGATAATTATGTTTTTTTTTCATTTAATTATCAGACTCATTGTCTTTATAACGATCCTTTGTTTTCATAAGACCATGACCTGTGTGTGTGTGTGTGTGTGTGTGTGTGTGTGTGTGTGTGTGTGTGTGTGTGTGTGTGTGTGTGTGTGTCATTGGGAGAGTTAACCCAGTTCCATCAGTGGGTCTGGGTTAATGGTGCCTTCAGGGACCCCTCGAGAATTCAAGCTTCCAGGTTTAGCTGGTTGGTTGACATTTATTCAAGATTATTTTTATAAATTCTGTTGTATCACAGATAAAATGTCTTAAAAATGAATTTGGAGAAACCTGTGAGAAGAAAACACAAAATATGTATGTACATTAAACAGTTTTAACCAGTGATGCACACTGAATGTGTGACGTTGTTGTTTGCTGTATAATAATAAATATAATATTATATATATATATATATATATATATATATATATATAAATATTATATTTTAAATATTATATTATATATATATATAAAATATTATATTTTAAATATTATATTTTATATATATATATATATATATATATATATATATATATATATATATACTTTTTGGGGGGTTTGGAAGTAAAGGAAGATTAAAGAGTTTAACTTTACGAGCCAATTCATTTTAAAGACATCAAATTAATTGGCTTTTTGAATACACTTTTAAAATTTACACCATAAATAATAATTTTACGTAGTAAGATTATAACGTTGTTGTTTTTACCTTTTAAAAAGCTATTTATTTAAGCATGCAATAAATTGGGGCTTGTAAAAATAAATAAATTCCTAAATATCCACTTAAAGTAATATTAATTTCAACCGTACTTTGTTTTGGTTGATTAGTTATTTATTTTATTAGCAGGCCAGCTTATCTTACAGTCACAAGATGAATTCGCTTGCTAAATGAATTAAATAAGATTTCTCTGTAAGTCTAGAACCCTGACTGAGGTTGTCATAATTCATGCATGAAAGGGTTTAATTAATTTATATTTTAAATGTGAGTAATTAATGACATCTGTAATTGAATACTGTCATTGGTCAATATGGTGATTGAGGATTCTTAGCCCTTCACTCTTGTGGAGGACAAAGGGTTCAGAAAGCTTTAAAGCTCTCATCCCTATGTTCTCCCCATGAGGCGGGTGTGTATGTGAGCACATGAAGAATTTTTCCCCATTTCCTCATATTTGCCATTCCAAGAGTGTTCTCTTCTTTCCTTTCGGCTTTGAAATCTATGATGGAGGACAGATATAAGGAATCCAAGGAGAAAGCGAAAGACATGGTGTTGAAGGCATCTGCAGTTAGTTTAACATCGGATATGTGGCCCTCCATCAACACCGATGCGTATCTAGCTGTGACAGCAAAGCACCTCTTTGCATTCTGTGGTTTTTGGGGTGCTGCATTTCCCTGAGGCACATACTGCTGAAAATGTGGCAACAGTAAAAGCAGCACTTATGTCACAGTGGGGTATTACACACAACGTTACTTGCCCAAAACACTGTGTTGTCTGACATCCGGGCAAACTCTAGTACAACACAACTATTCTATATTTAAATTGACCTCGTTGATTTCTTTACTCCTCTTTACTTCTGTCCACTGTTGTGGTCGGCCGAATAAAGTGACTGCTGTCAATCATCAACTCTTGTTGACAAATCATGTACAGCGTGTTCTCATGTGTCCACTTGGTGCCACGTGTTGCATTTGGTGTCACTCAAGATCCATTCAAACTGATTAAAATTTCCAACATTTGTAATATTATATATAGGCTATATATACACTTATCTATACTTTGTTATATTATATAGGTTTTTAAAATTATTTTGTAATATAATATATTTATATTTCTCTACATATATCTATATTAATGTAAATATATTTATTTATTTATATGTGTGTATATTATATATATTTATACATATATGTAACACAATGCAATTATAAACAACACAATTAATATATATATATATATATATATATTCATTGTGTATATATACCTTTTATATATATGTATATATATATATATATATATTCATTGTGTTGTTTATAATGGCAAGACATTATCTAATGATGACTCTCAGTCACACACGCACACACACACACACACACACACACACACACACACACACACACACCAGTATTGCTTTAGTAGTACATTATTATTATTATTATTATTATTATTATTTGGATAAGGATATAATCCTAAAAAAAACATAGTAACCCTGAACAGATGCCTCTGATCAGTCAATAATAAAATGCATAATCTGAATACTAAATTTTCCAAAATGACGTCAGTATACAAGCAGTTACAGTTACATAAAAATAAATAATAATAAATACATCTGTATATATATTCATCTGACACCGGCACGCCCCGCCCCCTTTCGGGTTAACGGGAAGTGGGCGTGTCGGGAGGTGCTCCAGACCAATGGACGCAGCCGGACCGCCCGATGACGTAATATGACGACGTAGCAGACCGGAAGTCTGTTGTATTTTTTCGATAACTTCCTGCTCTCCTCCTCTTCCTCGTCTCCTTCTTCTTCTTCTTCTTCTTCTTCTTCGCCATTCTGTTGTAAATAATCTCCGTGAAGCGCAGCGAGAGAACAACGTCCGTTAACATCGTTCGTGTGGAAGGAACCGACTCCTTTAACGGGAGACCGGAAGTGTCATGGCGGCGCCGAGGCACCCTTAGGTGAGTCTCCACCGCAGGACGACAGCATATGGACTCAATCTGCACCGTTAGCCGGTGTGTAATTTACCGGTTACAGGTATAACGGTGGCCTAGACACTGTTTTAGATAAAATATATAATACATAACGTGTAATCTTTGTGTGTCGCTGGTTCTGTCCTGCGGGACAACTGTCCTGTTTGTTTATG
Source organism: Ophiodon elongatus (assembly GCA_016806645.1). Classification (NCBI taxonomy): domain Eukaryota; kingdom Metazoa; phylum Chordata; class Actinopteri; order Perciformes; family Hexagrammidae; genus Ophiodon; species Ophiodon elongatus. The sequence continues at coordinate 129,984 of JACSYO010000184.1, read as the reverse complement.
CAACAGTTTAATCTTATATAACTGGGACATAATCCAGCTCTTCTCCCTCTGTTGAGAAGAGCTGCAGCTATCAGCTATTTATATTACATAATATATATATAATATACTACACTTTACTCAATAACACCCATATATCATGCAGTAGTATAGCCATGCATCCTGTTATACTATAGTACTACCTTTCACCTGATACTATATCTCATGTTTTATCATAATTTACCATTTTATACCTTTGTTATAATATGTCACACTAACAGTACCTGCAGCTATCAGCTATAAGCTATTTGTATTATATATATATATATATATATATATATATATAATTATAATAGTTATTCTGTCTGTATATATAATATTTCAGTTATTGTGGATTTATTTACTATTTTCTATTGCTTATTTGCTTATTTATAATACTTGTTTTGATCTTGTTTCTTTTTACTATGTCTCTTGTTTGCACTTTACCCCATGCTGTTGTAGATCCTGTACATTTCCCCGCTGCGGGACTAATAAAGGTTTATCTTATCGTAACTTATAATAATATACGACACTTTACTCAATAAAACCCATATATCATGCAGTAGCATATCTATGCATCCTGTTATACTATAGTACTACCTTCTACCTGATACTTTATCTCATTTTATACCTTTGATATAATACGTCACACTGATATCTGCATCTTTGTGGATTTGGCTCCACATGCTCTCGTCTAGCTCTTTTCTTGTGTTTGTTTGGTTCTTAATTTACTTTTAAATACCCCTCTAATTAATTTCTCTATTCATCAGTCTCGCCCTGCTGCTGCTGTAACGAGCACATTTCCCCACAGGGGATCAATTAAAGTTCATCTTATCTTTTTAATACTATAAAGTGCAGCGTCGTCCTTGTATATGTAGATTAGAGTAATGATTTCATCAATGGATCCCGTTACAGCAGCAAAGCCACTCACTATAAATCACAAAACAAATTAGGTGGTTTTTTTTGTTTGTTTTTGAAATCTACAATTAATCAACAATTACGAGAATAAACTGTGAATTGACGCGGCTGAAACTATGACCATACTATGATAGTTTGGGCAACTGATGATTATTTTCTTTCGTCTCGGTCATCGATTCTCTCCCTCTTCTCCCTCTCAGGCAGAAGTAAAGCCACCTCTCTCCCGACAGCACCCTCATCCGTCTGCAGGCACCATGAGGTGACGTCTGTGACTTCTTGAATCATTTCCCCCCCACCGGGACATATGGCGAGGTAATAAACCGAGGACGGCCTCGGCGAGAGCATTCTTTCAGAAGCCCCCCTGATGTTTGTCACTTTAACAGAATATATGACCCGATTTATAACTCTGCGTCGTCCTCCTCCTCCTCCTCCTCCTCCTCCTCCTCCTCCTCCTCCTCCTCCTCAGGATCACGTTCTCCTGCCTGCCGGCCTCCTGGTACTGCAGCGTGTCCCTGCTGTCTCTGGGCTGCGCTCCCCGGCAGCGGCTGCTGCTGCTGCTCTTCCTCACCTCCGCCATCCTCCTCCTGGGGACCTACCAGAGGCAGCTGTGGAGCGCGAGGCCGCGGCGCCCCGGGTCCCGGGTCAACAAGTGAGCGAGTCTTTAGGCCCCGCGGTGCCGCAGCTGCACGCACAGGCAGAACGATCTCAAAGATTTAAACGTGTTACAGCGAACGTTTTCACAGGAAATGTTAAATATTGGGGATAACGGGACGTGCACCGTCAGCCGATAGATTTTTAAAAGGCTGTTAAACAGATTTATTATTTATTTACAGGATTCTGAAAAACTAACTCAATGTTTTAAGCAGTTTGTGTATTTCATAATCAACAATCAGAGCCATGATGGGGGAAAAAACTGACAAAGAGGAGGTGCAGGAATCACACAACAATACGAATGAATCGTTTAAGAAACATTCCATATTATACTCTTTAAAACAAACGAGCTCGTGTGGTTCCTGCAGTTTGACCACGTTGCTGTTTTTAACTCCTCCGCGTGGCGGTGGCCCCGAGCCAGCTGATAGCCAGCTGATACCCAGCTTTGTGAGAGGCGTTATCTAATTTGTTTTTCGAGGCCAGGCGGCTCAGCGCGACCTGAACTCGCCCCGTGGGACCGACACAGGTGCTTTCCCCAGAAACCAAGGACAGGTGGAGACTCGGGCAGGACCCGTGTGAGCCAACGGCCCTCGGTGTGTTTTTAAGGGTTTTCTCCAAAGCACCGCACGGGGAACATTTCGTGTTTGTGTTGCCAGACGTGAAAATGAAACTACTCACACCTGCGCTTCTTTTGAATAGCGTATTTAAGGAGCATCGTTCCTCATGTGTCTGCGCTCCTTCCCCTCCAGATACCTCTCCATCGCAGAGTCCATGGAGGTCACCGACGTGTCGGACCCGGCTCTGACCTACGGCATCGTGGTGGACTGCGGCAGCAGCGGCTCCCGGGTCTTTGTGTACTGCTGGCCCCCCCACAACGGGAACCCCCACACCCTGCTGGACATCAGGCAGATGAGGGACCGCGACCGCAGGCCGGTCGTCAAGAAGATCAAACCTGGTGAGGAGGGGAGGAGGGGAGGAGGGGAGAGGAGAGGAGAGGAGAAGAGAGGAGAAGAGAGGAGAGGAGAAGAGAGGAGAAGAGAGGAGAGGAGGAGGAGAGGAGGAGGAGAGGAGAGGAGAGGAGAGAGGAGGAGAGGAGAGGAGGAGAGAGAGAGAAGAGAGAGAGAGAGGAGAGAGGGAGAGAGGGAGAGAGGAGAGGGAGAAGGGAGAAGAGAAGAGAAGAGAAGAGAAGAGAAGAGAAGAGAAGAGAGGAGAGGAGAGGAGAGAAGAGGTTGTGAGAGGAGAGGAGAGGAGAAGGAGGGATGAGGTTGTGAGAGGAGAGGAGAAGGAGGGATGAGGTTGGGAGAGGAGGAAGAGGAGAGGAGAGGAGGGATGAGGTTAAGAGAGGAGAGGAGAAGGAGGGATGAGGTTAAGAGAGGAGAGGAGAAGGAGGGATGAGGTTAAGAGAGGAGAGGAGAAGGAGGGATGAGGTTGGGAGAGGAGAGGAGAAGGAGAGATGAGGTTAGGAGAGGAGAAGGATGGATGAGGTTGAGAGAGGAGAGGGGGAAGAGGAGAGGTGAGGGGAGAGGAGAGGTGAGGTGGGATGGGATGAGGTTGAGAGAGGAGAGGGGAGGGGAGAGGAGAGGAGAAGGAGGGATGAGATTGGGAGAGGAGAGGAGAGGAGAAGGAGGGAGGGGAGAGGAGATGCGAGGAGCAGAGGAGGAGAGGAAAGGAGGAGGAGGAGGAGGAGGAGGAGCAGCTCAGTTTGTCCATTTTGTTCTTTAGTCACATTTCATCGCTCTTTATGTTTTTTGGATCGAGCATCAGTCCAAAAGCCAAAAAGCAACATTTCTCAGACACTTTAAATATTTAATTTCAGTGTTTCTAATAATTTCAAACCAAACTCGAACAAAGATTAAATACGTTTTGCAAATGCAGCAGAATTAGTGGTGAAAAGGGACAGAAGTCCAGCGGAGATCTGAACAGGAATCCCTGTTTAACTGGTTGTGTGACGTCACAGTGGAGCCAGTCGTCCTCATCGTCTGCCCCCATTGGCTCACAGCCAGAGGAGGAGACACAGGACTGAGGAGGTCATGGGGGGGGGGGGAAGTAAAAGCAAATGTTTCCACGGTGACGGGCGATTCCCTCGTTTCATGACTTTGTTATGTAATAAGTCACTTCAGATGACTTTATCTCCGTCACAGGGACAGATTAGATCCTCAGGGTTTGTTCCCTAAAGGCCCTTTGAACCCTGAGAAAGAACAGAACAACCTTTTCTTTTTTTTTACTTTTTGTTTTCTTGATTATTTGTTTACGCATTCATCATTTTATTTCCACCAGAACCCAGCTGATGACTTGTTTCTGGCTGATGGTATTTTACGATATGAATTTAGGTTGCTTTTCCTGTTTGGGTCCGTTAGTCCAGTTATTCCAGTTTGTTTGTGTGAAACCCTGAGACGCTTCCCAGTGGGGATCTTGAGAGGAAGCGATCTTCTAACTGCCCTCTAGATGCAAATCATTTGGTAACCATAGAAACGGCTGTGCTCGTCAGCGCAGGTATTTTTTTCCTGATTAACGGGTCAAAGGCTGATAAAACTGCTGTTATCAGTTCATAAAGTCACTTTTTAAAAAGTATGTGACGACGATCACCGTCTCTTCCTGTAATTATTCACAACGTGTGATAATAATGCTTATAATTAATAATAATAATGAGTCTTCTCTTATAATTATGCATCTCGATGAAAACAAACATGCATTTGGTTTTTTCGTTTGCTGAATCTCTCTCTCTCTCTCTCTCTCTCTCTCTCTCTCTCTCTCTCTCTCTCTCTCTCTCTCTCTCTCTCTCTCGCCCTCTCTCTCTCTCTCTCTGTGTCTCTCTCTCTCTCTCTCTGTGTCTCTCTCTCTCTCTCTCTCGCTCTGTCTCTCTGTCTCTCTCTCTCTCCCCCCATCTCTCTCTCTCCCCCCCTATCTCTCTCCCCCCTCCCCCCATCTCTCTCCTCCTCTCTCTCTCTCCCCCCCTCCCCCTCTCTCTCTCTCTCTCTCTCCCTCTAGGTATCTCCACCCTGGCGAACACGCCCACGCAGGCCAGCGACTACCTCCACCCTTTGCTCCGCTTCGCCGCCGCCCACGTCCCGAGGAGCAAACACAAAGAGACGCCGCTCTACATCCTCTGCACCGCCGGCATGCGGCTGCTGCCGGAGAGGTAGACGGCGTTTACAGTCACACATTTTTAAAGGATGCCAGTTTGGGTGAACAGAGCAAACATTGATGCGGTAAAATACATAAAATCTAAAATATACCTCCTAATCGACACCACCGCTGCTGGTCTCCAGGCCTCGATGCTGGAAAAGGGAGCAGCTGCAGTAAGATGAGAGGTTTTCCAAAAGGGGGCGGGGTCTGGCGCTCAGAAACACTACCACGTCCGTCCACAGGGGGCGCCACAATCAACACGAAACGCGAGTTCCTTGTAGTAACTTTAAAGAAGCTGGTAGTTTAGTTTGGAGAGGAAGTGACTCTTTCCTGTTGTTTTTTTTAAAAGCAGCAGAAACTTCAATCCAACAACAACACAAACTTTATTGTGTAGTTTTGTTTTTAATCGTAAATCTGTCGCGTATCTCTTATACTTCCTGTTTCTCCGTATCCAGCCAGCAGGCGGACATCTTGGAGGACCTGGTCACCGATGTTCCCCTGGAGTTTGACTTCCTGTTCTCCAGCTCCCATGCTGAGGTCATCTCTGGGAAACAAGAAGGTGAGATGTGTTCGCTGTGGCTGGTGCTGGTTTGAGTTCCCTTTACTTTACTTTAGGAGAATGCAACACTCACTGAGACGATTCTAACTGCTTCCTGCCTGTTCCCTTGTCTCCCCGTCACGGTGCTTCCTGTTTCCTCTCCACCCTGAAGGAGTGTATGCATGGATTGGCATTAACTTTGTGTTGGGCCGCTTTGATCACGCCGATGAAGGTGAGCGTGACGGTGTTAAAGGGACAGTCCGGATGTTTAGAGGTGAGGTTTGTATGAGGTTCTTCTCCACAGTCAGAGTTTTACTACAGTAGATGGAGACAGAGAGGAGAACCAGACGGGAGTAAAGTAATGTTCTGCTGCGGACGTGTTTTAGACTCCTAAAAGAATCTATATCGGTTTAAGTGAAGGCTATATTTAGAATATTTTCACCTCTTTATCTTGCTGTCAGACAAGCCGTTATATCTATCTTTGCTCTCTTCAAAGACACCAGGCTCCGTTGACAAAACCAGTAATTTTGCCTCTCAGTCTACAGGAGCTGCTGGTCGACCGGTTAGTGTGTCGGTGTCGTGACTTTTGTGTTTTTAAAGGGTTAATTTGGATTCAACAAAATCACACAATGACGCCAACAAACTAACCGATCGAGGCAGACGCAGATGGGAGAAGTTTGCCTGCCAGAAATCTCCTTCGGTTAGGTTTAGGAAAAAGACCTTGGATTGGGTGGAAATAAGTCCCGAAGGGGAAGACTTTTTCCATATGCAGCAACTCCCACGGCTTCAAAGAGAGCAAAGATAACAGGATTAGTTCAGACAGAAAGGTCTGTCTGACAGTAAGGTAAAGCTGTGAAAATACTGACTATGGAGAAGAACCTCATACAAACACACTTCCAAACATCTGCACTGTCCCTTTAACAAGACGTATCTGAAATTATAACTAATTACTCTTTTACAAAAAAAAACAACAGCCCAAAATAACATAATAACTCTTTTAATATCTTCATGTTTCTCAGAAGACGCGACAGTTGAGGTGACGACGGGGTCTCAGAACCAGCAGCCAATGAGCAGGCGGCGCACGGTGGGCATCATGGATATGGGCGGAGCTTCCCTGCAGATTGCCTACGAGGTGCCGAGCGCCATCACCTTCAGTTCGCCTCAAGAAGTACGGTTAACGGTCAAGTAGCTGTTGTTGATGAGGGCGGGGTTATTTTCTCGATTGAACATTACATACGATGTTAAGTAATTAATTACAAAGGCTCGTCCCAGGGCGACCCGCGAGACAAGGTTGAGGGCACAAACGCCCTGAGCACCGAGTCCAGGTTCTCTTTACCCACACTTCCTGTCTCTCTCTGCTGTTGCTTTCAAATAAACAGGCAGAGATATCAGAAGAAATCATCTTTTATAAAAAAGTGTCCAAAACAACTAAAAATAATCAGCAAATTCTCCCATTTCAGTGTTTTGCAGCCGTCACATATTTGGATTCTTGCTTGAAAAGTGACTAAAACGATAATTTTTTTACATCTTTTTTTCTCTTTAGGAGGAGGCGGGGAAGAGTGTCCTGGCTGAGTTTAATCTGGGCTGTGACGTCGAGCACACGCAGCACGTTTACCGAGTCTACGTCACCACGTTCCTCGGCTTCGGGGGTAACATGGCCCGGCAGCGATACGAGGACCAGCTGCTCAACAACACTCTGGCAAAGAACAGGTTCACACTCGTATTCTTCAAATTTTGTCGATTTCGCCGTCGCCATCTTGGATTACGGCCGTTGCCATGTTGTTGTTTCTTGGCAACCAATAAATAGAAGTTACCATGTTTTGAATGTGGAGGAGTAACGTAGAGACACCGTATCACGTCGAGACCTGTCAATCACCTTGTAGCCCCGCCCCTAAAGCATCCCCTGCTTTATGGTCTGTTTGACTCTAAATGGACCATAATTTACTCAATGAACATCATGCTGTATTGAAGAAGACTTGAAACTAGAGATTGAGACATAAACTCATGTTTACAATGTTTACTGAGGGAATAAATCAAGAGAGAAGTAGAGTCATTTTCTATAGACTTCTATACAACCAGAGGAGTCGCCCCCTGGTGGTTAGGAGAGAGAATGCAGCTTTAACACATGAAGCTTTGACTTCTATACAACCAGAGGAGTCGCCCCTGGTGGTCAGGAGAGAGAATGCAGCTTTAACACATGAAGCTTTGACTTCTATACAACCAGAGGAGTCGCCCCCTGGTGGTCAGGAGAGAGAATGTAGCTTTAAGACACTTGCTCCCGTTTGTCCAGGTTTCTCACCGCGCAGACGGGCCTGAGCGAGGACCAGCCGTACCTGGATCCCTGTCTGCCCGTCAGCCTGTCGGATACGGTCGTCAGGGACAACCACACGGTGTACCTGAGGGGTCAGGGCGACTGGAGTCGGTGTCAAGCGGCCGTGCGACCTTTCCTGGGCCTCCACAACGGCACCATGTCCCCGGGGGGCGTCTACCAGGTACGGCTGAACCCGGCGGTCGTCCTTCATCTCGAAGCCACAGCTTCAGTCACGCAGGAAAAATAGCTTTTAACTCCATGTTTTATTTTATTTATTCTTATTTAGGCTCCCATCAATTTCAGCAACAGTGAGTTTTACGGCTTCTCGGAGTTCTTTTACTGCACGGAGGACGTCCTGCGGCTGGGAGGACCGTACGACAGCCACAAGTACTCCAGAGCTGCGATGGTACTGATTTACTTCACCAGTAATTTGGCTGTAAAATTAAATGTAGCGGTTTATTATGGAACTAAAGTTTGTCTCCTCTGCAGGACTTCTGCCTCACCAAGTGGTCGATACTCAAACAGCGTCTGGAAAACAAGCTTTTCTCTCAGCAGGCCGACATCAGCAGACTCAAGTAAGTTCATCTTCATCTTCTCAGCCTTCAGCCTCACAGTAATGAACATCTTTTATTGTATTTTACTCACAAGCTGCTCATTTGGTATCGATTCCTTTTTAAAACAAAAAAAAATCAACAATAAAGATATGAATACGAACGCGGGGCGGCTTCATCATGTCAGCCAACATCACGTGTAGCTGTCGCTCGCTTCCTCATCAAACACACCCGAGAAAGAGGCGGGAAGATTAAAAACACTGATGACAGTTAGACGGAGGCTCGTCATTTAATCACAGTATTTCTAAACATTTTATTTAACTGTACTCATCTTTGTTTTTTTATGATAAATGTGTTTTATTATATGTGTCCTGTGAGTTGTCTCTTGAGTGTAGTGAGATTTCTTTCTAAGAAATGACTCGACGAATGATCCGAATCGTTCAAATTTGAACAAAAGGTGTTGGTATTGAAATCAAAAGGTTTAGTGTCCCGCCCTCTATTGTTATTGTTGTTCATTTGAAGTTGAACTGAAGACCTCTCACACCTGAACCCTCTCTGCAGATAGAAAACACAGGAAGAGCCAAACAGAATTGTTCCTTCGTATTATATCCGTGCAACACTCATTCATTCACAATATTTAATTCATCTGATTTTATTTTTAATAGTTACAGCGGTTGGAAGATTTGTTTTTAGGTGCAAAGCGTCTCATTTAGTCCCAAACAGGAGGGTGCAGGTTCTCCACAAGGAGGTGCTGTTGAGTCGCTGTCGGCCAGCATCAACGCTCGGCCAGACCACTTCCTCGGCAACGGTTGTCGAGGAAGTTGATGGACGGACAGACGGAGAGTCCTTCCATTTTATTTGGATATTTGTGAAAGTAAAAATAACGAAACACTATTCAAACCTTCAGTGGATGCAAAAGAAAACTTAGTTCAACTAAAGTGTGTTTTTTAAAAAAAAAAAGAAAAAATTAAAATAATAATTCCATGATTTTGTAAATGGATGTGTCACCTCTTTCTCTTCCTGAATATAAACCAGGCTCGTGTTGTGGTGTCGGCAATTAACGCTTCAGCACAAGTGTTAAAACTGGAGAAATAGTCGGCGTTAGATGTGAGGAGCAGATGTGTCGATGATTCCGCGAAACGTTTAATGCCTCAAATATTTAACAGCAAAGACGGAACTCGACCGACCGGCATCGATGGCTCCGAACTCCCCGAGTCGTCTGTCAGCTAGTTTATTTTCTTTTTGCATTTTTAAAATGCAAAATATAAGAAACCCCGAACACACGAAGCAGCGGCAGCTTCTTAAAAGCCGCCGAGCCTGACTGGAGGTGTGCCGCCCCCGCAGGCTTCAGTGCTTCAAGTCGGCCTGGATGTACGAGGTGCTGCACTCCGGCTTCCGTTTCCCGGCCGACTTCAGCAACCTGAAGACGGCACAGCTGGTCTACGACAAGGAGGTGCAGTGGACTCTGGGGGCCATCCTGTTCAAGACCCGGTTCCTGCCTCTCAGGTACACACACACACGCACACACACACACACACACACACACACACGGACACACACGCACACACGCACACACACACACACACGCACACGGACACACACAGACACACGCAGGCACACAAACAGAGAGAGAGACAGACACAGACACACGCAGGCACACACAGACACGGACACACACAAACACACACACACACAGACACAAACAGAGAGAGAGACAGACACAGACACACACACACACACACACACACGCAGACAGGCACACACGCACACAGGCACACACAGACACACGCACACGCACACAGACACAAACAGAGAGAGAGAGACAGACAGACACACACACACACACACACACACACGCACGCACACAGACACAA
>JACSYO010000184.1:107500-117500 GCA_016806645.1 Ophiodon elongatus | reverse complement strand
GAAGGCCTCAAAAGCAACGCCGCAAGACTGATGGGGTGTGTGGGGGGGAGGATGAGGAGGAGGAGGAGGAGGAGGGGGCAGGAGGGGGCAGGAGGGGGCCTCAGATCGTGCTTTTTGATAGCCGAACGCCACTGTTATCCTGCCAGCTCCTCGCTCCAGCTCCGATGTGATCAGAGAGAAAGCCGAGAGGCATTTCAGCTGAAAATAAAGCGCTGAGTTCTGCTGCGTTGGGGTGAGAGGGATGAGAGGGATGAAGGGCCCGCGGGCCCGAGTCCCACACAGACGCGCTCCTGATGCGAATGCAGCAACAAGACAGAAAAGAAAGAAGTGGACGTAGAGACGAATGAGATCTGAATGAGATCTGAATGTGTCCTCACGCGGGTTTTTAAAAAAGGAAATACTTTAAAGCCATTTGAGGAAAGAATAGCCACAAAAACAAAAAAAGGGTCCATTGCGTTCTTGTTTTTTTTTTTTTTTTTTTTTAAAAGCGAATGCATTTCATATCTGTGAATGAAGCCAGTTTGTTGTTCTGATCCGACGGTTCAGCTGAAAAACCATGACGACGCAAATGTGAGTCTGAGAAGCACCGAGAGGATCCTCGTGAGACGGCGACGTGTTGATCCCACAGCGGGGGGGCTCGTTCCCCCCCACCGGGAACGCAGTAGTTTTGGGGTTCGTCAAACTAAATGAGGATGTCTTGTTTGTGCTGAATATGTTACTTACACACACACACACACACACACACACACACACACACACACACACACACACACACACACACACACACACACACACACACACACACACACACACTTCCTGTTTCTCTTTGTCGGCGTGTTCGTTAGCCTCCTCCATCTGTACGTCAGAAAGAAGTCACAGCAGCCGACGGTGTGACGTCACACACGCCGATCCCCGTTGCACTCAGGTGTCCGGTGACCTTTGACCTCTCGCTCTTCCTGGTGTGGTTTCCAGGGTTTCTCCTCTGACGTTTAGACTCCCGACTTGGGGACCGGTGGTTGGGTGCGTCCTCCCTGCTGGGCATTGTGCAATGTTTTACACTAATTCACTTAAGAGGACTGTTTTTGTTTGTTTTAATTAATTAAGGTACCTTTTTTAAAAACATCAATGTGAATAGAAACGATTCCAATCCAATAAAGGATCCTTTTGTAATAAAAAAGTCTGTGTGGAGTCTTCACTGTCTGTGCCTCCAGCTCGGAGCGCAACCGTATCGGATGTCTTTCACTACGTGATTACAAAGGCCCAAAATAAAACATTATTATTGTCGTAATATTTATAGAAGATTTGGAAGAAAAGAAAAAATAACTAAAATTAATCTTTAACTTTGTTTAATGTGCGTTTGTCTGTAGGTGAAGAGTGTCTAATATAATATATACACAAATTTATAAATATTTATATATGTACTCATGTTGGATTCGGCCATTTCACTACTTTTAGGACCTGGTGATTAAAATAAGTGCAATTCAACAGTTTCAGGAAGTTGTACTTCCACCGTTTGACTCGCATACTTTAAGTTGTACTTGTACTTTAAGTACATGCTGCAGCTGCCCCTCACAAAGTACACAAAGTACACACTGTGGCACGCAGTATGCATTCAACTGGAAAAACCACCACTTCCTCATAATGTTGAATTTTGACCCTCTGGCTCCTTTAACTGCTGAGCAGACAAAAACCTGGGAGAAAGTATGACAGCCTGAGAGACAACAGAGGGGTAAAATACTCCACGAGGAGGAGGAGACTGATGGAGGAGGAGGAGACTAATGGAGGCGGAGGAGACTGATGGAGGCGGAGGAGACTGATAGAGGATGAGGAGGAGACTGATGGAGGATGAGGAGGAGACTGATGGAGGAGGAGGAGACTGATGGAGGAGGAGGAGGAGACTGATAGAGGAGGAGGAGACTGATAGAGGATGAGGAGGAGACGGAGACTGATAGAGGATGAGGAGGAGACTGATGGAGGAGGAGGAGGAGGAGGAGACTGATAGAGGAGGAGGAGACTGATGGAGGAGGAGGAGGAGACTGATAGAGGAGGAGGAGGAGGAGACTGATAGAGGAGGAGGAGGAGACTGATGGAGGAGGAGGAGACTGATAGAGGAGGAGGAGGAGACTGATAGAGGAGGAGGAGGAGACTGATGGAGGAGGAGGAGACTGATAGAGGAGGAGGAGACTGATGGAGGAGGAGGAGACTGATGGAGGAGGAGGAGAATGATGGAGGAGGAGGAGGAGACTGATAGAGGAGGAGGAGGAGACTGATGGAGGAGGAGACTGATGGAGGAGGAGGAGGAGGAGGAGGAGACTGATAGAGGAGGAGGAGGAGACTGATGGAGGAGGAGGAGACTGATGGAGGAGGAGACTGATGGAGGAGGAGGAGGAGACTGATGGAGGAGGAGGAGGAGACTGATGGGCCGTTGGCCCTCGTCTCCACAGAACTGGTGTGAGCCTGTAAAACAATCATCGCTGCCTAACTTATGGAAAAGGAGCCTCGCTGTCTTTATGAACTTTATGTAAACAACAACAAAGAAGAAGCTAGTTCCCAGCTGGTGCAGTGACTGTGTGCGGCCTGCTGGCGGCGCTGTGCATCATTCATGTAACAACTACCACCTGGAAAAAAATGAGCAAAGACTCCGAAACACATTTAAAAAAGAAACACGGGCCCGTTCTTATTTTAAAAATATACTTTTAATACAACAGCTGCATATAAATATTAAAATATACATTATACAGGTGTACAGTACACTCACACAAAACAAAAAATATTAGGCTTCTATTTGTACGGCACTTCTTGTAATTTTTTTTATTCATTTTTTTTTTTATTAACTATTTTCTTAAAGGTAACTTACTGACGAAGGAGTTGCACAATAAAGATGCGTTAATGTGTTAACAGGTCCGAAGTATTACTGTAGTATCGTGGTTACTGTGGTTACGGAGAGACAGAAAAGGGAGGAAGAGAAGAAGAAGGGTTGCTGTACATTATATGACATGGAATGTTTGCTCTTCGTTTTCCTTTTTTCTTCCCATCATTCAACGTGTTTCCGGATGGATCAGAGAACCAGCAGGACGTCGGCTTGTTTCTCGCCCGCTTTGTTTTTTTGGTTAAAGCCACAAACGTCGGCCTCGGCTTCCTCTCGCGCGGCGTCGCTGCAGTTCAGAGAACGAGTCTTCAAATCTCTGGCCGATGTTTCAAAAACCTTTTTACCAGTTAATGTTCCCTCGCTTTATTTTGATTTATTTATTTAATTTAATTTAATTTAATTTTGATTTATTTATTTCATTTTGATTTATTTACTTATTTTATATTTATTTATATATTTATTTATTTATATATATATATATAAATAAATAAACCATAAATATATAGTTTATTTAAAAAATAATTAACGTATTTATTCTCCCCCTTATCAATATTATTTTTGTGCACGTGTAGGTATGTATGTGTACATATATTTATATATGTGTTCACTACTTGCATGTGTTATTATTGCTAATATTTTTTAAACGTTGCAAAAGTTCTACGTTTTAAAGACGCAGTCGTGCGGATGAAGCCTTTGGACTTCATGCTAAGCTAGGCTAACCAGCCTGCAGGCGCTAGCTTCGTGTCCAGCGGTCGGATATGAGAGCGATGAGGTCATTTAACTCTCAGCAAGAAGGCAAACTGTAACTTCCTAAGAGCTTCATCTGAAAGATCCATTTGGATTGATTTAGGTTTCTCTTGTCTCATCGGATCGGAAAAATATTAAATTTACTGCGAAATAAAAGAGACTCGTGACCTATTTTCTTAAGTTGCATCTCTTTTTCTTGTTGCTTATTTGTACGATGCATTGAGAATATGTTTTAAATGATTAGGTTTGTTTATCTACATATATTAATGCCATCTCTTGTGCAAAGTAACAAAAAACAGGTCTAAGTTTGGAAGAAGAAGCTGATGAAAGAAACCGGTTGTTTTCCGGGTCTCTGAATGACCGGTTTGTCTTTTTGAAAGATCGGCAGAGATTTCTTTTCTATATTTCATTTAAAAAAACAGATATTTGAATGTAGTGACGAGACACGAGGGAAGCAAACAAAACCTCAATGTGGACCAGCAGGTCTACAACCGACACCCAGATGGAGGTTCTCCAGGCCAGGGGGGGTGGGGGTGGAGGGGCGGGGCATCAAGATGCAGGCTCCTCCCCCTCCCCCCCTCCCTGTCAGAGCGTGGCAGCGGGGCGGAGGAGGTGGTGGGGATTAAGAGGTCTTGGATAAACTGTTCCATCGGCTAAGTGCTGTTTCCCCCGGCCTCCTCTGCCCCCGGAGGCCCGTCGCCTTTGAAACCGGAGAAGCTCCGCCCCCCCCCCCCCCGAGCGTCCCCGACAATGTGAGTGCTGGGGCAGAGTGGGGACGGGCACCCGGAGGTCAGCGGCGTCCCACCAGTGTAGCCTTACTGATGGGTCTATTCAGCCCGGGGCCCCATGAAGGAGGTGGCGAGGGATCCGGGAGGCCTCCGCCTCTCCAGCGCTGCTCTCCGCTTGTGTCGACTCGACTTAGTGTTTTTTCTTTTTTTACTTTTAATCGGGGACTATTTTTAGACTTTGGATAACTTTACCCGAGCGTACCAGCACGGGCAGGAGTGGAGGGATACGCCTCAAGGCAGGAAGCTGTACAACCTCAAACCGAGCTAACAATCAATGCGACGGGGGAAGCCCCGCCCTCTTCCGGTTCACCGCCACGGGACCTTATTTCGGAGAAAGAAAAATTTGAATTGCGCCATGAATTACACATTAAATGTCAACATTTAAAAGATCAGTTTAAAATGTCTCAGTTTGCAGTAAAACTGACGCCATGTTGTTTTTTTTGCAACCAGTGAACAGAAGAGACCATATCTGGAATGCGGAGGACGTAGAGACGCTGTATACGTCTCTGGTGTCGACCTGTCAATCACCTTGAGTCGCCCCCTGGTGGACAGTAGAGCGAATGCAGGTTTAAAACACTTCTGCATCGGCTCAGCTTCTCAGAACCGGAGGTTTGCCGCCTGGTGGAACACAGCGAAGTTAGCGAGCCAGCTAATAAACCACGCTAGCGGCCGTGTTGGTGACGAGAGGCTCACGGTTCACACTACACTAAACTGGAAGAACGACAAACTTTCTTGACTTGCAAAATGATTTTTAAATGTGTAATTCATGGCAGAATTCAATCAGGATCAAAAAAGTAACGGTCCCATGGCGGACACCGGAAAACCACGGACTTCGTCTGAACGTTTCAAACTGCTTGATTTGGTTCAACACTTATTTAGCTCCTAATAATGTAAAACAGAGCGCAGCCGATCCTAATACAACAGGAGCTGGAAGCGGCCGCGGTTTTGTTTGTTAAATGACAAAACTGTTGCGTAATCCGAATGTTACGCTGACTGACTCAAGCTTCCGGTTGCGTCGCGGCACAAATGTCCACCGTGAGCATTTCAGAAGACATTCATGATGTTATACGAGCACACTGAAAACACAGCAGCAGCTCGTTTATGATCGATTTGGTAAAAGATACTTTAACTATGAAGACGACTGGACTGGAATAGTTCGACAATTTGGGAGATTTGCTTTCTGACATCAGATGAGGACGTTGAAACCCGGCTTCTAGACTTCATCAACGCCACGGCCGGGTGCAGCGACTTCCTGGAGTCTTGTCGTCGCTGTGAGGTTGCCAGGCAACCAGCGGCGACTCGAAGTCAGTGCACCCGACCGAGGAAACGGTCCTGTACATAACCGCCCAATGAGAGCAATACGGTGTCGATTAGTGAGCCGCTAATTTGGATTTTGTAGCCTTCAGACGGACCCGTGCTAGCCGTTTCCCAGGCTTTATGCTAAGCTAACCGCCGACCACCGTCTGCAGCGGCGTACGTACTGCACAGACATGAGAGTGGAGTGTTGTTAATTCCATTGGTGGACGTTGGCAGCGGGTCGTCTCCCCGTCAGCAGTAACTTTGGGCCTTATTCGATTGACACTTTGCTAAGTCCCGCCCCCTGGAGCGGCCAATCCTATAACGTAGCATCAGCCAGTCCCTCAAGCGCATCATTACAGACCCTTCCGTCTGCTTCTCTTTTGAAATCACTTTTTAGCTTTTCCAAAAATTTGATAATTATTCAGGTAGTGCAGTTAGTGACAGTGTGGGCTCCAAAGGAGGAGGCGGGGCTTAGCAACGGGGTGACGAACAGAAGACGTGGCTCACAGTCAAACGCCGCTGGAGTTAATCATTTAAAACCTCTAAAGGAACTCGTGAGCTTAATCTTTCTTGTCTTTAGGGGTTTCACGCTGACGTGGATCCAGCCTTCAGTACGAGGACAGAAAAACTTCCCCTCGGGACCGTTTACTTTCCGGTGGTGCCCGACGAGGAAGCAACTCAGATAAGAACCGAGGGGAGTTTATGCGAAGTCATTGTCCAAACGAGGCCAACTTTGAGAGCCGAGAGCGTCGGTTCTGTGTTCTTCAAACCCCCGGGCGGAGAACGACCACGGGGTGGAAACGGGTTTCCTGCGGTGACATCACACTATCTGTCTTTGGCATCAGAGCTTTAAAAGCTCTGTTCACCAGCGGCAGATGGAACTTTTTCCATCTGGACGACGGGGACAAAAACAAAATGGCCACGAGTGAGAGACCCTCGAGGAGGTGAAGAGTTTAAGGTCCACCTGGTCGAGACAGGAAATGGGAGTTTCCATAGGCGGCGAGCGGCGCGTTGCAGAGCTTTGGAACGCAGCCCAGACGGGAGCTCGTCAAGGTTGAAAAACACAAAACAAATAGAAAAGGGGGGGAATGCTCAGCTGACAGCCGCTCCTCTGCTTATTTTTTCCCAGAGTCGATGTCCACAGAAACCGGTGCCAGCTACTGGTTTTAATCTGAAAGGAAAATATTTTGGTTGGCTTTTTTTTTCTTTTTCCTCTTTCTCTTTTGGCTGAATATGCGATTGGACCCAACGCAGGGTCGGCAGTTTCTCTTTCCTCCTCTTCTTCTTCTTCGTTTCAGTAAAGTCAGCGAGGCCGGCTGGGAGCAGTAGTCGTGGGCTTCACCTTGTGACGAGGGTTCCAGATCCGGCATAATAACACAGGTCCCTGTGGCTCTGAGCTGCAGGCACTTCAGAAAGGCGTCATTATGCAAACAAACTGCCTCTTACAACAGAACATGCAGTTTACTGCCCCAGCGCCTCTGCTCTAGGTTTGCATTGCTTTTTCTTTTCCTGTCATCATACAGTAGCACCAGGCGCAAACAAAACCCACGACGAGCCTCTCAATCAATAACGGTCTTGAGACTAAAAAGGTGCCAAGAGTCTTTTTTTTTTTTTTTCTTTGTTGTTGTTGTTTTTTCTCTTTTGTTGGATGCGAAGCCGTCTTCCAAGGTGCTTAGTTGCTCTTACCACAGTGCAATTCAAAAGGGTCCTTTTTTTTTTTTTTTTTTCTTCCTCTCCTCTTTTCTTTTTTTTTTTATGTCCAACAACATTTAGAGACCGCGGACAGGTTCGGTCTACAGCGTCAGCAAAGACCACAGAAGAAAGGCAGATTATTTAAAAACTCTCATGACCGACGCCCACTTGGTGAGCGGCGTCATTGTCGAATAACAACAAAATCATAATAATAATAATAATAATAATAAAAAACAACAAAAAAAATCGTATTTGCTTTCTAAATCTACAAGTGTGTGTTTTCTCTCTAGTTGTCGTTGCAATTCAGGAAGGTGAGCTACATAAATCAGGGCTGAGGGGGGGGGGGGCATTGAGGACGCTTCCCTTTTTGTGGGTCAGAAGTAGAAGCCGCTGCAGACGAGCGGCGGGCTCCCGCCTGCTCTCGGGTCCGCGGCGGCCGTGCGTTGTTCGGGGTGAATGTAGAAACGTCGTCCTCTTTACGGTCGCTTCCTCCCAACAGTCAGTGTGTTGATGGCCGGCAGCTTCTGGAGCAGCGAGGCTTTGGGGCGGAGTGGTTGTTCAGCAGTTTCTTTGGTCAGTTTGAATTAAGGTGCAGTTTCATTTCTTTATTATTTTTTTTTTTTAACTTAGCTTACATTTTAATGGGGTGATGGGGTGTTAAAGAAGGGAGGAGGGGGGCGGGGGAGTGGGGGGGGGGTTTAAAGCTCCAAGGACTTTTCCCACACAACAAACGCGCCGTTGTTTCCATCAACAGCTGGACTTGTTTGTACTTCTTTTCCTCTTCCAGGCCTGAGCTCCTCCCACTTCCTTATTTTAGCACTTCCTCTATCCTCAGATGCCCCCTGGCCCCCTCCTCACTAACAACCCCCCCTCCTCACTAATGCCCCCCCCCCTTCCCCAACCCCCAACGACAACTATGACCATCTACAAAACAGTGCAATGTCTATTCATAGGCACACTGGGATACAGATACAGCACACAGAGAGGGAGAGGGGAACACTATACGCTCATACAGTATGTATATACACGTCCAACACACACACACACACACACACACACACACACACACACACACACACACACACACACACACACACACACACACACACACACACACACAGACGGACAGAACACAGAACACACAGACGTCAGCAGCAGCTCTGGCCTGGTGGTGGATGTGGTGCAGCCGGCAGAGACGGGAGATGACCAGGAGCAGGGTGGCAATTTACTCCCATTGTTTAGGTCTTCTTCTTCTTCCTCTTCCTCCTCCTCCTCCTCCTCCTCCTCCTCTTCTTCTTCCTCTTCCTCTTCCTCCTCCTCCTCCTCCTCCTCTTCCTCCTCTTCCTCTTCCTCTTCCTCTTCCTCCTCCTCTTCCTCCTCCTCTTCCTCCTCTTCCCAGCATCGCCACCTCTTTGCTCGAGTGTGTAAATCATGAGGGTGGAGGCGGGCGCCGAGAAGTGCAGTCAGGGTGCTTGGTCGGTCGGTCGGTGCTGGGGTGATGTGGGGGAGGGTGGGGGGGGGGGGAGACGAGGGGGGTCGACGGGTGAGTTCAGCCCGCCGCCTCCTCCCCTCCCTGCGGGGGCTCCTTGCACTGGTTCGGGACGACCGCGCTGGCCGCCAAAATCCTCTGCACAAAGTCTTTGGTCCGCCCGGCGACTAAAGGACCTGCAGTTGTCATGGAAACAAATTGGGACGGCGTGATGGAAAGATCAAAAGGACGAGACAGACTCGGCCCCTTGGGGGCAGAATACGTCGTGTTTTTATAAAATAAAATGAGAGAGCAGACACCAGAACATAAAAAAACCCCACATTTCATCAACCTCATCGCAGCAGCCGTGGATTAAATCATCAAATTATACTTTTAAATCGGATTTAGCAACAAAGAAAATATACGTTGAGCTCAGAATCAACGCATCATCATCGGCGTCCACACTTAAAGAGACATCGCTCTGAATTGGGCCCATTTCTCCTAAATGTACCACTTTAATCTCAGAGAATATCCAGAGATTTTTTTTTCCTTTCTTGTGAGTTTATTACTTAAATTTTTGAAAGAGACTTTATTACTTTTAATAAAAAAATTCTGAATCAGAAACAGAAATATGAGCATCAGTGCAAAATGCACATATTTAAGTTTCCCATTAGATAAACCAGATATATTAGATGCTAACAGGTTTGTTCTACCAGAGACGCGTTCATGAGTTGTGGGATCTTTGTATATTCGTCACATAACGGGACAAAACGCATGCATTTCCTTTAATATTTGAGCTTCTCACCGCTGGACTCCCGCAGGATGTCCTCCAGGCGCCGGGTCATCCCTCGCTCGTCCGCGTCCTCCTCCTCCTCGCTGCTCTCCACCCGCAGTCGGATCACCTCCTTGATCCGCAGCAGAGCTCCCAGCAGGTTCTCTGTGCGGCGGGAACAAAAATAAAAACAGTAAAAAAAAATATTATTTTCATCTCAAAACAGTGAAATCAGCCCGATGCTGAGCAGGTGCTCAGCAGCTGGAGAGGAAACACCTGCGACGACGTCACCGATCGGCAGCTTCAAGCTGCGTCGCATTAAAACCTGGAAATAAAATGGATTTATATTTGGATTGTATGTAATG
>JACSYO010000184.1:80000-102500 GCA_016806645.1 Ophiodon elongatus | reverse complement strand
CTGAAGTTAGAAAAACAGATATTTCTACCAACATGAATTTAAAGAGTCAGTGGAGCACTTTATACTCCAGCAGGGTTTCATACATTTAGACTGTGAGGCCAAGATGATACAGATTGTTTTATTTATTTTTTTGTTCAATAAAGACATGAGCGGGTGAGTGAGTGAGTGAGGTAGTGAGTGAGGTTGTGAGTGAGTGAGGTAGTGAGGTAGTGAGTGAGGTAGTGAGTGAGTGAGGTAGTGAGGAAGTGAGTGAGTGAGTGAGTGAGTGAGTGAGGTAGTTAGGTAGTGAGTGAGGTAGTGAGTGAGGTAGTTAGGTAGTGAGTGAGGTAGTGAGGGAGTGAGGTAGTGAGTGAGTGAGTGAGTGAGGTAGTGAGGTAGTGAGTGAGGTAGTGAGTCTTTGTGTCTTTCCATGGCTGATCTTGCTTCCTGCTACAACAAACATAATATTCTGGTCTTAAGGCTGCGCGCTCATGAACCTCTTGTGGCGAAGGCGACGTCACTTCATCAAAACACCTTTTATCACCTGTTACACACACACACACACACACACACACACACACACACACACACACACACACACACACACACACACACACACACACACACACACACACACACACACACACACACACACACACACACACACACACACACACACAAAATCTTCCTGTAGGTCGGGTCGGAGGCCGGGACATGATCTCTCCACCGCGAAGCGTCCGGACAAGTTGGAGGCACCAAAGCTAAGAACCGGTGGTTCCCCCTTACGCAGGTTTGTTTATGAAAAGATAAGAAAGCAAATCCTAGAATAATCCCAGCCACCTCTGACCCGTTCTCAGGACGTGAAGAAGTCCTTCATACTGAATTAAAACACGACGGTGACTTTAACTTCACTCGTCTCCTCCTTTTCCATCAACCTTCGATCCGATGACGTGTTTGTGTCTGGTTTTTAATATGAGTGGAATAATAAGATATTCCCAGAGTCCCTCTCCTCTTTTAAACTGCCTGGTAACAATGCCCCCCCCCCTCCTCCCTAAATTCTCCCCCTCCCACCCTCCAGACATGAACTTTCTATGACCCTCGTCTCCTCGTCTAACTCTCCGTCTGCCTCCTCAATCCTGCCCTGATTTCCTCCCATTCAGCCTTTCATCCTGCCTCCTTCATCTCATCTCCTCCGTCGTTTTCCTCCATCTTTCCTTCCTTCCTTTATTCCATTCCAAGGTAAACTCATTTTTAAAACAAAAAAAAAAGGGCCAATCGACTCAAAAATACCCTCAAGGCCTACGTTTTCAAATCATTTGTGTCGTGTGCATCGTCCCCGGGGAATTCTTCTGACTGTGTTTGTAGTCGGGCTGAGATTTAAAAGGTCATCTTCAGTATATTAACGCTGCGCTTCACTGAGGAAGAGTTGGAATCAGAAGCCTCCCGACGGGAAAAAAATACATTTTCTTTAGATTTTCAGCTCTTCTTAAATTCCACTGAGGTCAGATGCATTTCTCAATGCACGCTCCTCTCTCCGTGTCCTCCAGGAAGCCGTATGAGAAGGTCAACTACTTAAATGCCCCACATATTTGAAAACCGATCTCGGAAGGCTAAAGACTGCGGATGCAAAGCCGCAGAGGCCTGAAGGATTCTCATCCTCTTCTCTCTGCGAACGATGTACAAACCGCCGGAGACCGAACCGACAGAAATGCCCGCGGCGCGGCGGGCGAACGGATGCGGAGCGTCTCCCGGGCCCCGACCCGGTGCAGAGCACGTGGGAGGGCAGGGAGTGGAGCCTGGTACCTGGAGGCCAGCTTGTTCTTCTCCTTGCGGGACCGGGCCCGGGCCACGGCGGGCAGGTCGTTGACCGGGCCCATGCCGTCGATGGCGGCGTTGAGCTTCTGCAGCTGCTCCCCGATGTTGTGGAGCTTCTGGGGGTTCGGCGTCAGGTCGCTGGCGTCCGTCTTGCGAGCTTTGCGGCGCCCTTTCTTGCCTGGACAGAGCACAAGAGAATTCATTCAGGACCCGGCTGTGAAAGTCTTTCGATCTCTTCTCAACCCCCACAAACACACCAGTGTGCCGCATGTAAGCCAAACGTTGTCCACACAACTTTGTATAGAAGTCTATAGAAAATGACTCTACTTCTCTCTTGATTTATTCCCTCAGTAAACATTGTAAACATGAGTTTATGTCTCAATCTCTAGTTTCAAGTCTTCTTCAATACAGCATGATGTTCATTTAGTAAATTATGGTCCATTTAGAGTCAAACAGACCATAAAGCAGGGGAGGCTTTAGGGGCGGGGCTACAGGGTGATTGACAGGTCGACACCACAGAGTTGTCTCTGTTTTCGACGTACAGCTTTTAACCCTAGGACCTGAAAGTTAAACGTAACATTTTGGTCGCCTTTTTAAAATATCTTTTACAGTGTTTGACTGTAATTAGCTCCGGCCCTCTGGTTTCACTTCTGGTTGCAAAAAAAACCAAGATGGCGACTACGTTCACTTCTATTTCCTTACATTTATACTTGTATACAGTCTATTGGGGATAAAACACCCGGATTGTCTTCAATTTGATGTAATCGTAATGTAATCCAGCTACACTAATGGCATCATAGTTTTTAGAAGTAGCAGTTAAATATATATAAATATAGGGCAATCCTAAATATAATCTTTGAAGCAGTAGCTTGTGGATTCTTCTCAAGAACAAAAGGCTGCCAGACTCCTGCACAGCTCCCGTGGTGCCTGAAGTGAGATTCACTTAGCAGGGAAACGTTAAAAAAACAACTCAGATTCTGACATGAAAGTAGTATGTAGGGCACATGCCTGAGGGTCCAGATCCGATTCATGTCACATGAGAGGAAAAGAAATGGGACACTTTTCCGCTGCAGTGTGAATATTGTTTTTAAAGACTCCTCGTTCAGTGGCTCTCATTTCCAGCTTCACCTCAATGCGATTGGCTCTGCAGCCAACAATTAATCTGTCAATCACCTAACCGCTTCCTCTGTCTGACCGACACCTGCCGTTACGTTTCTCGTCTCCTTGACGGAGCGCTCGGCGGCCTCGTGGCGCTCACCCTCTCGGCGGTACAGCGTGCTGGGCAGCGTGCTGGAGCTCCAGGACAGAGACCAGCGGACGTCTCCGCCCAGCTTCTTCTTGGTGGCCGACTCCCGGGCGCGCCGGTACTCCCAGAAGCAGCGGCGCTTCGCCGGGCGCTCGCCGGGCTGCCTCGCCGGCTCCGCCTCCGCCTCCGCCTCCGCCTCCGCCTCCGCCTCTGGAGGGAAACGAGAGAGTCGTGAACGTGTGAGCCGACACAGAGAGCCGAAAGCAACTCTTTCTTTAGTGGCGACGACTTCATTGTTATGAAAATAGATTGTTTGTTAAACAACCAACACGGGGGGGGGAAACTATCTAAAACGTGACTTTAGAATTAATTTAGAATTAGAAATGGTTTATTTCCAAGTACGTTAACCACACAAGGGACGTGGCTTGATGATTGGTGCATAGCAATAAACACAGTGCAACAGTACAAGACATAAAAATAGAAAATATGAAGATTTACAATAAAAGAGGGAAGAAGGAATGTCAGGTACTCATTAAGATTCATCACCTCAGGATCGTGATTATCCACAAACAAACTAATTTATTGGAAATCTGGCTTTTCACACGAACCACGAATGTCTGAACCAAGTTTCATACACAACATCAAACTCTTTTGATGTCAGCAGGAGACATCGGGACAATACCAACATGTCATAAAATAATAATAATTATTATATATTGCAAAAAATAAATCAGCGTCGGTGATATTGGTGCCTGCGCAGAGCCCAAAGATTATTAAAAGGTTTTATGTTGCAAAACGGGACTTCAAACTGCATTTCTGTTGCACAGCCCTGTCGTTCAATGACAACAAATAACCTTGTAAGTCTCGTAAAAAAATCTTTTTTTTTTGTGAAAAACAATCTTGCATTAGGTAATCATAATCTAAAAGGTATATTTTTTATATAACATTGTGTTCTTTCTTACATAAATCCTGTATTTATTCCGTCAGGATCTATATTTCAAGTATTTTCCAAGTCAGTCTTGATGATTTTTTTACTATATATTTTTTTATCTCAATCCAGTTATTCTGCTGTGAAACGCTCGGCGCTGAACCGCAAGTAATTTAGTAAACGAGGGACTCGAACTTCTGAACCGTCTTTGACCTCTGATTGACCTCCTGCATCATCAATAACACACATAACACACACAATAATAAATAATCTCTGGGGAAACGGTTCAGTTCCAGTGAACACAACTTACGTGTTTTAGGGTTTTAATACACATTTATTTTCTGCCTGCATATTCAATATCTCTAAAATCTAAAAGCTCCTCATTATTGTGTCAAAATGTATTCGGAGCACGGCGTTACTTTGAAGCTTGGGAACCATGAAATATTCACTCAATCTCCATTTTATGGTCAAAGACTCGTGTCTCTCGATCACAGAGAAGCAACGATATAGTAGATATATCATGAGGAAAACAGCACGTATAAGATATGTAATGAATGGCAGAGAAGTACCCTGCCAGTTAATACGACTGACGGGCATTAATGCTCACGCGGTATGAAATCACGCGGCGAACCACAAACACACGGCGCGTCGCGTTCAGAGGCCGACACCTACACGAGCGTCACAGAAGATTAGCCTCGGGCGCGCAGAGCCGTGCATAATGCCGTCATAAATAATACAACGTGCCACGCTCCGAACGGCGGAGCGGAGGCGCTTCTTCAAAAACCCACCGGAGCCCCGGCGAAAATAAATAAATGAATAAAACACGCTGGAAAAATAATGAAAATTACGGCCATTCCTAGCGGGATTAAATCAGACGGAAAGTTAATAACCGTGAAGTCCGATCCTCGCCATTAGCCAGGGCTATCTGTGTCTCTCTCACACACACACACACACACACACACACACACACACACACACACACACACACACACACACACACACACACACACACACACACACACACACACGATGGCTTATGTAACATGTCGTCTGGTCCAGTCTGCAGAGAGCACCATTGTCTGCACTCTCCCCTCAATCTCACTCTCTCACTCCAGTGCCCTTTGTTTTATATATGATTATCACACGCACACACACACACACACACACACACACACACACACACACACACACACACACACACACACACACACACACACACACACACACACACACACGACCGTGGACATACGAGCCGGTCGCTCCTTGAGAGCGAGCCAGGCGTCCTCTCCATTACCTCGGAACAAGAGGCCTGAGGTTTGTTTATGCGAGTCCGAGGCCGGCGGAGGCGGGGAGGGCCTGGGAAGAGATGCTAATCTGAAGTGAAGCCGGTTCACACGTGCGTTATCTAATATACATGTTTGTGTTTGGCGAGTCGGGTCGTCTGGACGCGACGTCACCGCTGACATTAAAGACCTCGTCAGCTTCACGTGTTCAACCAGTCGGGTCATTAATGAGGAACAACGCTGCTGTAAAGTCAGAACAAAGAAAAGAGGTTTGTTTGTCGTCTGTTTGTTGATTAGCACAAAATCTTAAATAATAACTCAATTAAAAGGGATTTATTATTATACATTTATAAAGCTGGAGGACGCAAAACGGACAGATTAAAGACGGAACGATGAAATATCCTGACTTTTACTTCCTTCAGTGGATTCAGCTCCAAAAAAAAAACCAAGATCCTACATTTCCCATAATGCAACGCAATATCAATTTCCTTCAGCAAAAAATGAATTGTTCTTTGATTGTTCTTTGGTGAACTTGCCTTGCAATGCCGCTATATCATCAATATATCAGGGGTCATAAAATAACAACAATATTGTTTATGGCAATTATTTTTGGGACAATATATCGTCATCATAACCAAAAATAAATTAATTGTGCAAAAATCAACTGACTGTTTTTGTGCAGAGTGAACGTCTCTAAACCTGGTCAGATACTGAATGAATGTTGAAAGCCGTGCAGCCTTCATTCCCCTCTTCATCCCCGGGACACGGACAGGAATTTAAAATACTGACGGAGGTCACCATCATCATGTTAATGCCTTTTCTACACAAAATTCTGGTGGAGAAATACTAAATTATTTCTTTGCTTTTGTTCAAATGTGCATACTTTGAGTCTTAAGAATACAGGAACTTAAGCGTAGACCCACCGGTGGCAGTCCATGGAATACATTCACTTAAAGGTGGTGCAGTCAGTCAGAAAGGTAGATCATATTTTAGGTGACTGTATGATTCAACGTGGCTTAGTCCAATTTATGTAAATCATTTTACTTGATGTCCTTTAAAAATACAGGGTCCGTGTACTGTGTGTGAGGGTACATGTATATCGCGTGTATTCTATGTATATTTACAGTCTTTCATGTCAGACAAGCACATGTGCAGACAAATCTCTCTCCTATGCTTTCGACTGGCATTCCACTTCCTGTCTCCGGAGTGGGCGTGGTCTCTGCGTGTTAGCCACGCCCACTTATTAATATTGACAAGAATCTGTCGTACTTGTAGTTTTTGTTCGACACAATGATGAATGATCAATGTTCTACCCAGACACCTCTTTCTGAACACCTTTTAGGGCCTTTACACACCGAGGGGGGGAGTCACAGAATACCACAGTAATTAGCTAAAGGTCAA
The DNA here is from genome assembly GCA_016806645.1 of Ophiodon elongatus. NCBI lineage: Eukaryota > Metazoa > Chordata > Actinopteri > Perciformes > Hexagrammidae > Ophiodon > Ophiodon elongatus. Next base: position 95,848 of record JACSYO010000184.1, on the reverse strand, counting down.
AGGTCAAAGCCTACAGCGGCTCGTGTACGGAGGCCGCGGCTAACGACAGAGGGCACGACTCCGAGTGTGACGCGGGCAAACGTTCTCAGGCATTTTTCTTTTACTAAAATAGAAATAAGAGTACTTGATCAAACGTCCAAACAGCTGCAGGTTTAAGTGTTCGGGGGTTCGGGTCCCACCGTGAGGGAGCGGGAAGTGAGGGGTTGGGAAATAATGAGGCGGCAGCTGAATGGAGCCGGAGCATTTGCTTTTTGAAGCCGCTTCAAGCTCCAGTTCTACTGTAAACGGTTGTTTAGCAATCTGTACCGACTTTCATACCCTATTTAACACGATTGACAACAAGCCCCCCCCCCCCTTAACAAAGACAGAGCAGCGTGCGGCTGCAGATGGTATCTGAATGAACACACGAGGAGACTCCAGCCGCTCAAAAGCCGTTTCACTACAGTTAAAACTCTCGACACCGAAGCGGTACGCTGTCCGGGAATCACACCCGCGGCTTTTAGGTGTTCAATGCGCTCTCTGCTCAGCCAATGGCGTCGCAGTGGGCGGTCTGAGGTCTCGGGACGGGAAGCGGACACTCACCACATTCAGTTTCTGAGGAGCTGGAGAGTTCGGCCTCCGCCGCCGTCTCCTCCGCTCCCTCCTCTGCTTCGTCGTCGTCCTCGTAGTCTTCGTCCTCCTCTTCTTCTTCCTCTTCCTCCTCCTCTTCCTCTTCATCCTCCTGCCCCTCCTCCTCCTCCCCCCCCCTGTCCTCCTCCTCGTCCTCCAGCTCGGTCTTGGCCTGGCGCTCCTCCCTCCGCGGCGGCGGCGCCTCCTGCGTCGTCTCCGCCTGGGGGAGGTGATTAGGCCCCGCCTCCTCCCCCTGGCTCAGGGAGTAGTTGTGCTCCTCGCTGCAGTGCTCCAACGCCAAACCTGCCGCCGCCGCCGCCTCCTCCTCTGCCACCTGATACACCTCCACTGTGCGCTCCCTCGGCCCCCCCCCACCCGGTCCTCCTCCTCCGGCCGCTCTCCCCGCGGCACAAAGCGCCCTGTCTGTTGTCGCGGCGTCGCGCCCCTCCTCCCCCCCTGCGGTGGCGGCGTCCTGGACGTCCTGGGCGGCGGGGGCCGCCGCCGCCGCCGCCGCCGGGTGTCGGCTCCTCCTCCTCCGCTCCTCCTCCTCCTCTTCCTCCTGCTCCTCCCGGCTCCTCCCCCAGCGGCCCATCAGGACGGCCTCCTCCGAGCAGGCCAGCAGCTCGCCCCCGCCCTCGCCGAGGCCCAGCTTGGTGTAGCGGGCCATCTCGTCCAGCGCGGACACGTCCCAGCGCTCCTGGTGCAGGTCCTCGCCGAAGCCACCATCGTCCACCAGGTCGCTTAGCAACTCAAAGGGCCGTTTCCTAGGCGATGCCGGGGAGCCCAGCATGAGGAGCACGCTCTAAAAAGGGAACAGAGACATCCTTAAATACGACAGACTGTTTAAACATTATTCATCATGTGACCTTCATCACAGGGTCTCACATACCAGATCCACTCCTTCTGTTCTGCCCTTTCACAATAAAAGCCCGAGACGTATACACTGTGGTACGGTTCACCAAAAGGGAACTCAAATTCACTCTAAAGTGAAACTTAAAGTATCTCACACTAATCAGACGGACGCTGCTCTGAGTCAACAGGATGCTGGACGTTGGTCCTCTGAGAATCTATTTCAACATTTTACAGAAGAGTTGTTACACTTTTATTCAATTATTCACTGCAAAATACTCGCTAGCGAAACATTAGAATTTGTGTGTTGTTTATTCGGTGTGTAAAGGTCTTTAACAATAACAAAGAGATTGATATATATATATATATATATATATATATATATATATATATATATATATATATATATATATATATATGAGCACAATCAGTCCCCCGTCATAAAGGGCTGTCAGAAGACACGGTAACGAGGTGAAGATATTCTAAATATAGCGTTTTTAGGTGTCTAACATACTTTGCTTCGCTCCTCCTGGTACTCGTGTCTGTTTCCAACCTTCGTTTCTTTATATTGATTTTAATACTCGACTAGTTTCTTTCCAGAGTTTGCATGAAGGTAATAAAGTAGTTTATGAATATGAGATACGAGTCTATAGATAACTACAATCCCTCCTCGTCATAGTGGAGGTTGCTTTATGGCGTTTGGCCGGTTACACCTTCAGTCTGTGTTCATTTCTCTGAGTTACACTCGTTGTCTTTTTGGATTCTTCACAGTTCATTTAGTTTGTGCGCCCTCTGGTGTTTCGGAGAATAACGCAGCGGTACAAACGCCTCCGTTCGTGCTCGGAGGCTCGCGCGTCGTCTGCAGCAGCTCACGCTAGCGCGAGTGTGATTCGCGGCGGGTCACGTGACCAACGAAGTTATTCGTCTCACCTGGTCGTACTCGGTCCTGCCCCCTTGTGGCGACATGGCCAGAGGGTAGGGGCTCAGCAGAGCCCTGTGTCCCCCGTAGGCCTCGCCAAACGCAGGCTCCATCCCATTCATTCCCGGCTGAGTGAGAGAGAGAGAGAGAGAGAGAGAGAGAGAGAGAGAGAGAGAGAGAGAGAGAGAGAGAGAGAGAGAGAGAGAGAGAGAGAGAGAGAGAGGCAGAGTGAGAAACAGAAGAAAGTCCAACAGGTAGATCGTGAGGAAGTAAGGCTCCGGCTTTACCTGAGGCATGCCCGAGGCAGGAGGGTGTCAGGTCGCGGTCACGGCTTCGGCTCAAGTGAGTTCTGCTGCAGAAAAAAATCAGATCTGAGAGGAAAAGAATAAAATTTTGACAAAAGACGGAAGAGGAGGAGGAGGAGAGGATGTATTTTACCGAAGGTTGAGAGTTGAGGGTCAAAAGGGGCGGAGCTCCTTTCACATGTCGCAGCCCTGCAGCTCTCGGCTTCCCGGCCTGCAGGGAATAAGTGGAGGAGGGAGGAGCTTATTCATTTGCCCAAAATGGAAAATATAGGGCCATTGATAAATAATTAAAATCAACAGAGATGTCAAAAAACACTTTCATCTTTAGCAGTTATTTGCATAAAAACACACAATTCAAAAGGATTAGGAAAATAAATGATTGTATTTGTCTCTAAGTATTTGATTTGATTTTTTTGGAGGGGCGTGGGGGGGGGTCATAGTAGTTTTAATCATGTATTATATACACTGCTTAGAGCTAATGTCCATCTCTAATATCTATTTGATATCGCTGTGTAAACATCTCCAACAGAAGCCACAATGCAAAATTATATAAACACATTAAACTTTAATGTGTTTGTATAATTAGTTTTTATTGACGATGCGACACAAGTCGGTCCGTGTCTTCCGGACATTAACGCACTTTATTAAACCTTTCAACGGAAAATGTTCAGTTTATTTACGGCAACTTCTTCTATTCCGTTCATGAAGTAAAACATAAAAGATAATGGAGCTCTTTTGTGTCTGTTCAGCCATTTATCTGGCTACTTTTCCTTCTATTAATACATCTTTTTATGCAACTTAAAAAAAAAATAAATGGTGCTGCTGCCAGAGATGTAGGACACATCATTTCCCAGAGAAAGACCTGCTGACAATGAGCATTTAAAATAGCAAGCGCGGAGCGTTTAAGTGCTGGATAAAGGTTGGTTTCACTGCGTAGAGCAGCAAAGTATTCATGTCACATTTGTAGATGATTATGTGGATAATTACCGGCGACTAGCATGAGTCATTACGCCATCGCAGGACGCATCAAAGAATAAATCACACGCTCGTCCTAAACTCGCTACGAGTGAAGACGAGGACGGAGAAACACATTTTCAGCTCAACATTTCTCTGAAGGAAAAACCGTCTCACTGGTGAAGTCAAACGTCAATGGGAGTAAAAGTAAAACAAAAAGAGGAAGAAGAGGAGGAAGCTAATATTCAGAAGGCTAAGGGTTAGCACCACTCCTCTAGCTAACTGGAAAATGCAAAGCTAGCCAGGTTAGCTGCGTGACAAGTTGAATTTAGAGGCATTTTCGTGAATGAACCAAAAGAAAAGATACGTCATTACTATTCATATTTCATATAATATTTTGGCCTTTTTGGAGTTCCTTAGCTACACAGTTGGATTTTATTGATTTATTATCGTCAACAAATGTCTCCGTACACTTTGACTCCTCAACTTATTGGTTCTTACTGAAGATTTACACATTTAAAATTTGTTTTTAGAAAGCTCAGTAAAACTCTTAAACCGCTGGGCTCAAACAGAAGTAAGTAGAGCATTTGTCGGGGACTATTTTCAGCGGCGGATGAATCCACGTTTGGTGTTTTAGTGAGTATTTGTGGCAGCAGGACGGTGTGTGAGTGTGTGAGAGTGTGAGTGTGAGTGTGAGTGTGTGTGTGTGTGTGTGTGTGTGTGTGTGTGTGTGTGTAGCAACAACAGTGAGGCTCATTGATGTGTTTTCAGACGACGATGAGCTCGACAGAAAGCTGCAGGAATGAGTCCTAAAAGCCAGAAATGACTCGGCGTTTTCTTTCCTGTCTGGAAGTCGACGTGTTTTCTGAACGTGCTTTTGGTTAGACGCCTGAAATAAGCCCCGTGGTTACCACCAGCAGAGGAGACGTTAACGTTCCGGTATGTCGGTATCACATGTCGTATCACAAACGTTTTACCACAGAGTTCATTTTCTTTTTTTTTTTTTTGCAATAATCCAAAATGTGTGGCGAGGGGACCGGCGCTGCGCTGACTTCCTGTCGGACAACAACAACAACAACAACAACAACAACAACAACAACAACTCACCGCGTGGCGACAGACGGACGCACCGTCCGTAGCTCAACCCACGAAACAATGAACGCGCTGTAATTCGTAGATATCCCAATGAATACAATATGTGCGTCATCCACGTAATCATGAACCAGGAAGTATGAAGACCACACACAAAAAAAAAAACACATGACGTGTGGAACGAGAAGTCAGCGTTGATTTATTTGTCACATAACTTCCGTACTTTGGTAAACAACACTTTCATAGTTATTTTAACACAAAACCCCGTGAAGTAGTTTCTCGTGGGACTGAAGTTTATTTTGAAGGAGACGGTTTGCGTGTAACGAGCACGAGGAAAAAAACAAGAGGAGGAAAAACCTGTCAGATATTATCTAAGATACTTTGCATTCGTTGCGGAGGCTTTTACACAAACACAATACTTTTCATGTTTCCGTGACATCTGCTGACCAAAAGAGAACCACAGAATACTTTTAACCCGCGAGCTCCGTCCTCTAAAGAGCTGCTTCTTCTTCGACTCCACCCAATACGGTGAAACTCCACCAATGGGATCTTTTTTTGGTTGTTTTTTTTTTTTCCTGCCCGCTGAAGCCGCTCCTGCATCAGTTAATCTGTGTCTGTGTCTGTGTGTGTGTGTGTGTGTGTGTGTGTGTGTGTGTGTGTGTGTGTGTGTGTGTGTGTGATCAAAACTCCCGATTCACCATTAGAGAGACGAAGAGGCCACAGTGCAAACTCCCGATCAGACCGAGCTCCTTTCATGATGAAACCCCGAGCAACACTAACACACACACACACACACACACACACACTAACACACACACGGCATTAACAATGCAGACCTACTGTTCAGTACCTGGAGAAAGCGGCTCACGCTGACCCGGGATCAGTGATTTGGAGAACAATGCCGCGGTGCGTTGTGTGTGGATTTGACCTCGGGCGCACAAGAATGAGGAAATGAGGCTCGGCTGGGCGGTTGTGACACTGCCTTGGCATGCCGCACGGAAAACTGGGATTTGGCACGCGGAGCCAGCCAGCTAGCAACCCGCTGTGTACACAAGCACTTGTCAGACACATACAGCGTTTTAGAGTCGAGAACAAGCGGCTGGAACCGACGGAATAAACGCAGAAAGCCGCGGATTTACATCTCTGTGGAGAAGTTTTATCAGCCGCGGTGCCGAGAGGACGACCTGAGACGCAATAAAACATAACAATTAAATAAAGTCGTGTATTATATTTGACATAATCTGCTTTATTAATGTGCCGACTATAGATTATGTTGTGCTACATTACAAAATGTCGTCGTCCCCCGACCTCCCCTTTATATTTTATTTTATATCCCACTACATTATATTGATATGCGACAGTTTTATTACATTATGTATCCATCGTTTTCTTTGTCGGGTAATCTGTCGATTTTATTTTCTTGATTAGTTTTGTTTATAAAAAATGGGGGGAAATGTCAATCGTGTTCCCCAAAAACGTGAGACGACGTCCTCAGACCTCTTATTTTGTCCTCAGATTAGGGCTGGGCGGTATGGCCAAAAATTCATATCACGGTATTTTGTAAGATTCTGGCGGTTTCACGGTATATCACGGTATTTTTTTCCCGAGTAAACACATTCATTCATTCATTGACGATGAAAAGGACCGCCGGCCAACTGATCAGCTGTTCACCGCTCACGTGGCCGTCTTCCAGAAAAGAGCGACGCAGGAGGAACAACGAGAGACCGTTTCTTAACGTAGCGACGGCGTTTCTTCTTCTTGTGATCGTGGGCGAGCTGTACCCAGCATGCAGTTGGGCGGTGTAATTTTATAAATGTACAATTATTAGTGTTACAAATTGTTTATGCGTCACAAACTGTTGTGTCGTGGTGTTTCCCTGTTAGAGAGCGTTAGTTGTGGGTTATTAATTGTTGTTATAAAAGTTATAACCATGACCCCATCTCAATACCCGGAAGACACGTGGCTCCGCCCGCTGCGCCCTGAGCGGTGAGCGATATATAATCCGCTGCCTGCCGAAGAGCGACAACAGTTGTTACGGCCATGCACCGGGATGACGGTATGTGAAAAACTCATACCGTATGGAAATTTGAAACCGGTATACCAGTTGAACCGGTAGACCGCACAGCCCTACCTCAGATGTCTTATTTTGTCCTCAGACCTCTTATTTATTTTGTCCTCAGACCTCTTATTTATTTTGTCCTCAGACCTCTTATTTATTTTGTCCTCAGATCTCTTATTTTGTCCTCAGACCTTATTTATTTTGTCCTCAGACCTTATTTATTTTGTCCTCAGACCTTATTTATTTTGTCCTCAGACCTCTTATTTATTTTGTCCTCAGACCTCTTATTTATTTTGTCCTCAGACCTCTTATTTATTTTGTCCTCAGACCTCTTATTTATTTTGTCCTCAGACCTCTTATTTATTTTGTCCTCAGACCTCTTATTTATTTTGTCCTCAGACCTCTTATTTATTTTGTCCTCAGACCTCTTATTTATTTTGTCCTCAGACCTCTTATTTATTTTGTCCTCAGACCTTATTTATTTTGTCCTCAGACCTTATTTATTTTGTCCTCAGACCTTATTTATTTTGTCCTCAGACCTCTTATTTATTTTGTCCTCAGACCTCTTATTTATTTTGTCCTCAGACCTCTTATTTATTTTGTCCTCAGACCTCTTATTTATTTTGTCCTCAGACCTCTTATTTATTTTGTCCTCAGACCTCTTATTTATTTTGTCCTCAGACCTCTTATTTATTTTGTCCTCAGACCTCTTATTTATTTTGTCCTCAGACCTCTTATTTATTTTGTCCTCAGACCTCTTATTTTTTTGTCCTCAGACCTCTTATTTTGTCCTCAGACCTCTTATTTTGTCCCCGACTCCAAGACGATCGGTTCACCGTCGCACACGAGAGGGAAGAAACCAGAAGATATTCACATTTGAAGACGCTGGAATCTGAGACTTTGGACGATTATCAAAATAGTTGCAGATTAATTTCGGCTAATCGTCGACAGCCAATCTAATTATGAACCAAATCCTATTAATGCAGACAAACACTACGTATCATTACTGAGTAGATGACGTCATGTTGCTCTCTCTTCAGATACGAAGCGACGTCAGAGACACAAAAATACAAAACTATGAGTCAAACTGAGCCTGTAAGTAGAACAGTGGCACTTCAGAGGAGCTGGATTATTCACACGATGTCTATATTTAACTATTTAAATATCACGGTTATCGTCAACACCCCGGATGACTTCGTATGCATGTGTAGCTTCATTTTATATACTTTTTGTTTACTTGTCTCTGTATCTCCCCCCCCTCTCCCCTGGATCAATAACGGCTCATCTCCCTCATCAGCAATCGTCCCGTCGGAGAAGGAGACACATTTGTTTGTGTCCTTTTACTACAAACAGGAAGCTAACATTCATTTCGCCTCCATTTCCTCTAATCTGATGTTATCTGACTGCTGCGCTGCTCCAGTTCTTACGAGGTGAATGTACACACAACACACACACACACACACAAAGATTCTCATTTATATTTGTTCTTCAGCTGATATAGGATGCCTTTCGCGCAATAACAATCCTGCAATTGTGTGTTGGTTCAACATATGCTCGGTCCAAAGGTCCCCGCGGTCTCACACACACACACACACACACACACACACACACACACACACACACACACACACACACACACACACACACACACACACACACACACACACACACACACACACACACACACACAAAAACAAAGGCAGAGTTCAGCGTAAGGCAACGAGGGAAACGAAAGGAAATTGCTTCATCTCCAAACCCCCACCGCGGGCCAATAAGCACCAATAACCGGCGGCTTTGCGTTCACACAACGATCCATTTAGCCGTCTGTAAACAAGACTGTGCAAGCAGAGTGGATGCCGGCACAACCGGGTGCTTATGCAACAACTACGGCAGCACGTACTGACGAAGCATGTTTGGGTGTGTGTGTGTGTGTGTGTGTGTGTGTGTTTACATCCACAGTGAGGAGAGATTACGGGCCGTGTGTTGCCGTTTGGGCTCTTCCACGCACCGCTTCCACATTTTAACGTCTTCTCGACTCACAATGAGTTCTTTTCTGGCCGTAAATATACTTATATACTCACAACTGACCCCGGTGCACACAACTGACCCCGGTGCAGTGGTGTGTCAGTAATGCACGGAGGCCGTAATCCTCAACGCCGTGTGTGTGCAGAGAAAACGGGACATTAAAATTACCCCGTCCGCCTGTAACAGCTTGTTACGCAACCCGGGGCATTAAAAATTAATGTGCACCGTGTCGTAGTACCACAACAACCGCAACTGAAGATTATTGTATCACAAGGTCAACCTGACGTTTGTTTTCTCAATCTAGTCACCGTTTGGTCTGTAAATTGTGCAAAAAAACAAAACAAAAGGGGCATCACGGTTTCCTGAAGTCGAAGGTGACGACTTTAAGTCGCTTGTTTTGTTTCGGCCAAAACCCTAAAACCCAAATATATTTTTATATTTTTTAAGTTTACTTTCACAAAAGACAAAGAAAAGCAGCAGATCCTCACAACTGAGAAGCTCCAGCAAGGAAACTGCTCAGCATTTAGAAAGAATAAACTATTCATCACCTCATCGATTAATCGACTAACCGTAAACAATACGATGTGTTTGTGGTTTTCAAAAAATATATGTAAATGTGTCAAATGTCACCACGAGGTCATAAAAGTCAGTTCATACACTTCATCAGTACTACTCTGATGTCTTTGTACTTTCTCACAACCTGTCAGTACTTTATATGAAAACTTGTGTTTTTATAAAGTACCTTTCAAAATAAAAGGCATAGAAGCCGCTTCCTCTCATCCCAACGCGAGTGGATGCAAGTCATGCTGACTGTGGACCATGAGGCAGATCGAGAGCAGCCTGACCAGACAATAAACCGTAAACAGCTGGAGGTCTCTTTAGGAAACAACAACAACAACAACAACAACAACAACAACAACAACCTCTCCAGTGTGACGGAGGACACGACGGTTCCGGGTGGATGGAGGTTACGCACGGAGAGCCGGGGAAGTGGATCGGAGGGGAAGGAGTCCGCAGAGAGGCTGCGATGGCGGACAGTGTGCCCGAAAAACAGCGAGGATGAGCCGGGGAGAGCAGGAGGGGGAGGAGGGGGGGGGGGCGGGGGGTCTGTCTGGGAGGCCAATTTGCCAAATTAAAGCTCCAAAAAAAATCTGCGCGACGGACAAAGCTCCGTCTCGCCTGGGAAATCTCCCCCTAATTAAACACAATAAACTTCAACCACCGCGAGGACAGATAAAGGACAAAACCCCCCAACCCCCTGCCCCCCCTCCACCACCAGCACCATCACCAGCACCACCACGACCTGGATGCGCCCCCTGTCTCTCCTCTCCGTGTCCTTGGAGCTCCCCGTCTGCCTCCTCTATCCTCGCTCCCTGTCCACGCGCGTCCTACTCTTCCTCCCCCCCAAAAATATATAACAATACAATAAAAATAAAAGCCCCCATCTCTTGTCAATCTGCGGATGAATGAACCTGATCCGGGTGGGGGGGCATGACGGTGCTGCTCCGCACAGCTGGATGGAACAACAGCCGCACATAGAGAGCCGGAGCCGGGGAGACGGTGCCATGGTGGCAGCCAGCAGCGGGTCCCGCATGGCACACACACACACACACACACACACACACACACCCACACACACACACACACACACCCTCTCCTCTATTTCACACTGCAAACATCACAATGCATGCATTTTTAGTTTATTTTGAAACAAAGCTTAAATTCCCTACCAAACCCCCAAAAAGCAGCCAGCACGCGACGCGCAGTCTCCAGCCGAGACAACAGGGATCCTTCCAGCGCAAGACAACAATACACACACCAAAAAAAAAAGAAAGGAAAGGAAAATGGGGCGCAGCTGGCAGTGCCACCGGATGTCCAATATTAATTGTTAATGTCTGAGCACGTGGATCGGCTTCACGGTGCAACGGGTCCAGCAGGTGTACGAAGTCTTTCTGCACACACTGTCATTTTATTTATTATTTATTTATTTTGTGCGCGTTAAATATTAAAAGTTGACACGAGGGGAAGTTACTCTCCCTGTCACATTTAAGGATTTATTATCAATAATAAAAAAATTGAAAAAAAAAACTGTAAAAGTTTTGCGAGGAAACGATGCGAAATAATATGCAAAAATAATATGCCCAAAAAAATAAAATAATGTGTGCGTCGTGTTAATGTAACCAGGCGTTTGTTTTAAAACGTAAACACGCTGTTTAATAACGTTTCGGGTATAAAGCCTTTAAAAACGCGCCCGAGTCAAGTGTGCCCTGCGCGCTGCCTTCCGAGTCCAAATCCATGTGAAAGTAGCCATTTTTCCACCGTAGAAGCCCGTTAAAAGACTCCACGTCCCCCTCGTCGCGGTGACAACACAGCACCAACTTCACGGCCGTTAAACTTAAACGTAAAACGCAGTTTTCCCGTTTTTTATGTTTTTTTTTACCTTATCGCGTGTCCTCGGATGTCCTCCACCCCCCTTGCGGAGTTAAGGCTCCTCCGGACCCCCGGGAGAGGGGGGGGGGCGGGGGGGGTAAAAACAACGTCGGCCTCGGCCTCTCCGGGTGATATGATCACGCACCATCCACGTGCACGAGACGGACACCCTCCCCACCTCCCACTGCGCGTGGACAAGCGAGCCAAAATATCCCCCAAATTCACCTCCGCAGCCGCGTGCAGGAAGTTAGTTCCCAGCAGAGGAGTCCGTCCTGTATGGCGGATGAACGGGACAGAAGATGGTTGTAGGACACCCCCCCCTCTCCCTCCCTCCCTCTCTCCCCTTCTCTCCCTCTCTCCCTCCCTCCCAAAAGCTCCCTGTTTTGGCAGCTAAATCCTTTATTAATAAAGTTTTAACCTCTGTACAGTTGCCCCCCCCTCCTCCTCCTCCGTGTTTCCAGATGGTACGGTCCGTTCTGCCTTAACACCACTGTCTCTAACGGTCCCGCGGGTCAACACACTTTCCTTTTTAGGGGACAGAGAAGAAGACACGGACGTAGAGAGATGGAGGGCGTGGATCCGCGCTGGAGGTGTTGAGGGCTCTTTGTATTTGTTGTTGTTGTTGTTCTAGTGGTGGTGTAGGCTACCAGTTGTTGTTGTTTAGCTCTGTGTTTCGGGGTTGAAGAAAGTGGTAGTGAGTGACTGACCTGATCGGAACGGGAAGTGTGTCAGCTGTAAAAACAGTCGCAGCTCTCCGCGGCGGTTTGATGGGGGCATTTGAGTTCACGCGTAATCCCGTCAGAGAAAACTGTCAATCTCGAGAGATTTGGTCGCGCCGGACTTCCGGCCACTGGTTTTCAAAAATAAAGGTCGTTTAGAAATTTGAATTTATTTGAATTTTTTATTCTTTTTTTTTTTTAAATTGTAGATCAGAATCAGAAACGGGTTGTACGTTACACATAATGTTAATACAACACAGTGCGATAGTAAAACAAAATCAAATAATTTAAAAATAGAAAATGTGAAAATTTACAATAAATAAATAACAAATAAGAGTAATTTATTTTATTTTAGAGTTACAGATCATTAACTCTTTGTTAATTTTCCTTTTGTTATTTTACAATACACTACTATAGTACATTGAACGATAGTATTGGGGGGGATGTCTTTAGTTTTGTTAAGGATCTTTATGTAACATTTTCTTTGTAATACATCTTTCTAACAGCATTTTAGCATCATGATACACTGAGAATAAAATTTGAAAAATTGTTTAGATACTTGAGTACAGAAAAAAACATTTTACCACCTCAAATTTATATAAATATATATAAATATATATTTGTGTATCAGATTATACATAATCTGTATAATCTTGGAATAATGGAACACATTTTACCTCACATTTCACAACATGCATTCAACACATAAAACAGATTAAAAAAAAATACATAATCGATTTTCGTTAGTCTCTTGCTTTTATTGTGAAAAGCACGCTATCCTATTTCCGGTTGGCTTGACCCACATTGAAGTCGGTGAAAACAATTTGTGTGTACGACACGCTGACGTCACAGGGGCGGGGTCACACGACCCCGTCTTTAAGGACACCGGGAAGCCCGAAGCCGTGACCCCGCTGACCCCGCGCGTCGCCCCGGGTGGCTTCCGAGCGGAGCCCCGCTGGAACGCGCAGGGGTGGCCGCTCCACAGCGGGGCTACTACAACTGCACGGCCGCTTTCCGGCCGCTCTCTGCCCCGTAAACCTTCCGTTTAGGTCGCTCGCTTTGTGATCCAACACAAGTGGTGAATGTAATCCTGTATTGGTGGAGATGGGGTGAACAAAATATTAGAAACACCTCTCAGTTTAACACTTCACCAGCCAACTATTACATAACTTCTTCAGCAATAACTGAACATTTTAGCTGAATGAAGAAAGGTTTTGCTCCAGAGCAAATTGGCAAACTGAGTTTATATAATAATGAGAAATGCAGATTTTAAATATGTTTATCGTAATAACACATTTATGTCATCGGTAGGCCTACATCCTCTGGAAAGCATTATATCATATTAAAGTGTATGTTTTAAGTTAAATTGCAGTACAGAACACATTTTTGACACTCATGTCTATAACACAATATTTAAACATATTTATAATGTCTTATTGTCTTCTTATAGCACTGTATAATTATAGTTAAAAGCACTCACACTGCTTTAAAATAATAATCGTAATGTGTTATAAATAATTTGCATAATTGCTGGTCACTCACAGACTTCTTTTGTTACAAGGATCATAATGTATTATAAATCCCATAGTTATGATACATAATTATCTTTTTTTCATAATGCATTATATTGATTATAAGTTACTCTCAGTGGTCGTTGTTTGCCTTTAGTAAAATAAGAATTAATTTAACAATGTTTTGTGTTTTGTTCTTGCATAGTTTACTTATAGTCACATTATAACGCATTATGAAAGTGATTTAAAATGCATCATAAAAATATTATAACGTATGAAAACTACGGGGATTATTATATGCCATGAAGAAAGTGGCTGAATATGAAGTATTATGATACTTCAGTCATTATAAAAGGCTTCATAATGTGTTGTGATTATTATTATAGAGCATTATGGATACGTGTGCGTGCTTATAACTATAACTATACACAGATAATAACACATTGTAAGTATGTTTATAATGCATTATAGACATGAAGTGTCATAGAAAGTTGTTTTTTTTTTAGGTAATTTAGAAATGTAGTTAATCCATAATGCAGAGTTGGTCACATTACTACATTTAATAATGAGTTCATGTTTTATAGTTATACGTTCCTCGTCTAAACTTGTTGTATTGGCGATGTTGTTCACGGTTGTCATAAGCATAAGAAGTGTGGTTATATTTTCTATTGTGGATAAAATCAATGAGCACGGCTGCTCTCTGGAATATTATGGGATATTAAATATGATTTAATTATTCTATTTTTTCCCCCAAAAATGTACTACATCACATTATACGTCAATATAACAATATGTAAAAATATACACCCCGATAGATGTTATCGCTCACTCCTGGTTGTTCATAATAATCACATTTCCAGTGATGTTATGCTTTTGAAGTTCACTACAACTTTAATAACCTTCCATATCAAAATGTCTCTTTGTTTATGTGGAAAAAAGGAACATAATTATCAAATATCAATATTCTAATGAGCCCTTAAAAAAAAAAGAAAACCTGCATCTGCCAGGCTCTACTTTACAATATATATATATGAATGTAGAGATTAAAATATGCATTATCAGGCTCCCAGCTGCTCCCTCGCGATGAAAAGAAAACAAGCCTCTGCAGCGGCGCCAGCGTTATTTAGGCCAGCTCATATAGCTGTTTGCATAAAAGATCGTTAAATCTTAATGTACTGTTGGAGAAAAGTAGGTTGCCATGGCGCGTTAAGCCACAATTTATGAATATTACATAGGATAAGCTGTGGGGTGTTTATCTGTCAGTTAAAGCCCATATGTGTCGGCCCCGAAAGGCTGTTTGTGTGCCCTTTAAATAATGCTTATTAATTTGGCGTTCATCTGTTTGAACAGAAATGTAGGCCAGGGCTCGGATGCATCACACTTAAACGGACGGATTATTTAACGAGTCCTCAGTCAGCTCCGTCTTCCTCGGTTCTGACACCCAAAAACACCGATCACTTCATTAAACGGTAAATAGTCCTGTACCGACCACTCAAAGCGCTTCAACACTGCATGACATCGTTCACCCATTCACACACCGATGAGGGGGGGGGGGGGCGGGGCTAAGGTAGCTAACGTTCATACTCATTCTATACGCGGAGTGTCTCGCCCAAGGACACATCGACATGGGCTAGCGGAGCCGGGGGATCGAACCGCCGATCCTCCGATTGAAGGACGACCTCACCACTAAGCCACAGTCGGCCCTCATTAGCCTGCATCCTCGGTGAGACGGCGGCTCGTCGGACGGCGGTTTGTCCGACGAAGTGAGAGTCGTCCAACAGAACATCGTCACAATAAGATATAATAATAAGACGATGTTCAACGTGTTGGGGTCGTTATTTTCGCCGCGCGACTTTACTCCAAGAACGGCTGAATAAACACAACGAACAGCTTCGTTAATGAAGGTAGACTGACGTCTCGTAGTCGGGGTCGTGGGTTTAGCCCTGATCGATCTGTTGCTGCTCAATAAGTTAGTTATTGAAAAGTCGAGGAGGAGTAAACTTCTCGGCGACCTACTTGGAGAAAGAAATTGAACAATAGGTGAGTTTAAACTTATAAAAAGCACAGACTGTATGTAAGAAGTGGACGTAGTCATGGTGACGTAGTCATGGTGACGTCACCCGTTGGTTTGTGGACTGATGCTATGAAGTTTGGAGTTTGGCAATTTCACCGTCGCCATCTTGGATTACGGACGTCGCCATTTTGTATTTTTTCTCAACCAATGAACAGAAGTGACCATATCTGGACTGAGGAAGAGTCATGTAGAGACGGCGTATACGTCTGTCAATCACCCTGTAGCCCCGCCCTAAAGCATCCCCTGCTTTATGGTCTGTCTGACTCTAAATGGACCATAATTTACTAAATGAACATCATGCT
>JACSYO010000184.1:67500-77500 GCA_016806645.1 Ophiodon elongatus | reverse complement strand
TCGCCCCCTGGTGGTCAGGAGAGAGAATGCAGCTTTAATACATTAAGCTTTGACGTCTGGAAGTGAAAGCAGAGTTCTGTTCGTTTGAAATGTGAAAGAAAAATATCCCGTCCCAAAAAAAAACAACAACAAAAAAAAACACCAATGAATCATCTCGATCTCAGTATTCATCGAAATAATCGTGATCATCATTTTGACCGTAATCATGCAGCCGTAACTACGACTGTGGGATTTGGTAAATGTATTCCGAACCCAAAACACAAAGGTTTGTGGGTGCAACTGAAACAAAAGGAAGCGAGAGTGAAACCTCAGTCTGGACCGATGTTCAGCTTCTTTTCTCCGACGTCACCGACGATGGGTCCAACCACCGAGCGACCTCGGAGTCCACTTTGCAGACTAAAGACCAGCATTCTGGCGAGGAGAGCCTCACGTTGGCGATGTGATCGCTCGCCGCGTGCAGCCGCTTATTATCAGCTTTTTGGTGCGACGCCGCCACCACAACTACCAAAGAGGGCTGGAGGAAAAGATACAACGCAATTTGGTCTTTCTAAAAAGTAGCTGTATATTGATTTTGATTCTTTTTGGCTGAAGCAAAGTGGTTTTAGAGAAGAGGATGGGGGATGGGGGGGGGGAGGGCAGTGTTGAGGGAGGGAGGGGGAGGGGTTCTCAGGGTTGGAAATGGGGAGTGGAAGGGGGGAGTCGCGGTTGTGGTAGCGGCTCGCAGCTGAGACTCTCGAAGCGGTCGGGAGGAGGACGGCGTGTCGACGTCCAGCAGATCAGAACGGGCTGAACAACAAAGTCCTGAGGTTACAGAAAATTTGTAAAATAATCGTCTTAATGTCAGAAATCAACTGGAGAAGTTTCATGGTGATATCTATTCGTTAATTTGTTTTACCCTATTCACCTGTAGAGTCTTCAAAATGTCACCAATTTAACTAAACACATCTCTCTCAACGAGTTTGTTCTCAGACTCTGATCCAGAAGTCTCCACTTCAGTAGCTCTTACATCCACCAAACGTTCCACTTTCATCCCTCTCTATATTCTGAAGGTCTTTACGGAGGGGTTTGTTCATATATCATTCATAACCTCATTTATACAACAAACACGGTGAAAAGTGTACTTTTATGGCCGTTGAAAATATTTTCTGATTTATGGAGCGATATCCAAAGTCCTCTCTTTAAAAACCTTTGACTCCAATAAGTCAACAAACTGAAACAGGAACGTTCACATTTCGGTTCTGGAAATGTATGCAAATTATCACATATTTGATGAAGATAATGGCTCATTAGCATATTTAAACACAACATTTGAGAAAACCTGTAATACAAAAGAATAATTGTCTTAATGTTAAGTAATCAACTGGGGAAGTTTAACGGTGAGATCCGTTTAATCTTTTATCCGATTCACCTGGGCTGTCTCCCCTTTAATGAGTACTCTGCCGTGAAGGCTGGTAATAATGGAAAAACATTTTGTAGTGTGTGTGTGTGTGGGGGGAGGGGGTGGAGGGGGTGAAGATTAAAATATTTAAAAGATGGTGGATATTATTAACACATCTATCTGCAGCTCCGTCCCTACAGTACAACCCACATCTGTACAAAAGCAGGCGAGAGCGGGCATTTCATCAAAAGGGGTCGAGCGGAGAGAGGGGACTTGAATGGGGCGGCGAGATCACCATGGCAACGAGAACCTCGGCGGCAGCGAGCACCGGTGGGTGGGGGGGGGGATTGGGGGCGAGGGGGGGGCTTCATGCCGGAGTGGGGAAGGGAGCTCGCTCTTCACTCTCACGGCTTTGGGAGATTCTCGTGGCCGCGGTCCAAGCACTCGCGGTGATGAATCCTCACTCACACTCAGCATCACGTCACCCACGACAACGGTTACATAACGGAGGCGGCGCGGTCGCTGAGGTAATCGCAGCACGCTTACCCCAGCGCCCCGCGGGCCCAATAAATACAAATACTTAGAAATTCATGTTCCCTGATGGCGGCGACATAAAAAAAACCCAACAAAAATAAAAAAAAATGTAAACGAACACAAAGAGAACTTCAGTTCCTACAGATTGCACATTTCAGAGAGGGGAGATTAATATCTACTCCTAAAGGACGATGTTACGGCTCCACTGGAAATCATTATCATCAGTAACTGACCAAAACAAACAAACAAACAAACAAACACTGTCCGTGCGTTGTATTAGGAATGAATTATCCTCCTTGTTTTAAAACCCACACGTGTCTTACCACACTCTAAATCTTAAATTCCAGGTACATGGTTGTAACTTTCCAGTCGCTTCATCAGGTCTGCAGACGGGTGTGAATGTTTAACGGTGAGGAGTTACGTTGAAATGAAAGTCCAGCGGACCAGGGGTCAGGAATGATGGGAGGCATCACGTCACGCGGTCCTGGAAGAGAGAAGAAGAGGGAAACCGGACGTCAACACAAAGCCGCGTCTCCTCGAACGCCGTCGGCCGTGGTCGTTACCCGGGTTACGGCGCCGCTGGCTGCGCGGGGTCAAAACAACACGCGAGGCGGCTCCGTGATCTCCGGCATCGGTGGCTCAGAGCGAACGTGCTTTTTAAATAGATTTATTTCCACGGAGTTGAATCGTATTCCCGTCTGAATGTCACCTTCAGTCACTGTCGACAGTTTAGCGCCGAGGATTGTTTTTTGATTTGCAAACAGGCGAGTGCAGCGCAGCCCGAGGGAAGCCGGCGGAGAAGAGAATATACGAGAATATACAAGAATATATACGAGAACATAACGGCTCTCGCTTCCTGTCGAAGCCTCTCCGTATCTCTTCTCACTGTTTAGTCTCCAGACACCGAAGTAACACCAGCAAGTCGGGAAACGGCTTTCATTTATTTCGGACCCTCTGGAGATGGTGATGATGTGTCTTAGAAACGTTTTTATTAATATTTGTTGAAAATTGTCTTGACATCCCGACAGCAATCAGGAAATCAAATCTTCAGACTAAACTAGAATTACCGCCTCACTCCTATATTATAATTTGTTTCTCCTCCAAGACTGTTTCCGCTTAGTCTCCGCCCCACTGTGCTGTGATTGGCCAGCACTCGTTGCCTTGACTGTTCATTTTAAACCACACCATGATCTCTTCCTAAACCTAAACCAGTAGGTTTGTTGCCTAAACCGAAGGAGATTTTCAGAAAAAAAAAAGAAAAACTCTCCCATGTGTGTCTAATTGCTGTAACCAGTGTAGCATGAAGGTATGGTGGAATTAGCGCACATGCTACCAAACTAGCCAGCCTCTAAATGAGTCAAATTGACTCATTTCATCCACACACTTTTGTCACAGCGTAGGAAACCACATTACTATCCTCAGCTGAGCCTGTAACCAGTGTAGCATGAAAGCATGGTGGAATTGCCAAGCTAGCTGCTAGATGAGTAAAATGTAACAACTTCACTGTTGTCCATCTTTATAGACAGACTACGCTCTTCACGGATGAGGTACAATTTTGTGCGGCTCAATTCCTGGTGCCAGTGTAGCATGCAAGCATGGTGGAAGCTAAGTGGCTAGCTTGCTAACTTAGTAAAATGTGACAACTTCATCCACACACTGTTGTCCATCTTTATGTACAGACTAGGCTCTTTACACAGTGTAGGAAAGCACATTCCTACCGCCAGATAAATCCCCCAATCACAGCACAGTAGGGCGGGACTACGCGGGACACTCTTGAGGTAAACTAGTTTGAGTGGTGCGCACAAAGTAAGTACGCTTTTTATTCTTTTGGTCTTACCAGACAATCTGAAGAAGATGCTACCCGTCAGTAACTGGTTATATTAATAACTAATAACGTATAAATGACATATGTTAACACAGAATGTTCTCGGACTATTTTACTATATTTTCTCAGTATTTAAAAATAGTTTGAGGGTGTAAAACAGACACAGAGCTTATGACAGCACAGAGCTTGGTTTCTTTAGATTACAGGTTGTGTCTTGAGGTGCTGATGAACTCACCTTGTTTACTCCCAGAAGTAACGCAGATACCAGATAGTTTCATTCTTCAGCTGCGGGCCGAACAGAGGGTTGGCCTGGGCCAAGAAGGCCACCAACCAACTGAGTGAAGGGAGACAGAGAAGAGAGGGTTACAAACACGGCGATCTCTCTCGCGTTGCACCGGCTCAAAGTATGATTCATCTCTTCGTAGAGAAGTTCTGCTTTTTCTTCGTTCTCACATGCTGGGCCTCATATTATTGTAATAACCACAGTGACCATAAAGATAGCAAGAGCTCCACCGCAGGAAGCGGCTTCGCAACGAGTCCGAAGAGGCCGAGCTCACACGAGAGACTCCACCAACTTTCAGTTTTAACCAGCTCTCAGAGAGCTCGTCTAGATGTCTAAATTAATTTTTATCACCCAGTTAATGACACACGCTCGCCCATTGCCTCGGCACAGCTGCTAATGAGCTCAACCTGCAGGCCGGCCGGGCTTTCGCCACGAGAGACACGTTGAGCAGCACGAAGAAGCTGTTTTATTTACGGCCTGTAGTTCTTCGGCCCCAGCGGACTCCGTTGCAAAGCAGCATCCAGTGCACACGCCCGCGTTCTCTACAACAACCGCAGTGTATACGATGCTATTATAACCCTTTTTATGCGTTTTGAATTAGCAAAGGTTCAAATATGATTGCCAGCTTCCCTATTTACGGGACTTTTAAAACCTGGAAGTGAGTTTTTGGCTCCCTCGTCTCTAAATACATTTGGCTCCCTCGTCTCTAAATACCCTACTCATGAGTTTTTAAGCTTTTTTCGTTTCTTGAAAAATGCTGACGATCTTTGTGCCTTTGTGTAACCTAGTTTGAGTGTACAGACTAAGACGTCCGCTATAAATATCGAAGTTTACACTTTTTGGTTGCTACCAGAAAATCTGAAGAGATGCTACTTGGTCCATAAATAATGCAAATGATATGACATAATAAGTGTTCTATATTATCCATTTCCAAACTAATCAGAGCTCTCCAGTTGTCAGTAATCCCTTAAATTACACAGTTTATCAACATTATATATTTCTTCTTTATCCCTCTCTTTCCATTCAAGCTCCTCCGTCACATCCAGCTGCTTTATTTTCAAATTCAGGCTCAAACTGTTTACAGTTTGTGAGTCTGAAGGTGAAGGGATGGTCTCCTCCTGGAGGAGCTTGGGCTCCATCTAGTGGCATGACGACAGTCCTGCGTTTCTCCGAGCTCCCATCTGCATAAACGTCATTATGTCGATCTTTTTCTCCTCCAGGCTATTTTAGGATCATTTACCCAATTCCAAGCTGCTAAACATTCCTGTGTTGTGTGAGCAGGTGTTTATCAGCTTGTTGGTTTCGGAGGTAAAAGTTCAGTGTTTAGTTTTCTTTTTCCAAACAAACGTATATTTAAATGTGATAATGCGTCGTCTGGTGCGCCATTAGATCAAACATTGATGTTGCATCTCGTGTTCTGTCCCTTTCTCTTGCGGGTTGCTTCAGGAAAGCTGCTGGGTTTTAATTCTGATACTCGTTGTGCTTTTAGTCCGGCCTTGAGCTCGCAAGGCCGCCGTGTTCTCAGTAAGCCACTGAACAATATCTTGTTTCAGTGCATTTAGATTCTCCTTCATGTCTCTTGTAAGATCCACTTGGCAAGAACCTTTTGCATATTATGTTGTAAAATACAACCAGTATAATTGTTTACTAAGCATCTCATGTTTCTTACTTATTCAATTGATCTGCTTTTGTTATTATTTATTTGTTCTTCACCTGACTCGACTGAAGCTGAGTGTGTGACTACAATTTGGAAGTGTCTTAAACCTGCATTCTCTCTCCTGACCACCAGGGGGCGACTCCTCTGGTTGTATAGAAGTGAAAGCTTCATGTGTTAAAGCTGCATTCTCTCTCCTGACCACCAGGGGGCGACTCCTCTGGTTGTATAGAAGTCTATAGAAAATGACTCTACTTCTCTCTTGATTTATTCCCTCAGTAAACATTGTAAACATGAGTTTATGTCTCAATCTCTAGTTTCAAGTCTTCTTCAATACAGCATGATGTTCATTTAGTAAATTATGGTCCATTTAGAGTCAAACAGACCATAAAGCAGGGGATGCTTTAGGGCGGGGCTACAAGGTGATTGACAGGTCTCTACCAGAGCGTTGTCCTGCTGGGATTTGTCCGTGTTTTTGTCTTAGAACTTCAAACTCTTTCACGGTGTGCTTTTCACTTCATGAATTATACAATTTTGGTCGCCTAAAAATGTCTTATTCAGCGTTCGGTTGTATTAAGCTCCTCCCTCTCGTGTCACTTCTGGTTGCAAAAAAAGACCAAGATGGTGACGGTCAAAAACCAGGGAGGGTGTCACGGGTTCGCATTGCGTCATGTCATTGGGGTGCTCAGTAAAATCTGGCCTGGGCTGAAAGGTTCACTGATGGCTCAGGATCATGGGACATGAGGTTGGATTCATTTCATTCGTTTCGTCCACAGAACGGGTTTCATAGTCGCCTACTTTATGGGTGAGAAATACAGTTCTGCAACTATTGAAAACATCTTTAATAAACAGCCAATAAAAAAACACTTTCTATTCTGAAAACGGTCTATTCTATATTAGCTGACGGTAGCGGTGCAAAAAAGGGAGCAGATATAACTTTTAGATCCCTGATCATGTTTTTTTGCCGCCGATACTAATTGATGATGCATATTAATAGGTAGAGATCCCTTTGTTGTTTGATTATAGCAGCTGGTCTTGAAGGATCAAGACTATTCTTTTTTTTTTTCGGTTCCAGAAAATCATTTCAATGCTCTGAAGTCTGTAAACCATCAAAAATACAAAATGTTGTCCTTTTACTTTGTTATAGTCACCTATGGTGGGTTTTTTTCTTCATAAAAACCCACAATTCAAATTATAAGGAAGTAAAAGATTGTATTTTTATGGATGAAAAGAAATCTTGTCATTAGTAGTTTTAATGATGTATTGTTGTGAAAACCTCTCCTTTATACATCTGGATTTATTCTAGTTCATCACCAACACTATATTTTACTAGATTACATGTGAACACATCATGAGAACGTAATCATTTACCTTCAGCCAGTACTCATGTTCACTGAGCAGAGCCTGAACGCATCGTCATGTAACTGAAGGGAACCTCCGCTGGTTCTCTGTTAGCGATGCTGCTAACGTTACTAGCTCTCCTACTGTTGGTTTTCCGTTAGCGGTGCTGCTAACGTTACTAGCTCTCCTCCTGTTGGTTCTCTGTTAGCGATGCTGCTAACGTTACTAGCTCTCCTACTGTTGGTTTTCCGTTAGCGGTGCTGCTAACGTTACTAGCTCTCCTACTGTTGGTTTTCCGTTAGCGGTGCTGCTAACGTTACTAGCTCTCCTCCTGCTGGTTCTCCGTTAGCGGTGCTGCTAACGTTACTAGCTCTCCTACTATTGCTTTAAACACTGATTGGTTGTTTACAAAGTCACATGATCAGAGATCAGAGACTAGAAGAACATCCATGATGTCCTGATTGCATATTTTACTGAATCTTGGCGGATAATGTCAGTAAAACTTTATTTCAACACTGGTCTGTTACAGGTCTGTTAGCCGGCATCCATTCCAGCATTGCAGCTCCAGTTACAGTGTGCATGTGTCGTACCCCACAACTCCTGACGCGTGTCCCAGCTTTGCCAAAAAAACAATATGACGACGGCCAGAAACCAAGATGGCGATGGCCAAAATGCCAAATTCGAGGCTTCAACACTGTCGTCACGGTAACGTCCTCCACTTCTTATATATGGTTCATGCTGGTACCGGAAGTCATTTTATTCGACAGCACTGCAAACTAAAAACACCAAACTGCTTTTTTGAGACTCACTGATCATTCGTAGAGGAAACTTTTTTTATATTTGCAATGTTTTAAAGTCTCATAATCAGCAACATGACAGCAGCTTCACACCAAAGAAGAAGAAGAAGAGAAGTTTGTACTTACAACAGGTAGCAGCAGACCGCCGTGAGGATGAGACTGGTGACAATCACACTGTCAAAGAAAACAGAGGGGGGTAAATACTAACATTTACAAAGTATTTAGTTCAGTGGGATGTACAGTACTTTTACCTCTTTGATTTTGAATACTTAAATAAATGTCCCAAACCTAATTTAAAGCAGCGATGCATCAACTTCTATAGATTATACAGTTCAGTGAGCAGGACTTTTAAAAATTGTTGCATGAATGTGATGTACCTTGATTTTTCAGGTATATATTATTGCTGCATCAGCACAAAACTGGTTTCTCAAATGAGCAAATAATTGACGAAAATCACAACTTAAAGTGATGCAGGTAAATTATTGTGCAGCAGTTGCAAAGCAGAGTGCAAATAAAACAACATTTGAATGATCGAGATTATGGAAACGATGCAAAAAACAAATAAAGGCTAGATGTAGAAATGTAAACGGGTTCAAAACACCAGCAGAAGAAGAAATGCACCTTTATGTCCTTGTTGATCTACTTGATTAAACAACTAACTGAGTTCCCTTTTATAGTTTAATGGCTACATCCGCATACAAGATTTTTTTTTCCATCATTAAAACCAAACTTAACTAAACTAACTTCAAATATTTTCACCCAGATGATCTTTTCATGATGATCTGGAAACATTGACCCTTTAACCTTACTGCCGTGTTTGGAGGGAGGGAGGGAAGGAAGGAAGGTAGGAAGGATGGATGGGAGGAAGGAAGGAGAGGATGCGAGATGACGCGCTGGGCCTCCATCACAGGAGCGCGAGCGTGTTATAAAGACGCTCTGCAGGGCTGAGTGCGAAGTAAACAAGGATTTTTAATAAATAATAAAAAAAAATGTTAAGCCTAATGCGTGACATGAGACGTGGGGAACGAAAGGGATCGCGCAGGAGTCGCGGGTTTAATTGCAGCAAATGAACAGCGTCTATAGACCACCTACCCCCGGTTGGGTCCTTTTGGCACCAAAAACGGAGCCACGACGCCCACGAGGCCCCATAACGTGGTGAAGCAGATCATCGGCAGCGCGAGCGAGTGAGAAACCATGGCTCCGGTCCGCAGGACGGAAAAAAACACACCCGCTGCAAATGGAGAAGAATTAACCCCGGTGCGTCCTCTTGGAGATAAAGCGCATCAATGGCTGCTGAGCCAGAAGCGTCGCTTCCGCTAGGTCCCCGCCCAGTTGAGCCTAAGCCGGCACCTGATTGGTCCAGACGCGGGAGAGCGCGGGCTCTGATTGGTTCAGCCGCCCGTCTGTTCGTATTACACTGAGAGGGATTGGACCGTTGTTTTGTGCCAGCAGGTTGCAGGCAAGTGTATTTTTCAAGATAAGATAGGCTAAAATATGACTTTATTCACAAGTTTCATTAAATATTACAAACAGAATAATATAAAAATAAATAAAATAAAATTATAAACATATGTGAACAATAGAATAACAACTATTAGGAGTAAAATAAATAATACTGACACCATGTGCAAAATAGAACACAATAGCAATAACAGTAAGGTAAATAAATACAATTTAAAAGATTCAACTCAAATAAAAGTTAAATACAACAACAGAAATTAAATACAAATACAAATTGAAACGTAATATTGCACAATGTTGAAAAAGAAAAAGTACTATTGCTCATAGTGTGGTTATTATTGTTGTAAGTGCCAAGTGTGTATTATCTTCATCACCAAAAATGTTGATCTGATCTTCTGTGATTCTATTTTTCTCAGCAGGAAAAAGTTAATCCAACTATTTAAACCAGAATCTTTAAGTTTTTAAAATGATCAAATTCAAATATTTCCCTTTTAAAACCCTACCATTTTGTCCCTCTTTAATTCAGCAGGTAATATATTAACCCATGGCCAGATATCTATCAAACTAACTAACTAACCAGTATAAAAACTAAATCATTATCTAAGAATTGTTTGAAAAAGAAACACACACATATCTAGAGAGACTGCATAGTTATACTCAAATGCAAGCAATTGTAAATATAGTTGTCTTCCACTTTTTTTGTTCTTAAGCACATGATTATATTTAT
>JACSYO010000184.1:0-62500 GCA_016806645.1 Ophiodon elongatus | reverse complement strand
GTGCGGAAGAGGTCTGATTTATGTTGCTTCGTACTTAAAGAGAAGCACCTCGTGCCGGCTGCTGGATATTCCTGGTTCTAGACAAACGCCGACATCGTCTCTTCCTGTCTTTCCTTTCTTCCAGTCATGAATGAGGTTTATCTGACACCTCCTGTCCTCACTTTGCTCTCACTATGCTCTCACTTTGCTCTCACTATGCTATCACTTTGCTCTCACTTTGCTCTCACTATGCTCTCACTTTGCGCTCACTATGCTCTCACTATGTTCTCACTTTGCTCTCACTATGCTCTCACTTTGCTCTCACTTTGCTCTCACTATGCTCTCACTATGCTCTCACTATGCTCTCACTATGCTCTCACAATGCTCTCACTTTGCTCTCACTATGCTCTCACTATGCTCTCACTATGCTCTCACTTTGCTCTCACTATGCTCTAACTATACTCTCACTATGCTCTCACTTTGCTCTCACTATGCTCTCACTATGCTCTCACAATGCTCTCACAATGCTCTCACTATGCTCTCACTATGCTCTCACTATACTCTCACTTTGCTCTCACTATGCTCTCACTATGCTCTCACTTTGGTCTCACTTTGCTCTCACTATGCTCTCACTATACTCTCACTATGCTCTCACTTTGCTCTCACTATGCTCTCACTATGCTCTCACTATACTCTCACTATGCTCTCACTATGCTCTCACTTTGCTCTCACTTTGCTCTCACTATGCTCTCACTATACTCTCACTATGCTCTCACTATGCTCTCACTATGCTCTCACTTTGCTCTCACTTTCTTTGTTCTCACTTTGCCTCACTGCTCTCACTTTGTTCTCACTATACTCACTATGCTCTCACTATGCTCTCACTATGCTCTCACTTTGGTCTCACTATGCTTTCACTTTGCTCTCTATATAAATAAATAAATAAAGTCAGATATCAGTGATTGCTGAACAGGAAAATAAATGATTGTCTTTGGAAGTGGTTGTTGGAAATGTTTGACCTACTAGCTTTTTCCGGTGCTCTCAACTTCATCTTGTGGTCTTCCTCATTACTTTACATGTTTAAAAAGCTTTTAGAGGGCTGAAAGACGTGTCGCTTCATCTCGCTTGATGCTGCATTGTAGTGACTGGTTTCATTTGAGACACTTATCTTCACTCAAGGTCGACTTACTAGCTTTTTGCAGGACTTTCAACCATGT
The DNA here is from genome assembly GCA_016806645.1 of Ophiodon elongatus. Lineage (NCBI taxonomy): Eukaryota > Metazoa > Chordata > Actinopteri > Perciformes > Hexagrammidae > Ophiodon > Ophiodon elongatus. The sequence continues at coordinate 61,304 of JACSYO010000184.1, read as the reverse complement.
CTCATGGTCTTCATTGTGACTTCAAAGTTGTTCTTTACAGTTTAAAACCAAAACAATTACAGTTATGAAAGACGTGCCTGATACATTGCCGTATTGGCCACGGTCACTGATTTGACAGAATAATCTCGACTCAAGCTCGACTTACTTCCTTTTTTTTCCCGAGCTAACAGCCGCCGCTCACGTTCTTCCTCCAGTAAACAACAACACGTTAACAAATGTCAAGAGCTATGTATTTAATATAAGCAGTATGTATGTGGACAACATTAGTAATCACAATGAATTCAGCTCTGACCCGAGATAAAATAACTTTTAATACCTCAAAGCGTTTTTAAAAAAACAAACTCCTGTGAAGTGAATCAAAAACATACAAATATATAACGTGAAGCAAAAAGTCACTGCAACTTTCGCGGGTGTCAGTTGACCAACATTATTGTTTGTCTCGTGTGAAGAATGTCGATGAGTCAGAGGAAGAGTGCGTTGGTTTTGCCCTGCATACTTTTATGAGCGTGTTTTGTATGGATTTTGTTTGTGTGTGTGTGTGTGTGTGTGTGTGTGTGTGTGTGTCATCAGTTCGGTGAATAGGCCAAATGAGGAGCAGATGATATAGTGTTGTTCAGATCAAACTCATTAGCTCCGAGTTTCCTGTTCCTTGACATTTCGAGCGGCGCAGTTATTTTTTTTTATATTGTTTTAAAAAATTCAACCCTTTTTATTCGGGTAAGTTTCACTTTTCATTACGTTTTTGTTCCTTGATCAAAACTTAGTTTTATTGTTTTGACTTTGAAATGAAAAACAGTTTCTGTATTTCAGTCTGTTCTCCAACACACTGCTCTAATAAGCTCAGAGCTAAAGCTACAGCTAGCTCTGTTAGCATGAATGTCTCCACTCACACAGCCAGCTTGTGACATACTGCATGTTGCTGTTAATGATGTGAACGCAACGTACGAAAGAGTTCATGAAATTCATGAAAAATAAGGCCTTAAAATGCATTATAAAGTCTAAAATATGAGCCATGCATGTATTTAATATGTTCTTTGTTGTTTAGCGATCTTAATTTGTCTAAATGCTCAAACATCAGCCTGTATTTGATGCATTGAGTGGCGATTTTGCTACGGTTGACAAATAAACAAAATAAAATCATGAAATATTCTGACACCTAAACCGAAAAACCCAACTGTCTCTCACACCGTCGCTTAACCGCCGTGATCGTAAAACATACTTCATTCAAACTCACCAAACACTTCTTGGTTAGTTTTTACACAGCTTCCAACAATCAGCAACTCTGGTTTGGTCAAAAATAAATCCTTAATTCACAGAGTAAGATGTAAAAATATTCTGGCTCTAGACGCTGTTTTTTTTTGTTTTTGTTTTTTCTCTCTCAGACAGGCAGACCATGAAATCAAAATCAAAGAAATACAAAATACTCCTTGCTGGTCTTGGTTGTCTTTTCCAGTTTATTTTAAGGATCGTCGGCCACATCCTCCGTGCTGCTGCCTGAATGCGGCTGAATATTAATATCCAAAACACTGTAAAATGTGACGGTTACAATGTAAATAATCCTCGACGGTGCCTTTTCTGCTGTTGAAAATGTAACACAAGCGACAATTATGAAACAGTGTGTGAGAACAGCGCTTCTGTTTCTCAGATAAACAGTGACTGCCTCCTTTGAGAGACGAGTTTGTTAGTTTGTACTGACCTCCATTATTTGAATAATACCTTTTATGTGTTGTAGGCTTGTCTCTATGCAAACCGTACAGTATTATTAGAAGTTGTTCGTATCAACAGGAAGATTCTCTGTGACCCAACGTTTGAAGTCTTTCGCTTAAAAGTCTTAGTGTGTGTGTGTGTGTGTGTGTGTGTGTGTGTGTGTGTGTGTGTGTGTGTGTGTGTGTGTGTGTGTGTGTGTGTGTGTGTGTGTGTGTGTGTGTGTGTGTGTGTGTGTGTGTGTGTGTGTTAATATGAGTTTGTGATAAGAGGGGAGGTAACCGTCAAGGCCACGCTGCCTGAGAGCCTTGAGAACCAGCGTTTTGGTGGTTTTCATATCAAACCGTAACCCGTAGAGCTCTGCCTCCCTTCAGCACTTTTACAGCTGAGATAAAGCGGCCGATATTCATCCTCTTTCCTGTAACGTCGGATGCAGTGCTTTATTGACATTTGGCAGATTATGCAAATACCTTTGTGCTGCATGCGGAGACCTGGAGAAGCACTTTGAAGCAGTCTCGTGTAGGCGAATGGAAACATGCAAGACCTCAAAGAATCCCGTTAGAATGCAAGTTCATCTGGGAAATGTCGTGCGTCGCCCGACTCCAGCTGCAGCAGCAACCTAATCTAAATCTGGCAACAGATCCAAACCAAAATGTTGATTGTGGAATGTCGTTGGCTGTTACGTACACAGATTGTTTGATTGCTTGTGTGTGTAAACGTGTGAGTGTTGGCAAGCGATGTAAATTAGACCTGCAGCTGAATTCAATCATCCCTCCAGTCATGTTGTGTTTTTAATAGTGAGTAGTGAGTTGGACCGTTGGCCCGATGGCCACCAGCCAGCTGTACGGCTCACACCCGTAACCAGTGTGGCGTTAAAGCACGGCGGAATTAGCAAGCTGGCTGACTTTACGTAAATGCTACGCTGATTACAGAAAAACCAGAGTCGTCACTCATCTGTTCTTCTTTCCTACGCTGTGACATTAGTGTGTGAATGAAGCATTTAGTTGTTAAATTTAACTTATTTACTTTGGCTCTCTACTCGTTTTAGTCGGTACTGCAAAACCTCCGGGAGTCTGTTTAGTTTATAGCAGGCGGCAACCTCCGGTTCTGCCGAGTGAAGCCGATGCTTCATGTTTTAAAGCTGCATTCTCTCTCCTGACCACCAGGGGGCGACTCCTCTGGTTGTATAGAAGTGAAAGCTTCATGTTTTAAAGCTGCATTCTCTCTCCTGACCACCAGGGGGCGACTCCTCTGGTTGTATAGAAGTCAAAGCTTCATGTTTTAAAGCTGCATTCTCTCTCCTGACCACCAGGGGGCGACTCCTCTGGTTGTATAGAAGTGAAAGCTTCATGTGTTAAAGCTGCATTCTCTCTCCTGACCACCAGGGGGCGACTCCTCTGGTTGTATAGAAGTCTATAGAAAATGACTCTACTTCTCTCTTAATTTATTCCCTCAGTAAACATTGTAAACATGAGTTTATGTCTCAATCTCTAGTTTCAAGTCTTCTTCAATACAGCATGATGTTCATTTAGTAAATTATGGTCCATTTAGAGTCAACAGACCATAAAGCAGGGGACGCTTTAGGGGCGGGGCTACAAGGTGATTGACAGGTCGCTGTATACGTATACAGCATCTCTACGTCACTCCTCCACATTCCAAATATGATAACTTTTTGTTCATTGACTGCAAAAAATTACAATATCAACGGTACACACAAAAACTTGATTTGAATGTAAATGTCCCTTCTCCTCATATTTTATTTCTATTGTTTTAACTTGACCAGAAAATTGACGCTTATCTCAAAGCTGTATGACCTGACTCCTGAAATAAAACCAAAGAGGTTCAGGAGGAAAAGTACAGCAACAAGGCAGAAAGAATGTGCGTGTGTGCGGACACACCTACTGTATTGGGAACTACACCTATGAAGCAGTAGCGAACAGTTCATTTTTAGGAAATAAAGGTGAAGTGAGGAGACAGAGAGATGATGGCGCCGCGTTCTGAAGCGCCACGTCCATCCGGTGTTGTAAATGTCTTGCCTTCCATCTTATTTTCTGTTGGCTTTGTCCCATTTGAATCGGGTCCGATCGTTAATCAGCTGATGTTCGTTCTGAATAGTTTGATCGGTGGTCTCTATGAAGGCGGATCAGAAGAGATGATGCATAAACGTTTACAATACTAACGTGTCTGCTTTCTCACCTGCTCTTTAATTGGCTCTGAGAGCGACACAGCCGTAGCTTTAAATAGGCGGCCATGTTAAATAGACATACAGCCGGTGAACCAATCGATCGGCAGGCCTAACCGGGTAAAAACCTTCCCTGTGGTTAACCGTTGCTATTCATAACCTGCAGAAATATGTGTTTTTGTTGTTTTTTGTCACGTGTCTTCTTGTGTTTGCGTAATAAAAAGCCCTTCATGTGCTGAAACCAAGGCCTTCTCCAAAGCTCCAACTTGGGATGAAAATGTTGTCAGCAGATCAACGGGAGACTCTCGACATCAGACACTGAAGGTTTATTGAAGCTTGAATTCAAGTCGACCCACGACACAGAATTTAGCCACCCTCAGTTCTGACTGTTTTAGTAGCGGAGCGACGGATCCTAAGACTCCCGGATCGGATCGGCACAAAAGAAAAAAGGGAGCAAATCTAACTTTTAGATCCCCGATCACATTTCACTATATATTTTATTGATGATCCATATTAACAGATACAGATCCCTTTGTTGTTTGACTATAGCAGCTGGTCTACAGGGATCCAGACTATTTATTTATAGGCTGCCTGCATGAAAGTGATTTCGGTTTCAAAGCTATAATCTGACATTGGCTAAATGTGGATTCTTATCCAAAAAGAAGCATTTGTTCAGACGTGACACACACACACACACACACACACACACACACACACACACACACAGACTCTCACACTCTCTCTCTCACACAGAGATGCATGTATGTGTTTGTGTCTTCAGGGGGGCCATGTGAGGAGGAGATGGAGGTTCAGAATGGAGCCCCCGACCTGACAGACCGAAGAAAAGACCAAAGCTCATCACAGGTCGACTGAACGGCTGCTGTGCTGTATATGTGTACTCAGTTATAGAAATACTATATTGTACTTATGTGTAAAACAATAGGTGCATTACAATAAATTTACTTCTACTGTAAAAAACATAGATCACAGTTTTCCCAATTATCGCAGATATTTTAATAACAAGGCAGCAGTAATTCTGAAGTTAAATGACTTTGTGTTCATGTCGGTTTAGAAGTGACTCCACGGTCGTCTTCGGTTGCCGGATCATTGTGTGTGTTTCTGTGTCCGGAGCAGGCGGTGCTGAGCGGGGAGGAGGGTCTGGATGAGGAGGAGAGAACGAGGAGGCGAGCCGAGAGGAGGAGAGCCAAAAAGAAAGTGAGTGACAGGAATTCAGCCGGACCGACGGGACGGTGCGCTTCAAGGCTCGTGAGCTGCAGATTGTAGATTTAAAAACGTAACAAACGGATATCAAGTAAAACTACTGAGCATTTAAAAATATAATTCACCGTACAAATTTTATGATCTTTACCTCCATGTTGTCACATCCGACTTTAAACTACGGTTCGTTGTCGTGTACAGTATCTGACGTAGGAACGGGATAAGTCCTCATCTTAATCTGGTTCTTTTGTGTCTTCTATATTTACATTTTTTTATAAAGTTAGAAACATAACACAGAACAAACTATAATGTCTAGTAAAATGAAATATAATGAAACTATCTCTACATCATGAAAACAAAATGGAAACGTAAGAATCGATGTAAGATGTTGCAGCTCATGTCCTTACTGTACACGATTCCTCTATGAACTATAAATACGTCTCCTGCATTCCACCTCCACGCCTTTTATTTACTCATGTCACCTGCTGACCCGACTCGTCTTCACACCCATTTCACAGCTGTTCCCTGTTCTCATAGTTTGTTGGTTGATTGTTTTTGTGCAACACACCCGAGTGCACGTGTGCTTCTGCCCCGGTGTCCACACACATGTGTCTGTAGCATCCCACAGCCACCGTGTCCACGCTCTCCTTTCAGAGGCAGAAGGAACGGAAGAAGCTGGAGCGGACGGAGGGCGCTTCGGAGCAGGTGACCATCAAAACATGTTTCTGCTCATGTTGTCTTCATATGCTCATACGATCGTCTTCATGTCCATATTCATACACAGAATCATGTCTCAATGCATAGCTTACGTCTACTTTAACTTAAAAAGCATGCACTAAATTCACATATTTATTGCTGAAATTTGGTTGTCAATCAAAGATTATTTATATATCCAACATGAGGTTATTATTTTATGACTTAATCCAAACAATCTGACTCGTCCAACAGGTGTTCAGACTCTACGACTAACACAACCTAATAGTAAAGAAGTGCCCTATCACTCCATGTTATGTATTAAATGCATTGCCCAACGTTATCTTTCACACTTTAATACCTCTGTAAAAACCCAGTAAGAATGTGTGACTTCTTCTTCTTCTTCTTCTTCTTCTTCTTCTTCTTCTTCTTCTTCTTCTTCTTCTTCTTCTTCTTCTTCTTCTTCTTCTTCTTCTTCTTCTTCTTCTCCTTCTTCTCCTTCTTCTGGGCTGATATTTTTCAAACCATGCGTTTTCACCGTTAACAGGAAGAGGAAGCGACCGGAGCGGTGTCAGAGAGTGACAGCGAGGAGGAGGAGGAAGAAGAGGAGGAGGAGGAGGAGGAATGGACCGCTGTTCGTCACAGAAACAAATGCATCCCGGAATCGGTCCCCGTTGTTGTGACAACGGAGAACAAGAGCAACGGCCTGCTGCCACACGGGACCTCGGAGGAGGTGGGCTGAACTTCGTACATCGTTCAGTAACTTCAGAATAAAAGAAGCACTGAAACAGATTTAGGCCAACGAAAAGTTTCCCATGAACATCCTGTTGAAGCGTTTCACGAGTGAGACACCAAATCCGTCTCTGCTCGCTCACTGTGAAGCTGCTCGAACGCTCCTCATAAAATATAATTGCGTTGAAATTTACTTTGGCAAATTGACAAACTTAATCGGGTGTGGTGCCACTAAACAAATATTAGACGGCATTCATTGATTGCTGTAAGGATGTGATGAGAACTTCTACAAAAATGTTTAAAGAAACATTTTCAAGCAAGATTAACAACCCTATTAAAGACTTTAAAGACATGACGTGGTACGTACGGTTGCATGCAGTATGCATTCAATTGGGACATGCTACGTCCTCATAACATGGCACCTTGAACTTTGACCCTCTTGCAAAGGATTGTGGGTCAGAATGCCCAGAAAAACACGCTGGCTTGCATATGTAAAACATGAAAAACATTTGGTAAGATATCAGCCTGCAACTCTGAGTTCAGGGCGTTCCTGCCCTTGTAGCTTCAATGAAGCATCACTAGACTTGTCTGTACTCTTTCACCGTGATTTACCGCCTCCGAACGCCCACGCGGGTGTTTTCAGTCAATTCAGCGGGTTAGACCTCTTCTCAGCACCGCGTGGGCGAGTGTGGCCTGATTGAGTGAGAGCTTCCCGAGCCTCCCGTTAGCTGAGGGATCTGTGCAGATCAACTGTGAAACAATTCATCCCCCCCAGAGATGATGCCACCTGATTACCAGAGATGGACCCGTGTGGATTCACTAAACATTTTGTCAGGGCAGGTGTCTTTGTCTTTTCATGCTAGTTATTACAGGTGGTCAGTCTGTTGCATCACGTGTTTGTGTGTCACTCGGCTGTGTTTCAGGAGCCAGTGTGGGACGTCAGCAGTGCATTCGTGGCCAACGCCGCCAGCCACTTCAGACTCAAAGCCCTGAAAACCAGAGCGACACAGATCTCCAGAGAAAACAAGGAGAACGAGGCCCGGAGCGGCCAGGTACACACACACACACACACACACACACACACACACACACACACACACACACACACACACACACGGGGCCACAAGTACACACCTGTCCCACCCACTCACCCAGTTTGTAACCATCCTCCTCAGTCCTTTTGGGAGGAAACCGTAAACAATGTAAATATAATTCTCCGGCACGTTTTATTGATTTGTCTGACGAAAGATGTGGAAACCAGTGGACACCAGTGGCATGACGTACATCAGGGGTATCATCAGGGGTATTCAATTAAAATGGAAAGAAAAACTTCTTCCCACCAAAAGGTCCGAACCTCATAATGTCCGAATTGTGTCCCATAGCCTATCAAATAAAATCAACAGCGTCATTTCAGCAAAACAAATTTTTCAAATACTTTTGAAATACAGACACATGGAAGTTGTCTAGAAAAAAAATCTTTACCTCACATGGCTGGAGGTTACCGCTTCAGGGCAAGTTAAAAGTTAACGTGACCTTTATTATGGACGCCCCGTTATCGGCCGATATTCAGTAAAGATATGCGATCTGGAGATCCGATCCCTGGTGATGTCACATTGTGGAGAACAACTCCGTGTCGTAATCTGCAGGAGGAGAGCTAGTTAGCAGTTAGCAGTTAGCTGTTAGCTGTTAGCTGCTAACGTTATCTGAGGTTGCATTGAGTTACATTATGATGCGTTCAAGATCTATTCAGTAAAAAATAGTTATGGGGCAAAAGTGACGTATAACGTTATCATGATGTGTTCAAATGCGATCTTGGAAAATGTAGTTTTTGGAGAGAAATCCAGTAGTTTGAAGGATATGTTTTCACAGCAACATAAAATAGATATTAGAGATGAATTATGAGCTGTTTAACTTCCGAACATTAGCTCAAAGCAGCTAATAATACATCGTTAAAACTACTGATGCAAAGCTTCTGTAGAAAGCAACCAGAGTTGGTGATTGTTACAACAGTGGAAAGATGAGTTTTATTTAGTTTCTGATGTGTTTGAATGAAGTGCACAATAATAAGCAGTAAACTTAGTGTTTCCGTCAATGGAGTCTGTTAACTTTGAGGAGAGAATATTAATTAAATGTTTTGAACCTGAATGAATTATTGTCCATTATTATTGTCCAAATAAATATTTTTGAATAGGCCTACATTATCGGTTTCCAACAAATTAGTTTGGCTCTCGGCAAATTAAACATTGTCAGAAAAAAACAACGCTTTGTGAAGATGATTAATTATTCATATTAATATATCTGAAATTAGACATGAGCCCAGATAGAACGGTCTCTCGGTCTGGGTCTGGACTCACTACACTAACAGAACTGATTGCAGGTGGAGAGCACAGAAGAAATGAAGAGGAGGGGCGAGTCTCTGACAGGTGAATCTCTCCACTTGCTCACCTTTAGATGCAGCTTTAATATGTTGTGTTGAGGCAAAGTTTAAACAATGGATCAGGGAAAGATAGCAGCTGTAGTTAGACATAAAACCAGAGAATAACTTCTATAACTTCTACTCACATTGCCGCTAATGCATATTTTGCATGCATATTTTCTCACATTCCATAATATCTCTGTCAAAAACAATGCTCTGGCTACTAAGAATAATTCACAGAACGCAGTCAATAGATTTTATAGAGAATATTTCCTCGGTAGAAAAAGTGTGTGAGAGTCCTCATAGTGTAAAAGTGTGTGTGTTTCCTCCAGTGCAGGGCATCCAGATGTTCGGGCAGTGCCGGTACAGCCGAGCGGTGGACATGTTCACAGAAGCCATCTACTGCGACCCCAAGGACCACAGGTGAGATGTGAGCTCAGGTCCTCTCCTGAATGCCCCCCCCTCATCTTCCTCCTCATGTTGTCTCTCTGCGTGACTACGCAGGTTCTATGGGAATCGCTCCTACTGTTACTGGTGTCTGGAGCGGTACTCGTCCGCCCTCGCGGATGCTCAGAGGTCCATTCAGCTGGCTCCTGATTGGCCGAAGGGGTACTTCCGTAAGGGGTGTGCTCTGATGGGGTTAAAGGTCAGCACCTGCTGTACAACACACTAATACAACAGCAAAAGTAATAATTGGCAGTCTGTGAGTCAACATTTGGACTTAAAATGCACATTTTGTGTGTGTGTGTGTGTGTGTGTGTGTGTGTGTGTGTGTGTGTGTGTGTGTGTGTGTGTGTGTGTGTGTGTGTGTGTGTGTGTGTGTGTGTGTGTGTGTGTGTGTGTGTGTGTGTGTGTGTGTTCCAGCGGTTCAGTGAGGCGGAGGTGGCCATGGAGCAGGTGTTGAGGTTGGATGAGACCTGTAAGGAAGCATCCTGTAAGCTCCTCACCTGCCGGGTCCTGCAGCTCAGGGTGAGGAGAACCGAGGCTTCCATCAAAAACGTTCTGAAATCCGAGTTAACTGAAGCGTGCGCGTAAAAAAACAGGAGCTCAAATGAGTCCAGTTCCAGCACTGCAGGCGTAGTTCTTTTTGGTATTTGTGGTTATAGTTGATTTAGAAACACAATATCAACATGTTAAATCAAACCCAAACTACCTGCTGTTATTACAACAGTCTGGACGTACAAGAGTTACCTGATCAGTCGGTTAGAGCTCACAGTCGTCCTGGTCTAAATGTTGATTTGAGAGTCTTTCTTTAGTGCATTTGACAAAAGACAGGAGATGTTTCCAGGAGGTGCCCTTTTAATGTTCTTGCCTCTCGACTCCCCCCGTAGGAGTTGGGCTTTGAGGAGGAGCAGAGTAAAGCGCTGCTGCAGAAGTTCACCACCGTTCAGGCGGTTGCCGCCTCACGAGAGGCCCAAAGTAAGAGCTCAGCCGCAGCACCGCTTGTGTCCACACGGGGGCAGCACCGCTCTCTGTTACGGTCACACCAGAACACAATGACAGACTCACCTGAAAAAGATTATTACATACGTGAACAGTAAGACATGAACTATCTGTTATATTATGAGCTACGGCAAAGAAAGGGGCAGAGAAATATTTAGTTTACAGTCAAATATAATCAGTGTATTGGATATAAATTATGTTTGAACAGCAATCTGGACTCCAGCAGACATGCTGCATGAACTGTAGCTGGTGTTGAGGAGGCTCCAGTAGGGGATGAGCTGTTTGAACATGATGGTTATTGATTTGACGTTACAGTATGTAAGTACTGAGTCAGCGCTTTAGTGTAGCCAGAGAAAGATGAGTACTTTACAGCAGACCACAGTGGTTACTCGTTTATCAAACTTCTCATTGGTGCTCTGTTTGTGTTGTTTACTTCCGGTCTCCTCTTTACTTCCCATCTCCTCTTTACTTCCTGTCTCCTCTTTACTTCCAGCACTGAAGCAGAACCAGAGTGGGTACGTGTCATTTCAAACATGAGGCAAATCAATCCTCTCTTCTTATCTTATCTTCTCTTTTATTACAGCATAAACACAACGCCCACTGTGTGTAATAAATAAAAAAGAAAACTATAATATAATGTAAACACGAACCATCTTATTCTTCTTCCTGCTGACTTCCCTTTGTTTCTATCTTCCAGGAGCTGTCGCTCTCTGTGGGTTGGGAACATTACATTGGACGTGACGGAGAAAGACGTCCTGGATCTCTTTAAAATGTAAAAACACTGAACGTGTGTGAGGACACATATTTAGACCGGAGTCATGAAAGATCGTACTTTACAGCACGTCAAAATTTAAAGAATGAGGATTATTTTTGGTCGTTTTTATAATTAGTTTTTTATATTAACAGCAGCCAGTTTGAATCGATGATGAGAAAAATATCAAGCTTTCTGTTTCTTTTGATAAACTATATCAACCCAGATGTTTCTAAATGTCACTGACACTAACTGCAGATTTCAATAATCATCAGAACAGAATTTAAAGTGGCCAAACAAAAGATTTCTGTCCTGGTTGATTTGGTGACGCCCTATTTACTGGAGGCAAAATGTGTATTAATACTACAGGACTCAGAATACTTGGGGCTGAGGTTTAATAGGAAGTGTCACCGATAAACACGGTGCATTTCCTGTGACTACTTCATAATAAAAGTCTACTTCTGTTTCGCCAGTTAAATGCTTTTATTGTGAAGCTGCAGCAACAGGAAACAGTAACTTAATGTCCCAACACAGATAACCAGTTCAATATTGCAAATATATAAATATTGCAATACTTTCATCAGTGTGTGACCTCATTCAGCGATAGATGGCGACTTAACAGACATTTATTTAAATGTAATTCTTTAAAATAATGACTTTAAGACGTCTGCATGAAGCATCACAGGTTTTAAACTTTACTCATAAAGACACAAGGTTGTTTTACAGTGAAATGAGAAATACTAGTATCACCTAAAACCACCATGACATCTTTAGTTGTAATATTTATCAGCAAAAATATAAATATTTAACATTTCTAAGTGGTCGTAGTAGTTGTGGTTACAGAGGTATGTCGGTAAAAAGGAATTGGCTTTAGTATAGTCACAGAGGTAGTTAATGTAGTACTTTAAGTAGTAGTAGTAGAAGTAGAAGTAATAGCTTTATTATAGTAACAGAGGTAGTTAAAGTAGTAGTAGGGCTTTGGTATACTCACAGAGGAAGTTAAAGTTGTACTTTTGTTAGTACTAGTAGTAGCAGCTTTGTTATAGTCACAGAGGTAGGTAATGTAGTACTTTTAGTAGTAGTAGTATAAGTAGTAGCTTTGTTATAGTCACAGAGGTAGTTAAAGTAGTACCTGCTTTAGTAGCAGCAGCAGGAGTAGCAGTAGTACTACTAGTTGTAGTGGTATTTCTACCATGAGTAGTAGAACGGTTAAAGTACAGATCTTTGTGCCACACTGCTTCGCTGTACTTTTGAGGCTCTGTGTTTCCATGGTTACAGGGTTGGCGGGATAGAGAGTGTCCGGGTTCTCCACGAGCGTTTCTGTGCCTTCGTCAACTTCAAGAACGCCAACATGGCCGCCAGAGCCCTGGAGAGGCTGCAGGTGAGTGACGTGGCCGGTGAGCGTTTGTCTTCGTCGATGTCGGCGTGCGTTACGGTGCCGTCTCCTCCCGTCCAGGGCGCCGAGCTGGGGAGCTGCAGGCTGGTGGTGAGGTACCCAGACCGCTGGAGCCAGCGCACCGCGGCCCCCCTACCGAGGACCAACGCCAGCCTCAGCTCCAACGCTGCAGGAACACAGCAGAGCTCAGCTGCAGGGTACCGAGCATCATCTCTATACACATATACAGTGTGTGTGTGTGTGTGTGTGTGTGTGTGTGTGTGTGTGTGTGTGTGTGTGTGTGTGTGTGTGTGTGTGTGTGTGTGTGTGTGTGTGTGTGTGTGTATATATGTGTGTATATGTGTGCGTGTGTATATATGTGTGTATATATATATATATATATGTGTGTATATATATATACATATGTATGTATATATATATATATATATATATATATATATATACATACATATACTTCTCCGTGAATCGCTACCTTAACGTGGTGGAGGAGTTTGAGTGGCTCAGTGGCTCTGGAACCAAGCTCCTGGAGAAAGGTTGGACTTTGTCCTTTTCTGGAGTTGCCCAGGGTGAGAGGCGCCGGGCGGGAGTGGGGATACTCACGAGCCCCCGGCTGAGCACCGACGTGTTGGAGTTCTACCCGGGGAGTGAGAGGGTCGCCTCCCTGCGCCTGCGGGTTGCGGGGAGTAAGGCTCTGACTGTTGTTTGTGCCTATGCACCGAACAGCAGTTCAGAGTATCCGGCCTTCTTGGAGTCGGTGGGAGGGGTCCTGGAAAGGGCGCTTCCTGCTGACTCCATAGTTCTCCTGGGAGACTTCAACGCTCACGTGGGCAACGACAGAGAAACCTGGCGGGGGGTGATTGGGAGGAACGGCTTGCCTGATCTGAACCCGAGTGGTGTCTCGCTGTTGGACTTCTGTGCTAGCCACGGTTTGTCCATAACGAACACCATGTTCGAACATAGGGTGGCTCATAAGTGTGCCTGGTACCAGAACACCTTAGGCCGTAGATCAATGATCGACTTTGTAATCGTTTCATCTGATCTGCGGCCGTATGTCTTGGACACTCGGGTGAAGAGAGGAGCAGAGCTGTCAACTGATCACCACCTGGTGGTGAGTTGGATTAGATGGCAGGGGAATCGGCTGGAGAGACCCAGCAAGCCCAAACGTGTAGTGAGGGTGAACTGGGAACGTCTGGCAGAGGATCCTGTCCGGGAGGTCTTCATCTCCCACCTCCGGAAGAACTTCTCACACATCCCAAGGGAGGCTGGGGACATGGAATCCGAGTGGACCATGTTCAAAGCCTCTATTGTGGACGCAGCCGCTAGGAGCTGTGGTCGGAAGGTCACCGGTGCCTGTCGTGGCGGTAACCCGAGAACCCGGTGGTGGACACCGGGGGTGAGGGAAGCCGTCAAACTGAAGAAGGAGGCCTTTCGGGCCTGGTTGGCTCGGGGGTCTCCTGAAACAGCGGAGAGGTACCAGCAGGCCAAAAGGGCTGCAGCTGCGGTGGTCGCGGACGCTAAAACTTGGGCATGGGAGGAGTTCGGGGAGGCTATGGAGAAGGACTTTCGGTTGGCCTCAAGGAAGTTCTGGCAAACCATCCGACGGCTCAGGAAGGGAAAGCAGGGCTTACCCCAGGCTGTGCTCAGCACGGGGGGGGAACGGCTGACCCGGACGGGGGACATCGTCGGGCGGTGGAAAGAGCACTTTGAGGAACTCCTAAACCCGGCCAACATGTCCTCTAGAGAGGAGGCAGCGCCTGAAGACTTGGGGGAGGTCGCATCCATATCCTTGGCAGAGGCCACTAAGGTAGTCAATAAGCTCCTTGGTGGCAAGGCGCCGGGGGTGGATGAGATTCGCCCTGGGATGCTGAAGGCGCTGGACGTTGTTGGGCTGTCTTGGCTGACACGCCTTTTCAATGTCGCATGGGGGTCGGGAACAGTGCCCATGGACTGGCAGACCAGGGTGGTGGTTCCCATTTTCAAAAAGGGGGACCGGAGAGTGTGCTCGAATTATCGGGGTATCACACTACTCAGCCTCCCGGGGAAAGTGTATGCCAGGGTTCTGGAAAGGAGGCTCCGACCGATTGTCGAACCTCGGATTCAAGAGGAGCAGTGCGGATTCCGTCCCGGTCGTGGAACAGTGGACCAGCTTTTTACCCTCGCAAGACTACTAGAGGGGTCCTGGGAGTTTGCCCAACCAGTCTACATGTGTTTTGTGGACTTGGAGAAGGCCTTCGACCGGGTCCCTCGGGGGTTTTTGTGGGGGGTGCTGTGGGAGTATGGGGTGCCGGACCTGTTACAACGGGCCATCCGGTCTCTGTACGACTGCAGTAGGAGCTGTGTTCGTATTCTCGGCAATAAGTCAGACGCGTTCCCGGTGGGTGTTGGCCTCCGCCAGGGCTTCCCTTTATCACCGGTCCTGTTCGTGACTTTCATGGACAGGATATCTAGGCGTAGCCGGGGGGAGGAGAACGTCGGGTTCGGGGGTCTCGGGATCGCATCTCTGCTGTTTGCAGATGATGTGGTCCTGTTAGCCTCTTCGGACCATGACCTCCAGCATTCACTGGGGCGATTTGCAGCCGAGTGTGACGCGGCGGGGATGAGGGTAAGCACATCCAAATCCGAGGCCATGGTGCTCTGCCAGAAACCGGTGGATTGTTCCCTCCGGGTGGGGATGCAGTGCCTGCCGCAAGCGAAGGAGTTCAAGTATCTCGGGGTCTTGTTCACGAGTGAGGGTAAGATGGAACGGGAGATCGACCGGCGGATCGGTGCGGCTGCAGCAGTAAAACAGGCGCTGCACCGGACCGTCTTGGTGAAGAGGGAGCTGAGCCGGAAGGCAAAGCTCTCAATTTACTGGACGGTCTACGTTCCGACCCTCACCTATGGTCACGAACTCTGTGACCAAAAGAACGAGGTCTCGGATACAAGCGGCCAAAATGAGTTTTCTCCGTAGGGTGGCCGGGCTCAGCCTTAGAGATAGGGTAAGGAGCTCGGACATCAGGAGGGAACTTGGAGTTGAGGTGCTACTCCTTCGTATCGAAAGGAGTCAGCTGAGGTGGTTCGGGCATCTGATCAGGATGCCTGCTGGATGCCTCCCGTTAGAGGTTTTCCAGGCACGCCCAACTGGTAGGAGGCCCCGGGGAAGACCCAGGACACGCTGGAGGGATTATATCTCCCAGCTGGCCTGGGAACGCCTCGGGATCCCCCAGAACGACCTGGAACGTGTTGCGGGTGAGAGGGAAGCCTGGGTCGGCCTGCTAGGCCTGCTGCCACCGCGACCCGACCCCGGATAAGCGGAGGAAAATGGATGGATGGATGGATATATATATATATATATATATATATATATATATATATTATTTATTTATATATATTTATATATTATATAATTATACATGTATTTATTTATATATATAAATATAATTATACATTTATTTATTTATATTTGTTTTTATATAGTGAAAATATAAAATATATATATATATATATATGTGTGTGTGTGTGTGTGTGTGTGTGTGTATATATATATATATATATATATATATATATATATATATATATATATATATATATATTATTTATTTATATATATTTATATATTATATAATTATACATGTATTTATTTATATATAAATATAATTATACATTTATTTATTTATATTTGTTTTTATATAGTGAAAATATAAAATACTCGAGATATTCAGCAGGCCTTGTTAAGTTTATTAAGTCCCATTATATTAAAGAGAAGGCAGAAATCTCTAACACTCGGCATCTCACACCAAAACCATTTGGATTGACTAATGGAAAGAAAATTGTGTTTTTTTTTAAAATTATTTTTGTGTGAGCTGTCCCTGAAGCCTTGGTTAGCGTTAAGGTGAGGATTAGACACGTCGGTGTGATGTGTTAGGTGATCGATGATCCTCTCAAGATAGACATCCAAAGAGGATCGAGCCAGTGCGACTGAAAAAAACAAACACTTTAGGAGTCCATCATAAAACAAACTTTTTAAACAATAAAAAAATTATATATAATAGTTTTTCTCTCTTTTGTACATTTGCACTATGAAGTGTTCTTTACATTCAAGGTCAAATTAAACTGTTCACTTCAATAAAATCTCATTATTTTGGTGACTCAAACTACATTCAAGACATTTTTCAAGAGAAAGAGAGAAGATCCCACTTCGTTGTCACCGATCAGTGATTTAAAAACAGGATAATCACAGTACAACACTCAACACTGTTTGCATCCTGTCGTTTTGCCTGCGTTCTACTTCACATTGTTCCTGAACGTGACGCGGGATCCTCTCCTCTGGTTCTGTCCATGCAGGTCCAGACGGTGCGTCCCAATAAACGGAGACGAGTGCTTCTACTGGCGGACCACGGGCTGTTTCTATGGCGACAAGTGCCGCTTCAAACACATACCGGACCAACGAGGTCGGGACAAGAAGCCATAGCAACCTTAAATGTGTCTCCCACCCACCCCCAAACCCAACCAACCCCAACCCACCCCACCCCACCCAACTCAACCCCACCCAACTCCAGCAGCACCAGGGCTCATCAGAGAAGGAAGCAGGACGGGACACCTGACAGAACACTGACGTGTGTGTGTGTGTGTGTGTGTGTGTGTGTGTGTGTGTGTGTGTGTGTGTGTGTGTGTGTGTGTGTGTGTGTGTGTGTGTGTGTGTGTGTGAGAGAGAGACAGAGAGAGTGAGATACGGTTTGTATGTGACGGCTGAAGGTCACGGGGTTGCGACTCGGACATCACGAGGAACATTACAGCTCACTCACAGTTCACTCTGTTTGGATCCTAAAAACAAACCCCGATGAACTCCTGGTTTCATGGAGATCTCTGCTCGGTGGGAAGTACGTCATCTGTCATCTAAAGGGTTTGTTTGGTTGGACCGTGGTGGAAACACTCACCAAACCCAGCTTTGTCTCTTGACTGCTGAATCGCTTTAAAGGGCCAGTGTGGAGGATTGGGGAGGATCTTTAAACAGAAATGTAACATTCATAACCATCTTTTCATTCGCGTATAATTCCCTGAAACTGGGAATCGCTGTGTTTTCGTTGGGCTTGAAATGAGCGCTTCATATCTACGTGGGGAGCCGGTCTTCTCCACGGACTCCGTCGTGTTTCTACGGTGACACAAACACACCAGAGAGGCCTTTTTCTTTTTTCATGTAACCTGAAGGTTGTACAGGGAGGAGCGTTGGATGCATTCTGCAACCTCACCACTAGATGTCGCTAAACCCAACACACTGGTCCCTTTTAAAGTCAGGAGTCATTTTCATACAGTATTTGAAATGTATAAATATTTGGACAAAACAATAAATAAATGAAAGCCACATTTCAGTCAACAGTCTCTCAGATCCTGACTTCACACACAGAATCACTTTTTGTGACGATCGCAGCAGTGAATGTTACGAAGACGCATGCAGAGCTGAAGATGTTCTAATCTCACTGGTTCAAAAGGCCAACGGGATCCTTTCATTTGATTTTGGATTATGACCGAAAATAATCTGCGGCAAACTAACGTTTATTAAATTTACACATTTTGTTCATCAAGATAATCTTCACAAATGAACATTTATGGTTTTTGAGGCGTGAACACAATCAGCAGAAGTAAGAAGATGACGTTGGGCTATAAAGGAATTCCACCACTAAACTAAAGCGAAGCTAAACTATAACATTTATTTTTACAGTGAACCCTTGAAATGATGGAAGAAGTTGCTCATGGCCAAGTCGTACAAATTGTAAACCATGCTTTGTAGCGCTGCCGTTCAGTCGTCTCATTTAGACCCTTGTTAGCGGTTCGCCTTATTTAAGACGCGGAAAAGCTTCTAAATTAAAATGTGAGTGCAGCTCCATCGATGGCAGGGTGGCGTCTTTCACTCGGCGGGATGACGAAAAGAAATCCAACGTAATAAGTTACATTACTTTGAAGTAATGAAAATGGACCCTCTTTGCCAAATGCAGCTATCAGTCGCGTCAGTTGATGGCAGCTTTCCCCCAATGGACCCAGGCTCTTGGTGAGGGGCCAGGATGGGTTTTGACAGCTAGAGATTGAATAAGCTATCAGGGTCTGTTTAGTGGACTATGAACTAGTTTGACTATTAAGAACTCTTATTGTTGTTAGACACACGGTAGTACTTAGCTTTTTACAACCATAAATACACTTCACTACTTTCCTATGATAAACTGTCAGGCAGTGTCCCAAGCTGAGATCCCAACTCCATGTCCCGAGTCTTCTCTTTTTATTGTCCAGTTGTGCCATTGCCTCCTCCTTCACATCCTCACTCCCAGTGGCTCATGACTTCATTGCTTTAGATTCTCTCTCACACACACACACACACACACACACACACACACACACACACACACACACACACACACACACACACACACACACACACACACATTATGACCTCAACAGGATACACACAACTTGATTACTTCACTCTTCCCACACAACCTGGTCCTCACTGAGCCGGTCGTATGAGGAAACATTTCAACAGTTTCCAACCTTTTAGTGCTTTTAGTCAACATAATCAATATTACAATCACCTTTTGTATTAAGTCACAATACATAAATGCAAAATCAACTTTTAGGTTATAAGTTTTTTATTATATAAGCTCTGTGTTCTTTGGCCTGATCTTTTTATTCCAGTCTTTATGCCTTTTAATTCAGGGATCTCAACTCTACTTGACAATATATGTATATGTATAAATATATGTGTGTATATATGAATATATGTGTATATGTATATATATGTACATGTGTATATGTATATATATGTATATGTTTTTATATATATATATATATATATATATATATATATATACACATGTATATATGTGTATATGTGTAAATATATACTGTATATATGTAAATATGTATATATTTGTATATATATGAGCAGTGCAGGTGCTCACATGCCATGAAAGCTTAAGTTTCGTTTCCTAAGCACCTGGTTTGAAGGATCTTGCCTCTGTTTTGTGCCAACCACAATCATCATACAAGGTTATTTTTTTCTCGACCACATCCTTTTGAAGTCGACGTAGGTGACAAGTATTTACCCGGCACACATTCGACGTGCTGAAGAAGAGAGACGAGCAGCTATGGGTTTAACAGCAGCGACGAGCGGACTCGTTGTCCTCTTTCTCTCTGTGTCAGGTACTGTACATTTACTTTATGCTGCATTTTATCACTATTGTTTGTTGTTATTTAGTTTTTTTCCACTTTCCTGGATTTGATGTGTGATGAGATGCAGTTTGTTGCAGACCTTTAAAATCCTGCTGACATTCACTTGTCTTCCTGTCAACTTCCTGTAACAGAAATCAGTTGTTTACAACATCTCACTGTCACTTTACCCAAACTTTGATGGGCAAATAGCAGTAATCTAACCTTATTGTCTCCAATTATTGTTTCATCTCAATCAGTGGATTTTGGCTGATCTGTGTTGTCAATTTAATTTGCAACGACATTCAGAGCGTTAATAAAGCAGCAAACAACTATTGTCTATGTAAAGATCTAGTGGAGTGTTTATCTGAGCAGAGAATAAAGTCACTCTCCCTCTATGTGTGTGTGTGTGTGTGTGTGTGTGTGTGTGTGTGTGTGTGTGTGTGTGTGTGTGTGTGTGTGTGTGTGTGTGTGTGTGTGTGTGTGTGGCCGCTCTGCACTGCTCTTGTACGGCGGTTACAGCTGAGTCATCGCGGTAGCGTCGCACCCATCTCCAGTGAGCTGCGAGCTGTCGCCATGTGGACGCAACAGATACGCTCTGATTTATTTTTTATTCGGCACCTTTAAGTTTTAATTTAAATATAAATCATGAGTAAGTTTAACAACTTCTATACGATGTTTATGACGAATTTGACTAAATTCTTTCTAAACATCTAGTATTTAAAAACAAAAGAGTCACTTTAAGCTTGTTTTTTAACTTCCCCTGTCTTTTTAATATTGGCAAAGTATCTTATGCTATCTTTAATGCTAACATTAAGGTAGCATTAGCATGTTATACTGTTATTATTAGCACTAATGGTAGTATTTGCCGGCATGTCAGCTAAATGTTAGCTCAATAGAGGAATGAGTCCTAACTCCTAGAAATGAGTCGGCGTTTTTTCCCACTTCCGGTTCCCTCTTCTCTAAGTCGATGTGTTTTCATGAATGTTTGTGCTACAGAGTTTATCTTCTGCATTAATCCAATGGAAAAATCCCACTGTCTCTTTATGGAGGGAACCAGTGCGACGCTAACTTCCTGGTTGCCCGACAAAAATACGACATCCCTGCAGCACCCATGTTAATAGGCTACGGCTAGCATTGCTCAGCAGCAGTTGAAGCAACACCAACATTGCTTCACACGCTTAATGTCAGCATTTTGCTGTTGACGAGGCAAACTTTAGGAAAACTCAGTTGCACTTGGAGCTCATTGCTCACACAGAGCTTAAAACGTTGACGTGATAATTGAGTTACAGCCGACAAAGTGGATGAAAGTTTAGCGGAGAAGTCAGACAATGAACAGAATGACAAAGAAGCTTTTACATGTTTTACCTCACGAGTTGTAAAGATGTAAGTCAAATAGTTTCTTTTTTTCTTTTAAATCAAATAAAAGTCACTGATGTTGGAAGTGTAAAAACAAACATACAGTTATTTACGCCCGTTAAAATGCACAAATCTACTTTTATGACAACGGTAATCCCCCTTCGGCTTTCTAGCTGAACAGGAAGTGGTTTTGGAGAAGAAGAAAAAAGACGATAAAAGTGTGTCTGCTAATGTGTTTCTTTCTTTTGTGTCTGTTAGCGACCTTATTATCTATGGCTGTGATTTCCTCTCATGACTTAGTGTCGCGCTACGTTTCCTCTGTGTTTTGTTTTCACACAGGAAATGAACCAGACACAATAGACCACACCTTTCTAAGAATGAATATTATGGCGTTGATGATTCATTCTGATCACGTGACGGGACACTTTGGCCCGATCCCAATCTCCACCCTTATGGACTCACGGACTTTGAGGCGCGCGGGTGTTCAGCCTGGTAGATTACATTTACACAACAACATTAAGGATTAAAGATGGGGCATAAAAACACATGAAATGAGAGGATATTTAATATTCTACAGTTGTGACTCTGTGACTCTGTAGTTGTGACTCTGTGACTCTGTAGTTGTGACTCTGTGGTTGTGACTCTGTTGTGGTGACTCTGTAGTTGTGACTCTGTTGTTGTGTAGTTGTGACTCTGTAGTGGTGACTCTGTTGTGGTGACTCTGTAGTTGTGACTCTGTTGTGGTGACTCTGTAGTTGTGACTCTGTTGTGGTGACTCTGTTGTGGTGACTCTGTAGTTGTGACTCTGTTGTGGTGACTCTGTTGTGGTGACTCTGTAGTTGTGACTCTGTTGTGGTGACTCTGTTGTGGTGACTCTGTAGTTGTGACTCTGTAGTTGTGACTCTGTTGTTGTGTAGTTGTGACTCTGTAGTGGTGACTCTGTAGTTGTGACTCTGTAGTTCTGACTCTGTAGTTGTGACTCTGTTGTTGTGTAGTTGTGACTCTGTAGTGGTGACTCTGTTGTTGTGACTCTGTTGTGGTGACTCTGTTGTGGTGACTCAGTGAATGTGACTGTGGGTGTGACTCTGTGGTTCCTCATGTGTTTTGTAACGCTCTGTGTCACAGCAGCACAGTGCAGGAAGTCTTACATCTCAGCTCGGATCTGCGCCGTGAGAGGGTCGACGGTGGACGTGCGCTGCAGACAGCCCCCCGCAGCCTCCCCAAGACGCTCCGTCCCAGTGGAGAAAGTAACGTGGTTCACCGAAATGCAGGACGACGGACCCGTGGACCTGAGAGCGGACCCGGAGTACGCGGGCCGCGTGAAGTACTACTGCGATAAGACCACCTGCACCCTGAGAATCACAGACCTGAGAGAGAGCGACTCCGCTGAGTACAAGTTCAAATTCAAGAACAAGCGAGTCCCCGGTGGAGTCACTTTATCCGTCACAGGTAACATGTCTTACGCATGCTCACCATCTATGTTTATTATTGTGTATTTGCATGTTTGTCCCGTCTTCACAGATCCGGACCTCCAGGTGCAGGTGAGGAGATCAGTCTCCCCCTGGGCTGAGCTGTTTTGCCACTGCACTTGTCATCTACCCGATCGCCTCTCCTACATCTGGTACAAGAACGGACAGACAGTTCAGGGGGAAACGTCTTATTCATATTCGGACTACTTTGATCCTGCAGACAGCCATTCGTGTGCTGCCAGAGGATACGAGGACTTCCCTTCTGCTTCAGTGTGTGAGTCACAGTCTTCCTCTAACAGAGCACCATCTGGTGGACTATTACTACATGGATGTTTTTAGAGCTTCTTCTCTGCACACATTGTGTGACGCAAAGCCCAGTTTGCCATCTACATCAACACACCCACCCAAACACTAGTATCAACCCTGTAAACACGTCTTCCACTAACGTTAGAACTTAAGATAGAAACCCATTCCCACATCTCCTTTTTGAAACGGCTCAAACTGCACCCGTTTCAGTACCACTGAGCTCTGCAGCACCACATATGCTGACAGTAACCCAACAATATTACCTGCTCTGTGTTACTGCACTATAAGATGCAGTGTACTGCTGATTTAAATATGATATTGTATATTTCAGGTGTCGTGGGTCGGACCTGCAACAAAGTGATGTACGCTGACAGAAGCATCTGCGCCTCCAAAGGCTCGTCGGTGGACATTTCTTGTACTTACAACAGTCATGAAGGTGAAGCTGAATCAAAATTCTGGTTCAGTCCTGAGCGCAGTCATCGGTGGCGTTCTCTCACACGACCTGAGGACCTGAGTGAAGACTCCCAGTATGAAGATCGTGTTCAGGTCCTTGAAACAGAGAGAGGGCGCTCCACTCTGAGAATCACTGACCTGAGAGAGGGCGATTCAGCCGAGTACCACTTCAAATTCAACACACCAAACTTTGAATGGAGGAGCAGTTTAACTGGTACAACTCTGACCGTCACAGGTAGAGATGAGCTGATCGCCAACCATCCACACTAACTGTCTCCATGTCTGTGATTATTTAGTGACCGTTCATATCGTCCAGCCCTCCAGGTGCAGGTGACCAGAGTGACAGTCCACCAGTCTCACACCGAGGCGGAGCTGGAGTGTCGGAGCAGCTGCAGTCCAGCAGGTCATCTTTCCTACGTCTGGTTCAAGAACGGCGTGAAAAACACGAGCGAGGAAACTTCTGCACACACAGATTACTTTTATCCCGGAGACGACGTCTCCTGTGCTCTCAAAGGGCACGAGGAGTCCCGCTCTCTTTCACTGAGTGAGTTCACCGTGTGATCAATACGATGCAAATACCCACCTGGAGCACCTTTCACATGTCTGTCCACTGCTCAGCCTTTGTAGTTAATCAACCAGCCTAATCTGATCCAAAAGAGAGAAAACCTGCTTTTACATTGTATTCATTGGTTTTCAGATTTACAGTTCAATGCTAATGAAATGTTATTCCATATGAAAAGATTCACTGATGTGATATGTAACAAAATAACTACATTACCCATGTAAAGCTTTATTCCAGGAAGGGACAACACAATTTCTAAAATGTTTCAGATGTTATTGAGGATCAACACTCAGACAGACACTGAGACAATTATTAGGATAATTCAGGCTGTGGCCATAGTGAAAAACAAAAACAAAAATATTTCTTTCTGGGTGGAATCATCTTTAAGTTAAGAACTATTAACAAATAAAACATTGTGTATATGTTTTAAAATAGTATTCTCATCTTAAAGTTGATTTATGTTCATATCTTCTCCTCCAGATGCCCCAAAGCTTCCCTCTGTGTCAGTGAGTCCCTCTGCTGAGATAGTGGAGGGCAGTTCAGTGACTCTGACCTGTAGCAGTGATGCTAACCCAGCAGCTATCTACACCTGGTACAAGAGGAACCAAACTCCTCTCAATAAAGAACCTCAGCTTGTCTTCAGCTCCATCCAGTCCTCTGACTCTGGACAGTATTACTGTAAAGCTGATAACCAGCTGGGGAGGAAGATGTCTGAATATATCTCTATTGATGTGAAATGTGAGTAAAACACAGCATTTCTAAAAGCAATATAATAAAATACTACAGTAGTTTTATTCACTTTTAGGGACCAGATTGGCCCCCAAACCATCACATGTTCAGTTTCAGATGCTCCTACAGGTTATTAACTTTAAATTATATAAATATAACTTGTAATGATCTCCGTTAACACGTCTCCTCCAGATGCCCCAAAGCTTCCCTCTGTGTCAGTGAGTCCCTCTGCTGAGATAGTGGAGGGCAGTTCAGTGACTCTGACCTGTAGCAGTGATGCTAACCCAGCAGCTAACTACACCTGGTACAAGAGGAACCAAACACGTCCTCATGGAGAAGGAGACGTCTATCGTTTCACCTCCATCAGCTCTGAGGACAGAGGGATCTACTACTGCAAGTCTGAGAATCAACATGGAGAGATCTTGTCACCGTCTCTATCAGTAGATGTCCAGTGTGAGTACAAAACATCATCACATCTGGTGTATCTTGTATTGACAATCACCAGAGAACTGATCTGAAGTTAGTGTTGACTGTGTTCTTTTTAGGTTGACGGATAAAATATATGCCCTTAAACCAAAATGCAACATGTGACAAAGCGTTGCTAACATTTAATACGTACATCACCAATTAATGTTAATAATATGAGTCTCTCATTTCTCCTCCAGATGCTCCAAAGCTTCCCTCTGTGTCAGTGAGTCCCTCTGCTGAGATAGTGGAGGGCAGTTCAGTGACTCTGACCTGTAGCAGTGATGCTAACCCAGCAGCTATCTACACCTGGTACAAAGAGGATGAAGACTCACCAAAAGCATCAGGTAAGATCTTCACCATCACTGACTTCAGAGCTGAACACAGTGGGAAGTATTACTGTGAAACTCCACCTTATATCTTCTTTTTTCTTGGCAGGTATTCATGAGCCTTTTACTGCATTTAACATAACATGAACCATCTGAACAGACTGCTGCTGTTGGTCGAATGGACCCAAACACCCGGTAATGAACCATCAGTGTTTCTATTTGATGACAGGTACATCGAGATCAGGCGTCGGAAAAACCCTCACTTTCTTCCTGTTTGTCATCGTCCTCTCTATCTACCTGTGGATTAAGTGAGCATCACTATAATTATATGAACTAATACTCATAATTCAGCCGTTGGCTCATTACAATTAAATGTAATGATTTGTTTCTTTCCCTCTCCTATCAAGAAGAGACGGGTTGCCCAATCCACGGCGTGAGCTCGGACTGAGACTAAACAACATCTCACAGGTGAGAAGAAAAGTTCAAGAATGTGTCTTGATTTCATGCTGACTGTCTCACATTTCATGGTTTTGCTGTTTTTAATAAAGGCATGTTGTTTTCTGTCTGTACGTTCGTAGCCCCACGTCCGTCTCCTTCTTGTGAAAGCGATACCTAAGGAACACCAGGAGGGAAATTCTTCAAATTCAGCACAAACATCCACTTGGACTCAAGGAGGAATTGTTTGAATTTAGCCATCTAAGGTCCCTGTGGTCTCACAGAAACACGTTCATGACCACTTCACACGAATGTCTAATGGCATACCATGATGACCCGATGACTTTTGGACAGACATGGATGTGAACAGCAACTTGGTTGGTTGGTGGCGGCACACAACCATCAACCGTTAATTGTAGTTTAGCCCTGCTGGCTTCGTTGCTATAGAGACGGTAATGTGACGTCTGTCGGTCGGTCGCTCCACCACTTTGGCTCAGACTGAAATTTGTAGAAAATAATCTCTGTGGCAAACAAACGTTTATGAAACTTACACGTTTTGTTCATCAAGATAATCTTCATTCATGAACAATCAGCAGAAGTAAAAAGCTAACGTGAGGCAATAAAGGAACTCCATCACGGTCACATGACTTCAGGTCTCCACCACTAAGCTACAGGAGGACTCGTGTTCTCGTGAGGACGTCTAGTCGTCTCATTTAGACTCTTTTTTTAAAGACACGTAAAAGCTTCTAAAATTCACGTTTTTTATATGGTAGAACAGAACGTTGAAATCTCTTCAGCTTGTTTAACCACACACCTGATATCAGGCATCTAACCAAAAACCACATTCAACAAACACATTGACTTAGAGACGAGGGAACAGGAAGTGCAAACACACACTCATTTCTGGGTTTTAGGACTCGTTCCTGCAGCTCTCTATTGTCGGAGCTAAAGGTTACACAGACTCTGATGAAGGTCTGGTTTAGGCCTTATAGTTGATTTATATCTGTTAAAATCAAGAGGTGACTGAACCTTTGCTGTTCTGGTGCCTCGCCTTTGGAACAATACTTTTAGTGTTTGGTTTGCTGTTACATCCCTTTAGGGACGGCTACGTCGACAGTCGGTCAGTCGATCCACCCTGAAATACCTCAACTGTTTGATTGGATTGCCATGAAAAGTGTTAAGGACGTTCGTGGTGCTTTGAGGATGAATCCTACGAACTTCGTTGATCCCCTGACTTTTAATTAAATCCGTCAAACACTAAGATTTATGATAAAATGCAACACTCTGCTTTACTTTGTGTCTCCTGCTAATTACCAAACGTTAGCCTGTTAACGCGGATAAACCTGCTTAACATCAACATGTTAGCGTGTTGACGTTAGCATTTAGCTTAGAGCACCACTTTCCCTTTGTACCGCTCGTTCTATGTTGCTGGATTGTTCCATTATTAGTTTTGCATAGCAATACTTCTTCATGTTAACACTTCTTTACCAACTTAATATCTAATCAGTAGTTTTACCTTACTATTTAAACATTGTTGATTTGACTAACTTTATGGTTTTGTTCTCATGGAACACATCTGTAGTTTGTGTCTTCAGTAATAAAGGAAGCAGGTTTTGTAAACGGTATCATCATCACCTCAGATGTTTGTTTTGAATAAGACCACAACTCCTCCAGAAACTCAAACAGTAACCTGTGATGTGTTAGATACCAACGTCACCGTAACATACGCTCTCCACACTGAAAACGTCCGTGCACTTTCCTTCAGGATCATGATGATTACCATAGTGCTTTACGTACACCACGTCTCTATTCATGGCTCAGTTATACAGCATCCAGCCTAGTATCCCAGTTAGACTGGGGCTGTAATTAAATTGGACTTCACTTGAAATATGAGGGAGAAAAAGGAGGAATTCTTCCTAAAATGGTGTCAGAAACACACAGAGACTCTCTTGCTGTCATTTTCATGTAACATAATTTCAAGAAGTTCATGCATCATTTGCAAAATAACTGCAAGAATAATTTCTTCATTTCAACTTGAGGAGTTACAGTCATTGGTCTGCTCATGAATATTAATAATGTAAAGAGGAAGGAAGCCAGGCCGGTTTTCAACAGCAGCTTTGTACCAACCACAGAAGACAGAAGCAGACTTCAAGACAACATCCTCCTTTTTAATGTAGAAATGTTTATGGTGACTTATGACAAAGTGTTTATGATCTAAATGTTGATTTAACTGAGAGGAGCAGCTATGAGTTCAACAGCAGCAGCCAGTGGATTTGTCTTCTTCCTTCTTTCTCTACAAGGTACTGTAGATCTATATTCATATGGGGAGGCCGTTATGTTTTTAGACTTTACGTTATAAAATGTGGTGCAACATTCACTTTTCTTTCTTTAGATTGAAGTCCTTACAGGACGACCAACACGGAGCTGTGTTTAACACCAGCAGCATCTCTTTACACTAGAACCTTAACATTATAAACTTTATAAACTCAAGAATTGAGCATCAGTAAAGTCAGTAAAGTTGTGTTCATGTGTGTGAAAGTAATGACTGTGCGAACATTAACAAAGAAAACATGCTCTGAATAATTTGTTTGATAAAAATAAATTGCTCTGTGGAACTTCCTATAATCGTTCAGCCAGCGTTTCTATGCTGATTGTGGTTTTGAGTCTCTTTGTGGATGTTTTCTCCTTTTTATAGTTTTGTGTGTATTTGTGGTCATTTTGATTGTCTTCCCAGTTGGTGGGTGTCTCTTTGAATGACATGTAAGTTAAGGCCAGAGGGGGAGTGTTACAGTTAGTTTTTTTACAAAGTCTGATTTTTTTTTTTTTTGAAAAACAAATTACGTTTTGGGGAAATTTTATTCACATCTGAAATGTGTGTTTGTGTCGACTTTGAAAGCCTTTTCCAGTCAAATGCTTAAAAAAGTCTGTCAGTGTTCTGTTATCTACACACTATTTACCAACACCTCCATGTTCTGCATTTCTCTAAAGTTTCCATTCACTCTGCAGCAACCTGACCAGACAGAAAACCACAGAGCAAAGCAGACTCTTTTTCTCATGAACTTATATTCTTATATTTAAACTTCAGCTTTTTTATCTTGTTAACTGTGTTAAAGTTGACAGGTTCAATACATTGCTGTTCCTTCCAACTGCAGAGATCATGTGTTCATCGTTGACTCTTTTTTTTATTTTATAAATCGAAAGTTACGAATGTAACTACGGTTCTATGAATCCTGGATGACCGCCAGAGGCAGTGCTTAACACTGGATATTTTCCGTCTCGCGATATTTAACTCTGGCAGTCATCTAGGATTCATAGAACCGTAGTTACATTCGTAACTGTAACAAGTCTGTGTTACCTCGGTGGGTTCCTCCGCGTACAAATAAGCCAGCACACTCAAGTAACGTTTGGCAATGTTTTATTGAATGGCTCAGTCGTTCTGCCAGCCTGTGTCTCCTGCTCCTTCCCCCTCATCCGTTCCTACTGGCATTTAATACCGTAGACACACGATCCTCGATTGACGCCAGGTGAGGCCAACTGACTCCAGGTGAGGCTGATTAAGCCTCTTCCCGGCCCCGTTCCCTGAACCACTCCCACACTCCGTCCCCTCTGCAGCTGAGCCCAACCACGCCCCCGCCACCACATACCCCCACCGCCCGACTTAGGCCGGGGAGCCATCCGGCCTAACCTACTCCCCCTCCCCCCTGTGAGAGCGGGAGAGGAAGTCGGCCACTACCATCTGCGCCCCCGGCCTATGGACCACCTTGAAATTAAAAGGCTGTAACGCCAGATACCACCGAGTGATCCGGGCGTTGGTATCTTTCATGCGGTGGAGCCACTGGAGCGGGGCGTGGTCCAAACAGAGGGTGAATGAGCGTCCCAGGAGGTAGTAGCGCAGGGAGTCGTCCGCCCACCGGATGGCCAGGCACTCCTTCTCTACCGTGCTGTACCTGGCCTCCCTCTCGGATAGCTTCCGGCTGATGTAGAGGACCGGGCGGTCGACCCCCCGAACCTGCTGGGACAAAACGGCCCCCAGCCCTCTGTTCGATGCATCAGTCTGCAGAGTAAAGGGAAGAGCGAAGTTAGGTGTATGTAGGAGTGCTCCCCACAGAGAGCCTGTTTTACCTTCTCAAACACCAACTGGCACTGCTCCGTCCACTGGACCGGATCTGAGGCACCTTTCCGGGTCAGGTCGGTCAAGGGGCTGGTCAGATCTGCGAAGCTCGAGATGAGCCGTCTACAATAACCCGCCAGCCCCAAGAACCGCCTCACCTCTTTTTTAGTCTTGGGTCGCGGGCAGGCTGCGATGGCGGCGGTCTTGTCCGCCTGGGGGCGCACCTGCCTGCCGCCCAAGTGGTACCCCAGATACCGTACCTCCCTCCAACTGCACACTTCCCCGGGTTGGCGGTGAGCCCTGCCTGCCTCAGGGACTCCAGCACCGCGCCCACCCGCTGCACATGCTCCGCCCAGGTGGTGCTGTGGATGATTACATCATCTAAGTAGGCGGCAGCATATGCAGCGTGCGGACGCAGCAACCGGTCCATGAGGCGTTGAAAAGTGGCTGGGGCACCGAACAACCTGAAGGGAAGCGTGGTGAATTGGTACAAACCAAAAGGAGTGGAGAAGGCCGTCTTTTCCTTGGATTCTGGCGACAGAGGAATCTGCCAGTAGCCCTTGGTTAAATCCAGCGTCGTAAAGAAACGCGCAGTGCCCAGTCAGTCCAGGAGTTCGTCGACCCGGGGCATTGGGTACGCATCGAAACGTGACACGTCGTTCACCCTGCGATAGTCCACACAGAACCGTATAGACCCATCCTTCTTTACAACAAGAACGATGGGGCTACATCAGGCACTGTTGGACTCTTCTATTACCCCCATCTCCAGCATGGCAGCCAATTCCCTCTGAACCACTTTTCTTTTGTGTTCAGGTAACCTGTAGGGTCGCGACCGCACTGCCACCCCCGGAGGAGTCTCAATTCGGTGCTCTATGAGGTTTGTGCAACCTGGCAGGAGGGAGAACACGTCAGCAAACTGCTCTTGCAACTGGGCAATGTCTGTTCTCTGGCTCCCAGAGAGATGGTCTTCACAAAGGAGCGAGGTCGGAATGGTGGATTTTGGTGCCTCAGGCCCCAGCTCCTCTCCCTCGGCTACCGCGGACACCAGAGAAACAGACTCCGCCTCTCTCCACGTTTTTAGGAGGTTGAGGTGGTAGATCTGTAGAGCTCCGCCCCTGTCAGAACGCACCACCTCATAGTCGACGTCCCCCACTCGCCGTGTGACCACAAAGGGCCCTTGCCACTTGGCGAGTAGTTTAGAGCTGGAAGTAGGAAGCAATACAAGTACCTTTTCTCCCGGTGTGAACTGTCTCAGCCTGGCTCTTCTGTTGTACAGCTGTTGTTGACGCTCCTGGGCCTGGAGCAAATTCTCACGTGATATCCGTCCCAGTGTGTGAAGTTTTGCTCTCAGGTCCAGGACGTACTGGATCTCATTTTTACTGGTGCTCGGACCTTCCTCCCAGTTTTCCTTAATCAGGTCGAGCACCCCCTGTGGTGTCTTGCCGAACAGCAGTTCAAAGGGAGAAAATGCCGTGGAGGCCTGGGGGACCTCCCGCACTGCAAACAACAGAGAATCAAGCCATTTATCCCAATTACGTTCATCTTCACTAATAAATTTACGGATCATGGACTTCAAAGTCTTATTCAGACGCTCCACCAGACCGTCGGTCTGTGGGTGGTACACACTGGTCCGAATAGACTTGATGCCCAGCAACCCGTAAAGTTCTCTCAGTGTTCGTGACATGAACGAGGTGCCCTGGTCAGTCAGAATCTCTTTCGGGATCCCGACTCGGGAGATGACCTGAAACAGAGCCTGCGCGACATTCTTTGCAGAAATGTTGCGCAACGGCACTGCCTCCGGATATCGTGTTGCGTAATCCACCAGGACTAACACAAAGCGATATCCGCGTGCGCTCCGGTGAAATGGCCCGATGAGGTCCATGGCGATCCGCTCAAACGGCACCTCCATTAATGGCAGAGGACGCAAAGGCGCCCTCGGAATGGCCGGGTGGTTTACTAACTGGCACTCCGGGCAGGACGCGCACCAACGGCGCACATCCGCCCGGATACCCGGCCAATAAAAATCGGGCCATTATCTAGCGTTTTCTCATATCCCATGTGACCAGCCATCGGGTTATAGTGAGCCGCCTGGAAAATTATTTCCTGGCGGCTTTTCGGCACCAGCAACTGGGTGTTCTCCTGCCCTGTCTGCATGTCACGGCTCACTCGGTACAGCCTGTCCCTGATCAATGAGAAGCGCTGTGTCAGGGCGCACCAGCTGACCATCAATCTTGATCACTTGGTCAAAGGCCGAGCGCAGAGTATCATCCCGAGACTGCTCGAGTGGAAAATCTTCCATGTAGTGGAACTCGAGAGCCGGTGGAGTCTCCACGAGAGGCTCTGCCAGTGCACATCCCGCATGACCCTGTCTGCCGTGAACGCACCCTCGCAGCCTGCCCCATTAACCTGTCAAACCCCGGCCAATCTGTTCCCAAGATCAGGGGGTGCGTAAGGCGGGAGCTAACCGTGACCTTTACACTATGCTTTTTCCCCATGTACCTAATCTCCACTGACACGATGGGATACTCGTGAACATCCCCAAGCACACACCGAATTTCCCCCCACAATGCCTCCACCAATGCCCCGGGGCCAGTATGGGCCGCGCAAGGAGCTGTGGCGAGAGCCTGCTCCGCGGGGCGGGCGTTGGCTGGGATAGAGCCGGCGGCCGACCGCTGTCCCCCTGACTGTTGGGATGCACCGCCAGGTGGTCCTCCGCCAGGGTGACGGCAGTTTCCAGTGCCGCAGGGCGGTGGCAGCGGACCCATTCAGATGTTTGGGCCGGCAGGCCCCCCACGAATTGCTCCAGGATCACCTTCTCCACCACCTCCTGCACCGCTCCTGGGCTCCCGGGCTGCAGCCACCTGGTTGCAGCGTCCTTTAGCCGCTGGGCATACGAGAACGGCCGGTCCTCGAGCCCCAGCCTGGCCTGGCGGAACCTCTGGCGGTGGTCCTCCGGTGACAGGGCCAGGTGATCCAAAACAGCTTTATGTATGTCCGCATAACTATGCCTGGCTGCCGGTGGCAGTCCCAGGGCCGCTGTCTGTGCCTCCCCAGATAGAAGAGGCAAAAGCCGGACTGCCCATTCAGCAGCAGGCCAGCCGCACGCCTCAGCCACCACCTCGAATGCATCCAAAAATGACTGCACGTCATCTCCTGCGGTCAACTTATGCAGGACCACCCCGGCCAGCGTAGAGGGGGCCGGCACCGGGGAAGCTGCCGCTGTCTGGGCCACGAGCAGCTCTAGGGCGCAGGCCTGCCTCTCAGCCTGGGCCTGGAGCGACCCCAGGAACTGCCTGTTTGCCTCCGCCTGGTCCTTCTGCATGGCCGCTATGCCACCCAGCATCTGCCCCGTGGCAACGATCGACTGGGTCGGCATCTCTGGGTGCTGCTCGTTACTCTCCATGTGCTGAGCCCCACGTTTGGCGCCAGTGTAACAAGTCTGTGTTACCTCGGTGGGTTCCTCCACGTACAAATAAGCCAGCACACTCAAGTAACGTTTGGCAATGTTTTATTGAATGGCTCAGTCGTTCTGCCAGCCTGTGTCTCCTGCTCCTTCCCCCTCATCCGTTCCTACTGGCATTTAATACCATAGACACACGATCCTCGATTGACGCCAGGTGAGGCCAACTGACTCCAGGTGAGGCTGATTAAGCCTCTTCCCGGCCCCGTTCCCTGAACCACTCCCACACTCCGTCCCCTCTGCAGCTGAGCCCAACCACGCCCCCGCCACCACAGTAACTTTCGTTCTATTTCATCCTTCCTGACCGCCAGAGGCAATGCTTAACACTGGATGACTTATATCAACAGAGTTGCGAGGAATCCCAAGTACCTACCTTGTACGGCTCAAGCAGAGGAACTCGGCCGAAGAACCACACCCAGTGGGTGAGGGGCGGCAACGTTCACTCTGTAGTATCTGGTGAATGTGCTCGGTGATGCCCATGAGGCCCATGAGGCTGCAGCACATATATCCTCCACGGGCACACCTCTCAGGGTCGCCCATGACGTGGAGACACTCCTAGTAGAATGGCCCTTCACTCCGGATGGTTCACTCTGTATGCACGGGCAATGGCCTCCACTATCCAGTGGCACAGCCCTTCTTAGGTCCGCCATAGCAGATGAAGAGCTGCTCAGACCGCCGTATGCCTGCGATGGCTTCCACATAAGCTCTGAGGGCCCGCACCGCGCACAGTATCCTTGAATTCTCCTCACCTAATGGGGGGTTGAACTGTGAAAGCTGGATAGGCTGGTTGAGATACGAGCGTGCCAGCACCTTTGGGAGAAACGCTGCATTAGGCCACAGTGTGACGCCCGAGCCATCTGAGTTCCACCTCAGACATGATTCACTCACTGACAGGGCAGGTAGCTCGCCTACTTGCTTTGCCGAAGTGATGACCAGGAGAAAAACAGTCTTTGCCGACAGCCATCTCAGCTCTGCCTCTACCAAAGGTTCAAAGGGAGGCGAGCATAGGGTGTCCAGTACCATGGGTAAGTCCCATGCAGGGGCCTTTGGGGCGCTTGGGGGACGCAGCCGCCGAGCCATTTTTAAGAAGAGAGACACCAGCCTGTGGCTCCCTACCGTGTCATTGTCAACCTTAACGTGCTGCCACGAAATAGGGCCACGTACACCCTCAGGGTAGAGGGAGACCGGCCCTTATCTACGAGGGACTACAGAAACTTGAGTACAGCAGGCACAGGGCACTGTACTGGGTCTCTGTTGTGAACCGCACACCAGTCGGAAAACAGCCTCCACCTGCACTCGTACTGCAGACGGGTAGATGGCGCCATGGCATTCAGAATAGTCTTTCTAACTGGTTCTGTGCAGCCACTCAGCAGCCGGTCGGGCCCTCCAAGGGCCAGACCCACAGTTGAAGGCGGCTGGGATTGGGATGACAGATCCGACCCCCTTGCTGCGACAGGAGGTCCCTCCTACCGGGGAGGCGCCATGGCGTCCTGCAGCAGAGTCTGTGCAACAGGGAGCACCAAGTCCTGGCTGGCCAAAAAGGGGCCACCAGCAGGAGTCTGTAGCCCTGTTGAAGAACTCTTGCGTTGGCAAGATCAGAGGAAATGGGGGAAAGGCATAAAGAAGACCCTCTGGCCAAGTGTGAGCCAGGGCATCTTGACCCAGAGGACTGGTCGTCTCCATCCAGGAGAACCAGTGGGGGCAGTGGGTCGACATCTCTCGAAGCGTCGAAAGTAGCCTGCTGCAGAGAAGCTGAGAGGACAGGGAGTTACGAATACGGCCCATGCGCGCTGCTGCGTCGTAAGCCCGGGAAAGCAGGCGTCTGTGATCCGACATTGGGGTTGAGGGCACCTGGCATCTGGCCTCAGAGTCTCCTCGGGGGAAACTATGAGGGACGCGATAGTCGGCTCAATGGCTGGCATGCGCTCAAGACCACATTTCGCCACGTCTTGCATGGCCGCCAGGGTTCGGCCGTCTGACGTAAGACGGGAGAGGGCCCTGGTGTCTCTCCAGCATGCATGCAACTCCTTCAGATATTCCTTGGAGGGAGGGAACGCGCCTGAAGAAAGCACTAGCAGGTGGAGGTTCCGGTTGCCATACATCCAACTGCAGGCGTGCCACCGCCATGTGAATGACAGACCCCATGGAGTTGTCGACTGCCCCCTCTGAAGGACTATGAGCTGAGAAACAGGAGCCAGGCACAGAATCATGGGAGGGTCGCTCGTCGCTGTATTCAGTAAAGAGATTGGCTGACGCTGCTACTGAGATAATGTCCTCTTCTGGGACCAGCTCAGCCACGGGTGGATCTGATGCCTCCGCCCTCCCCGCACTAGGGTGGAGGGTCAGGAGAAGCGACTTCATCTGAGCTACCTCGGCAGTCAGCAGATCCACTCTAGAAGCCAGCATGCTGGACTTAGGCCACTTGGGGGGAGCCCCTGCAGCTCCTGAGGCTCGTCGTTTGAAACGGGTAGGTTGGGCTGGATTCGGCTGCCCTGACTGGGGGAGGTCAACCTCACCCATCAGGTGTTCCACCTCGGCCAATCTAGCAGCCCTTACTGCATGAGGCATGATGCCGCAGTTCATGCACGGGTTCTCTGAGAGGCCCTCCCTCAGATGCTCGAGGCCAAGACAAGAGGGGCAAAGGTCATGGCAGTCTTCGGGCTGGAGAGGAGCCATACAGATCCTACAGCCGGCAGAGTTAATCATAGCCACGACTCTGGAGGGACCCTGCCACACTAATTGATGCGGGCTAAGTCAGTCTGATCGGGGGCGCTCTGCTGACTGCTAGAGAAAAGGCAGGGAACAGTCAGTGAGAGGAGAGCGAGGACACTCGCTTCACTAATAAGGGAGCTGTGGTTATTGGTGTCCTACCAGTAAGCCTGAGCGAGAGCACTCTGCTACTGTGGCAACAGGTCCTGTGGAAAACAGGTCAGAAACAGTCTGTTCAGTGAGAGGGGAGCGAGGACACTCTCTTCACTAGTAAGGTAGCTGGTGGCTGTCAGAATCAGTCTGGCCTCAAGTTGGCCTGAGCAAGAGCGCTCTGCTCACTGTGAAAGTCGTAATGTTACCAAAGTCAATGTACATACTATCAGTATCGTCATCGACTTAAACTAACTAGCGTCCCACCAAGTTAGCCTGAGTGGGACACTCCGCTCATAGAAAGCCGGCCGCGACAGTGTAGCGTCTCGCCACACCGAGCGGACACGCTCTCGTTAGCATGCCACTCGATTAGCGAGAGCGAGAGCGCTCTGCCAACCGTGGGATCCTGTTATAGGAAAACAATGTAATCGATCTCATCCGTTGATATTTCCACTGGTGATGACCGAAGATGGGTGCGCCAGTCCGGCTCGATGGTCCGAACGGTAAAGCACACCGTTCCCTCCTAAGAGGGACAGCTTGTCGCAGTCTTTGGAGGGCGAGAGACCCGCGACTCCGACCAATGGCCACAAGGCTACAAGATACAAACTCCTGAAGTTTTAACCTCAGACAAATTCAGGTTTAGCTAATGCTACGACAGTAGTTAGCAGGGGCGGACTGGGGGAAAAAAGTGGCCCGGGAGTTACTGTCAGACTGGCCAACTCAATACACGGCGCGCTGCCCACTCAATGCATCGCACATATCAACCAGTCAACTTACCATCATATCACTGTCACAAGTCGGTGGTTTCCCAAATAAGTGAGATATTTTTAAATATTTTGATGCACCTTCCTCCAGACATCCCTTCTTTTTCTCCCTGAGCTTTTCAGCTCCACCTTTAAAGGATTTACATTTTGGTGCCGGTGCCATGCTGCCCACCCCTGGTAGTTAGCCTGCGTAAGCGAGAAGATGAAAAAGGACTGATCTCAGGATGACGCCGGAACTTATACCCGGCTGGGGTCATCCGAGGTCACAGGTGACTTACTCGACCATGAAGGATGAAATAAAACTTCTTTAATAATCTTTAAGTATGTTTATTATTTTCTCCTCCAGATGCTCCAAAGCTTCCCTCTGTCAGTGAGTCCCTTTGATGAGATAGTGGAGCGCAGTTCAGTGAATCTGACTTGTAGCAGTGATGCTAACCCAGCAGCTAACTACACCTGGTACAAGAAGGATGGAAATACAAACCCTCGTTTTGTCAATAAAGAACCTCAGCTTGTCTTCAGCTCCATCCAGTCCTCTGACTCTGGACAGTATTACTGTACAGCTGAGAACCAGCCGGGGACAAAGACGTCTGAATTCATCTCTATTGATGTGAAATGTGAGTGAAACAGTTTATTATAATATAACAAACATCTTAAATGTATACAGTCTTTGCAGGAGAAGATTTTACTGATCATAACTACTTCCTTCAGCTCTACTTGCTTCACATTCAGTCTGCTGTAATTCACTGAGCAGCTTCAGGACATTTTAGGTGTTTCATGCAGTTTTAAGACCCAGATTCACACTGTCTCACATTCATTTGTCGGATCACCTTCAAAGGCTAAAATGTTGATACACACAGCTATTCACAGTTTATTATACAAATACCACATGTTATTCTGTGGTAACATAATCTTAAATTAGATTAATCTCTGATAACACGTCTCCTCCAGATGCTCCAAAGCTTCCCTAAGTGTCAGTGAGTCCCTCTGATGAGATAGTGGAGGGCAGTTCAGT
This sequence comes from Ophiodon elongatus, assembly GCA_016806645.1. Taxonomy (NCBI): domain Eukaryota; kingdom Metazoa; phylum Chordata; class Actinopteri; order Perciformes; family Hexagrammidae; genus Ophiodon; species Ophiodon elongatus. The sequence continues at coordinate 23,280 of JACSYO010000184.1, read as the reverse complement.
GACTCTGACCTGTAGCAGTGATGCTAACCCAGCAGGTAACTACATCTGGTACAAGGAGAACCAAACACGTCCTCATGGAGAAGGAGACTTCTATCGTTTCACCTCCATCAGCTCCGAGGACAGAGGGATCTACTACTGCAAGTCTGAGAATCAACATGGAAGGATTGACTCTACATCTCTAGTTATAGATGTCCAGTGTGAGTACAAAACATGAGAACAATAATACTTACCACTCATGTGCTGATTAAGACACAATGGGCCCCTGGCCACAGACATGCAAAAGGCCCCAACACCTCTCCTGAACAGGAGCAAGACACAACGACTCCATTGTTGTTTCGTCTCTTTGTTGTCGTTTTATGTTTCTTTATACTCATTTTCTGTCTTTTTGTAGTTGTTTTATGTTTACATTATACACCAACAATAACTGGCAGAACCAAGAGGAAGTAGACTACTGCAGCAACAAGCTGATCTGAACATTTGATCTGGGCGCGTAATGATTCCAGCAAAGGGTTTAAAAGATGGATTCAGATTTTTTCAAGTCTGTCTTAAAAGTCATACGCGATATGTACGTTAAAAGGTTTTTGGTCGCTGCAAACATTCCTCTTTGTCCATGCTGGCCATGAAGCAATACCGTCATAGAGCGACTTCATTGAAAGAAATGAATGGCAAAATCCAGTGCCCAGTTATAAATGTTAGCTGAAGCTAATATGAAGCAGAATAAGTTACATAAATAGTATTAGAACAAAATTCCCTTTTTGTGTTCATCCAGACGTTGATTCTTTACTGAGCTGCAGCAGAAAGTCAGAGCCCCGATGGTTCTCTGAGCGCTTCATACGTTAAAAATCAAAACATAATATTTTACCTGTCATCCAGCGGCTGGTTGAATACATGTTTTACTTTACTTATGTGGCTGTCTGCTAAGTGGCAGAAAGCAACGATTCATCCAACATTACCAAAGACTGAGATGAAGAATAGTTAATTGTCTTTGATAACATATTATAATCTTTAAGTATGTTTATTAATTTCTCCTCCAGATGCTCCAAAGCTTCCCTCTGTGTCAGTGAGTCCCTCTGCTGAGATAGTGGAGGGCAGTTCAGTGACTCTGACCTGTAGCAGTGATGCTAACCCAGCAGCTAACTACACCTGGTACAAGGAGGATGAAGACTCACCAAAAGCTTCAGGACAGATCTTCACCATCACTGACTTCAGAGATGAACACAGTGGGAATTATTCCTGTGAAGCCCAGAACAACAGAGGACGTAATAACTCCACCTTCCATCTGAATGTTGGAGCAGGTGAGTTTCTCCATGACACTAAACGTTAATTAACAAACAGCAACATCTGGCAAGTTTATTGATGAATCAATCCCTTCTAATAAGGTAACGTGCTGTATATCTAATAACTGTCTATCTCCACTTCTAGATAAAACAACAATGATAATAAATAACATCAGGTGGACTCTGGTGGTTGTGATGCCGATTTCTCTGCTTCTTTTTTGTCTGTGGATGAGGTAAAACAACAACAACTAATCCTCACTGATCTTTTACTTTGAATATTTCCTTTAATAGTTTTGGAATTGTCAATAAACATTTAATTTATTTATTTGTGTATTTGTTTGTTGTTGGATTCAATCCAGGAAGAAGAAAGCTCAGAGCTCCACCACTGAACCACATGAACCCATAGAGACTGTGGAGGTGAGAGAGATTTGGCCTCAGTGGCAGAACATACCAAAGGGTCATTGTTTGTTGTTATTATGAGGTCATAAAACTAATATGTATCTTTATTAGTAATCTTTCTTTTGATAAACCACCAATGTGTATTTACCTTCACACATTTTCCAACCATTTACTGCAAACATACTTTGTACTGAAGAGAAACTTAAAGGAAAAAATCTTTCTTTTAATATATAATCTAATTGACCCTTTGCTCAGCCCCTCCCCGTTGGTTACTGTTGCTCTGCCTGTCAAGCTTTTGCATCCCAGCATCTCAATATGGCGTTTTCAACAATATCAATGAGAGATTTTCCAAAAGGAAATAATGGAATATTTCTATAATAATCGTTCTGAAATATCAGAGAGAAGTAGACAGAAAAGACAACAATACAATATGTATTTGAGCAACGTATCCTCAAACAACGGTTTGTATGGTATCCTACAATAAGTTACTCCTCATTGTTTCGTGCGGTTTCCTCTGAAAACCAGTTACAAGTGTCAATTTCAGCTCGTTACCTGCACAGAGTCTTGGCAAAATAACCTTCCTTTGTCAAAGAAAATAACTTTGTTAGGTTTCAGCAACAAAACTACGTAATTAGATTCATGAAAAGATCTTTGTTTGGGTTAAAATAACTAACGTTATTGAAGTATTTAAGTTACGTGACAAACGTTTACTTCTTGTTTCACACGAGGAACGAACAGCTGTCTCATGGGTGAGGGTTCAGTGTTTGTCACACATTTACAATAATTAATATTCAACCGTCTCTGTTTGCTAATATGCTATGCTAGCTAACGTTATTAGCATCTTAACTTGGAGCAAATGGAGTTTTTGTTGATCGTCTATGGATTCAGCTGTTATTGAGGTCTTCCACACTGTTTAATTCATAACTGACATCAATCCTGTTGTAAAAAATACAACACATGTCCTCTAAACTTTGAAGATATCTGCTGTCGGACTTTCAGGTTTCAAACACACCGCTGAAAGCCGGACAGGCCTCTTGCCCTCTAGCTACGGTTGCTAACGAAGGATTGTACAGTGGTCGTTCTAGGGAGCGGCTTAATAATAATAATAATAATAATAAATTTAATTTATAACGCACTCATCATTCATAAGAATCTCAAGAGTGCACAGAGCCAGTACATAGTACATAGTTAAAACATAATTAAAACAGACTATATTTAAAAACATAGTAAAAACAGACTATAGTTAAAAACATAGTTAAAAAAACAGACTATATTTAAAAACATAGTTAAAACAGACTATAGTTAAAAACATAGTTAAAACAGACCATAATAAAGAAAGAAATAGCTGACAGATTTAACACAGAGTAAAAAACGCCTTCCTGAATAAAAAGGTTTTTAGGCCAGTCTTAAAAGAGTCCAGTGTCTGTGTTGCCCTTATGTGTTCAGGGAGACTGTTCCATGTCCCCATGGTGTGTAGCTTGGTGTTGGGGACCCGAAGGAGCGATCTGTTTGTGGACCTGAGGGTGCGGGTGGAGGTTTGGGGAGTGATGAGTTCCTGTAGGTAGGGAGGTGCATGTTCGTTTATTCATTTATGGGTGAGTAGTAGGACTTTGTAGTCAATCCGGAATGAGACAGGGAGCCAGTGTAGTGAGTGTAGGATGGGGGTTAGAGGTTATGGGGTTATTGGGTTATGTGCTCATGTTTACGGACTCTCATCAGGATCCTGGCAGCGCTGTTTTGAATGTATTGTAGTTTTTTGATGTTCTTGGCAGCGACCCCGGTGAAAATTGAATTACAGTAGTCCAGTCTTGAGGAGATAAAGGCGTGGACGAGCTTCTCTGCATCTGGCAGGGTTAAAGTTGGGCGGAGTTTGGAGATGTTTTTAAGATGATAAAAGGAGGTTTTGCATAGGTATTTTATGTGGTCATTAAAGGTCAGGTGAGGGTCAAACCTAACTCCCAGATTGGTAACTGTGGAGGAGAGGCGTATGACCTGACTGTCAAAGGTGAGATGAGTTATGGAGGATGACTGAACCTGGTGTGGAGTGCCAACAAGGAGGGCTTCGGTTTTGTTACTGTTTAACTGTAGAAAGTTGTTGCTCATCCCTTCATCTCCCCAAGACAGGCGGTGAGACATGACATGGCTGCAGAGGGGCTTGGGGCAGTTTTTATGTAGAGCTGTGTGTCATCAGCATAACAGTGCAAGGGCATCCTATGTCTGCTGATGACACGACCGAGGGGTAGCATATAAATAATGAAGAGGATGGGGCCGAGGACCGACCCTTGCGGAACACCACAGGAGACAAGAAGTAGTCTGGACTTGCATCTTCCCAGTGAGACATATTCAGTTCTGCCAGAAAGGTAGGACTGAAACCACTTGAGTGCAGAGTCTGATAGTCCGATGGTGGTGTGGAGGCGCTCTAGGAGGATAGTGTGATCCACTGTGTCAAATGCAGCAGTCAGGTCCAGGAGGATGAGGAGTGAGGGTGATCCTGCATCGGCTGTCATCAGCAGGTCTTTCGTAACCCTGAGCAAAGCTGTTTCAGTGCTGTGGGCTGAACGAAATCCTGACTGGAAGGTTCCAAATAAGTTGTTGTGTTTGAGGTGGTCCTGAAGTTGAGAAGCAACTACCTTCTCTAACACCTTGGACAGGAAGGCAAGGTTGGAGATAGGCCTGAAGTTGGCTAAAACCTCCGGGTCCAGGGTGGGCTTCTTGAGAAGGGGGCGGATGACAGCAACCTGGTCCACAGCCCGACTGAAGGAAAGGTTAACAACTTTGGTGATGAAAGGACTCAGAGTGGGGATATGTGATTTGAGCAGAGCAGTGGGAATGGGGTCCAGGGTACAGGTACAGGATTTCATTTTTCTGAGGATTTCCTCAACATGGCTCTCCTGAACCTCAGCGAGATGTAGAGGAGACAGCACACTTGCAGATAAGGTGTTGGTGTCAGAGGGAAGCAGAGATGGAGAGCTGGACATCAGAGAGCGAATGTTGTTGACTTTGGATTTGAAGAAGTCAATGAAGCTGTTGCATTGCTCCTCTGTAGCCTCAGTTGAAGAGGATGGTTGTGGCTTCAGGAGATGGTTTATGGTCGAAAAAGCTGTTTAGAGTTGCCTGGGTTTTTATTGATTAAGCTGGAATAGAACTGTGAGCGAGCATCTTTAAGGGAGTTGGAGTAGGCCCTTTGATGCTCACGGAAAGCCAGTTTATGGACAGTGAGCCCAGAGTGTCTGCAGCGTCGTTCCAGGACACGCCCAGCTGTTTTTATTTTCCGCAGCTCATCTGTGAACCAGGGAGCGGAGCGTGAGAAATTTACCTCACGTGACTTGACAGGGGCATGGAGATCAAAAACACTGCTCAGGGATGTATTATAGAGTTCCACTAATTCATCCATTGATGCAGAGGCTGGGCAGGTGACGAGCTGGAGGTCCAGGTCATAGTGGCTGAGTCAATGCTTTTCCAGTTCCGGAAAGACATTTGACGCTTAGGTCTAGTAGTAGGCAGCATAAAAGTCAAGGCCATTGAGACCACCTTGTGGTCGGACACACCAAGGTCATAAACCTGTAGGTTACTGATGGCAGCAGAGTCAGTGATAACCAGATCCAGAGTGTGCCCCTTGGTGTGAGTAGGAACCTCAACATGCTGCTGCAGGCCAAGACACTCAAGCACACTCAGGAAATCTGCTGCAAACTGACAGGAGGGGTTGTCCACATGGATATTTAAATCACCAACAATGACAATGTTAGTTGACATAGTGCAGAGTGAGGTGAGGAGATCACTTATCTCAGGTATAAAAGATGGGTTTGGTTTTGGAGGACGGTATATGAGAAGCACTGTCATGGAGTATGGAGATTTGCATTTGAAGGCCAGGCATTCCATAGAGGAAAGATCAGGCATTGGCAGAGGAGATAGATTTAGTTCAGCCCGGTGCATGATGGCTAGTCCACCACCACGACCAGAGCTGCAGGCTTTCTCCATGTAGTTATAGCCAGGGGGGCATGCTTCATTAAGCACGGAGTAGTCCCCTGGTTTATGCCAGGTTTCTGTTAGGCTCATGAAGTCAAGCCCTTTGTCCAGAATATGGTCGTATATGAGGAGTGATTTATTAGTGAGGGATTGTGTGTTTAGCAGCTCCATGGTGGTAGGACACAGAGCTGGGAGTGGAAGTCTCTGCAAGCTCCGTAATACACTGCGATCCACTCCATGTTTCCCATTGTGCCTGGTATTGGGTAATCTCGCGATGTTTCCGACGATGACTCCTAGGTTTGTTTTGTTTCCTGATTCCACGTTGAAACCGCGGCGCGAACCTCTATGGATGTAGTGGGGTCCGTTTCTCAGAATCCCACACTCCCGACAGCGGGCTATGAACCCCTTGTCGGGTGGAACCATGAAGCGGCGCAAACGCCACAAAACTTCCTACTTATATCAGTGATATGACGTCTCAGACTTGAACACGTCACAATTAAAGGAATAAAAAAATACAAAAAGAATGATGGTAATCAGCTTATGCGTTAAAACATAACTTATATGAGTTAGATAATTTAATTTATGATTAAATTTAGGAGGCCACCCATTTTGGAAAAATAGGGAAAACTTTTTCCAAATTTGCTGCAGAACGGTACCAAACAGTTGGATATAAATGACGGAAAGAAATCTGATCAATTAACTAAATAATTAATTAAACAATTACACTGCATAGATATATACATTGTTATCATGACACAGACAGACCTATGTAGATATACATGTGTACCTATATGCATAATAAATTAATAGATAAGATTAAACTGAACATTTCAGCACAAATAAGTTTCCTGGGTAAGAGGCAAGATAGAGAGAGGAGACCGTCTCTCCATCTCCCTCTGCTGGTCTGTGCTTTGGTTGAGATAAAAGTTGCAGGCAGAACAATCAACATCCAGTTTATATGGCAGGAAACTAAAATAATTGTAAAAACGGTTAGTTATCATGGACTTAACTATACATAACTTTTATAAACTCAGATGTTTCAAATTAGAAAATTAGGTAAACTTCGAGCTTGCACAATACGTGTATGAAGACACACAATATGTGAGTCAGTAATGTAAGTTGAGTTTTGTATGACTAAAGAACAAGATAAGAACAAATGCAAACAAAACAGCTGAAATAGTCAATTTGTAAATAGTTTACAAATCAAGTGAGTTTGTTTCTCTGAGGTAGATAAAAACAATCTAGATATAAAATACGAAGACGAACTAAGACTAGGACTAACATATCAAACAATTACACTGCATAAATATACATTGTTATCATGACACAGACAGACCTATGTGGATATACATGTGTACCTATATGCATAATAAATTAATGGATAGGATTAAACTGAACATTTCAGCACAAATCAGTTTCCTGGGTGAGAGGCAAGATAGGGAGGGGAGACCGTTCAGGTACATACTATTTTGCATCAAGACTCAGTTTCCTTATGTCGGTACTCACTATTTTATGTGTCTCTGTATCCCTCAGGAATGTAGATGTTCGTAAAACCGGAAATGTTGGGTCAAAAAACCTTGTAGCCTTAACGAAGGCCCTTTAGGACCTATAGTGACCTATAGGTTTCTGAGAGCAGTCTCTGGACAAAGTTTATTAGTTCAGATTGTGTCATTATTGTTAATATCACATTTCAGTTTCATCATCTTTCCGTGGATGTTCGCTCCACTAAACTGTTTATGATTGTAAGTCAAGACCTTTGTGGTCTCTAGAAGATGAATAATACTGCCTGTGGAGACCACCTGACTTTTACTCTAGCATCAATATCAAGTTAAACTGTCCAATATTTTCATTCATTACCCCCAAAATGTTTTCTCAAGAAAAGTGTCAGAGGGACTACAAGGTCACAAGATGAATCCCTGTCATTTCCAAAAACTATATTTTCAGAAGTTGATGCATTGTTTGAAAAACAACTGCAAAATTGACTTCTTCATTGCCTCTTATGTGTTTACAGGCATCAATGTGTTAATGCACATTTATAACGTAAAGAGGAAGGAAGCCACACAAGTTTTTAAATAGCTTGATAACTGTTTAACAGAACTGTACCAACCACAGAAGACAGAAGCTGACTTCAAGACAACATCCTCCTTTTTAATGCAGTGAAGTTTATGGTGATTTATGACATGAAGTGTTTCTGATCTACCTGCTGATTTAACAGAGAGGAGCAGCTATGAGTTCAACAGCAGCAGCCAGTGGATTTGTCTTCTTCCTTCTCTCTCTACAAGGTACTGTACATCTATATTTATATAGTGAGGCAGTTAGAAAAACAGAGGAAGTTGTGTTTTTAGTCAAAATAAAAGATTTTACATTATAAAATGTGGTGCAACATTCACTTTTCTTTCTTTAGATTGAAGTCCTTACAGGACGACCAACACAGAGCTGTGTTTAACACCAGCAGCATCTCTGTACACTAGAACCTTAACATTATGAACTTTTTAAACTGAAGAATTGTGCACCATTAAAAACAGTAAAGTTGTATTTATGTGTGTGAAAGTAATGACTGTACGAACATTAACAAAGAAAACACGCTCTGAATAATTTGTTTAAATGAAGTTAATCGCTCTGGCGAACTTCCTGCAATTGTCAGCCAGCGCTTTCATGCTGTTTGTGGTTTTGTGTTTATTTGTGGATGTTTTTCCCCTTGTTGTAGTAGTTTTGCATGTATTTGTGGTCATTTAGATTCTCTTCCTGGTTGGTGTGTGTCTCTTTGAGTGATATTTCATAAGTTAAGGCCAGAGGGGCCCCTGACACTTTGGGCCCGTTCAGTGATCCATCCATGATTTTAGCTTTGACAAATGTTTGGACATACTTCCAGAGAAGCAAGATGTTTTGTTTTTCACCTTTCAATGAGGAGCCATGTAGTTGTAACATGCAGGATGTTCATGCTATCCCCCAAGATCTTCCAACCAGTCACGATTAGACTCAAGAGCAATGATAAAAAAAGACTTGAACCTTCAATAGTTTCCCGCCTGCAAACACCAACCAAGTAGAGAGCACTGCTGGCTCGAGCTGAACTCTCTCTCTCTTTACCAGTCACATGCTTAAGAAAGCCATCTGTCAGTGTTCTGTTATTTACATTTCACACTGTTGGCCAACGCCTCATTGTTCTGCATTTCTCTACAGTTTCCATTCACTATGCAGCAGCCTGACCACAGACAGAAAGCTACAGAACAAATATATTTAAATTTCAGCTTTTTTTATCTTGTCCACTGTGTTTAAGTTGACAAGTTCAAAACATTGCTGTTCCTTCCAACTGCAGAGATCATGTGTTCATCGTCGACTCTTTCTTTACTTTATAAATCTTTATCTATAGTCTAAACCCATTTTAAAAACAGATAAAAGTCCCCAACAAAGGAGTAAACATGAAAATAAACATGACAGAATAAATCTTAGTTAAGATGAATCTTTGTCTCTCACTGACTTAAAGTGGAACGTTTTGAGAAACGTAGCTTCACACTCTGAAGCTCCTTCACTACACATGAGAGTCTGTCCTCTGATGTTGTTCTGAGTCTGACTGTGGTTCCTGATGTGCTCTGTGTTACAGTGATACAGAGTCAGTATGTCTGGGGAGTGACTTACACTTCTACTGAGGTCTGTGCTGTAAAAGGATCAACAGTGGAGATACACTGCACCTACACATACCCATCTAGAATACAGCACCGTGATATCAGGAACACATTCTGGTTTACTAAAGAGAAAGATGGTGAACCTGTGGATCTGAGAACAGACTCTGAGTATTCAGGTCGTGTGGAGTACAGATGTGATGAGAAGAGATGCACTCTGATGATCACAGACCTGAGAGAGAGCGACTCAGCTGAGTACAAGTTCAGGTTCATGACAAACCAAGCAAAAGATAAAAATACTGGTTCACCTGGAGTCACTGTGTTTCTCACAGGTAACATTTTAATTCACATGTTAATCATCTCCAAATGTTCAACATCTAGAAAACTAGAATATAAATGTCTTGTTTATATGTTGACAGTTTAATAAAATAACTTTCCTGTTCCTTTTTCACAGATCCAGGTCTCCAGGTGGAGGTGGGCAGGTATGATTCTACCAGGTTGTGGCTGAAGTGTCTCAGCAGTTATGTTCTGTCTGGTCATCCTTCCTACATCTGGTACAGGAATGGACAGCACATCAGGACAGCATCTTCTTCTTATTATTTCATCTACTTTGGTTCTCCAAACAGCTATTCCTGTGCTGTAAGAGGACATGAGAATCACTGTTCTCCTTCAGTGTGTAAGTTTACTCCACTGTGTCAGCCTGTGGAGGTTCAAGAACATTTCATATGGCGTCACTGCATGCCAATTTAGGGTTATCAAAAATATTAAGCACACCTGTTAAAAACCTCAGGAGGTAGAGCTGTCGTCCACTAATCAGAGGGTCGTTGGTTCAATCCCTGGCCCCTGCAGTCTATGTGTAGAAGTGTCACACACACACACACACACACACACACACACACACACACACACACACACACACACACACTGACATAACAATACAATCACAGCTGTAAACACACTGGAGTCTTCTAAATGTTAAAGTGGCAGCTGTTTATTTATATATTGCATTTTGTTTTAAGAGACAAAAAATTAAACTATTACTAGTAGAAGTAACATCAAAAGAAAAGCAATAATCAGATTAACAGTCTTTTTTTAAATTATTTAGTTTGTGTTGTAATGGAGTTATTGAAAATGTTTAACTGAGACAGAATGGAAATGGTTAGTCTGCAACTTTTGTTACTTATTTTAAAAGATTCCAGTTTCTTAAAATGTATTTTGATGACAAATATTCATAATCTTTCTGGTGGTAAATTTGAAAAAAATACGATTGCTGACAACCTCAGAGGTTGGATAAAATAATATGAAAGGAAATATTAGAGGGAATTTTTTGAGGACGACCCGATGAAAATATCAATACGAATATTTATTTATTACCCCAGAAAGTAAACTCAAGCTTCACTCCTCATAATTTAATATAATCTGTTTTGTAGAATCAACAGAATTATTTACCAAACATAACTAGAAGTGATCCACCAGCTGGGAGGAAGAAACAATCAATAACTCCCTACAACAGCTAGAAGTGAGAGGACAGACTCAGCTAACGACACAACCAGCATCTAAAGAGAAGAATGTGAGGAGTTGTTGAAGATTACAAATGATTAAAGGCTTGTTATTGTCAGTTTCCACCAGCAGGAGTCTCACCAGTGAAGAGCTCCAGGATCAGCACTCTGGACAGCTGCTGTGATAAATAATAGGGATAGTCTGAAAGAAACATGAATATTAATTAGAATAGTTAATTGTCTTTGATAACATATTCTAATATTTAAGTATGTTTATTCATTTCTCCTCCAGATGCTCCAAAGCTTCCCTCTGTGTCAGTGAGTCCCTCTGATGAGATAGTGGAGGGCAGTTCAGTGACTCTGACCTGTAGCAGTGATGCTAACCCAGCAGCTATCTACACCTGGTACAAGAAGGATGGATATAAAGACCCTTTTTTTGTCAATAAAGAACCTCAGCTTGTCTTCAGCTCCATCCAGTCCTCTGACTCTGGACAGTATTACTGTACAGCTTGGAACCAGCTGGGGAGGAAGAGATCTGAATTCATCTCTATTGATGTGAAATGTGAGTGAAACAGTTTATTATAATATAACAAACATCTTAAATATTTTCAGTCTTTGCAGGAGAAGATTTCACTGATCATAACTACTTTCTTCAGCTCTACTTGCTTCACATTCAGTCTGCTGTAATTCACTGAGCAGCTTCAGGACATTTTATGTGTTTTATATAGTTTTGAGACCCAGAATTCAAACTGTCTCACATTCATTTGTCGGATCACCTTCAAAGTCTAAAATGTTGATACACACAGCCATTCACAGTTTATTATTCAAATACCACATGTTATTCTGTAGTAACACAATCTTAACCCAGAATAATCTCTGATAACACGTCTCCTCCAGATGGTCCAAAGCTTCCCTCTGTGTCAGTGAGTCCCTCTGATGAGATAGTGGAGGGCAGTTCAGTGACTCTGACCTGTAGCAGTGATGCTAACCCAGCAGCTAACTACACCTGGTACAAGAGGAACCAAACACGTCCTCATGGAGAAGGAGACGTCTATCGTTTCACCTCCATCAGCTCTGAGGACAGTGGGATCTACTACTGCAAGTCTGAGAATCAACATGGAAGGATTGACTCTTCATCTCTAGTTATAGACGTCCAGTGTGAGTACAAAACATGAGAACAATAATACTTATCACTTATGTGCTGATTAAGACACAATGGGCCCCTGGCCACAGACATGCAAAAGGCCCCAACACCTCTCCTGAACAGGAGCAAGACACAACGACTCCATTGTTGTTTCGTCTCTTTGTTGTCGTTTTATGTTTCTTTATACTCATTCTCTGTCTTTTTGTAGTTATTTTATGTTTACATTATACACCAACAATAACTGGCAGGACAAAGAGGAAGTAGACTACTGCAGCAACAAGCTGATCTGAACATTTGATCTGGGCGCGTAATGATTCCAGCAAAGGGTTTAAAAGATGGATTCAGATTTTTTCAAGTCTGTCTTAAAAGTCATACGCTATATGTACGTTAAAAGGTTTTTGGTCGCTGCAAACATTCCTCTTTGTCCATGCTGGCCATGAAGCAATACCGTCATAGAGCAACTTCATTGAAAGAAATGAATGGCAAAAATCCAGTATCCAGTTATAAATGTTAGCTGAAGCTAATATGAAGCAGAATAAGTTACATAAATAGTATTAGAACAAAATTCCCTTTTTGTGTTCATCCAGACGTTGATTCTTTACAGACCTGCAGCAGAAAGTCAGAGCCCCGATGGTTCTCTGAGCGCTTCATACGTTAAAAATCAAAACATAATATTTTACCTGTTATCCAGCAGCTGGTTGAATACATTTTTGACTTTAATCATTTTGCTGTCTGCTAAGTGGCAGAAAGCAACGTTTCAATCCAACATTCCCACAGATTGAGGTGTCCAGCGAAGAGTGGAGCAGAGTTGAAGAAAATATTGGATTCAAACAATAGCTTTGATCCGAGCAAACATTTTATCTGTTCAGGCACAAAGCAGACATCTGAGAGAACAAGGAAATGCTTTTGAAGACACAAGGTGCTCACGGTTAAAAGTTCTCATTGATCTCTTATTGGCTTTGAGCTCAAACCAAATCACAGAGTAAGACAGGGAGTCAAAAAACAGGTCCTCAGATGGATAAGTCCTGATTGTATGTACAAGCTTCTTGCTGAGACACTTTCAATAAACCTACACACAACTACCAGGACGAAGATACTCAATAAGACTTATGGAGACATTTTCACTGTTACAAAGCTGGAAGATTTAAAAAGTTTGCAAAAACATGTTAAAACCAGAGTTAAACATGTTAATACTGTATTTAATGTTGTAAGTACCATAGCTAGTAATTCACTACGCAGTTTCTCCTGTTTTTGCATCATGTTATTAATGTTTCTGTTTGGTGCTCCTCCCAGTGGATGGAAGTCATAATAACAACCTAGTTTCCCAAAACCAGTTGTCTTTCTGTACATGTTCTCCTCCAGATGTCCCAAAGCTTCCCTCTGTGTCAGTGAGTCCCTCTGATGAGATAGTGGAGGGCAGTTCAGTGACTCTGACCTGTAGCAGTGATGCTAACCCAGCAGCTAACTACATCTGGTACAAGAAGGATGGAAATACAAACCCTTTTTTTGTCAATAAAGAACATCAGCTTGTCTTCAGCTCCATCCAGTCCTCTGACTCTGGACAGTATTACTGTACAGCTGAGAACCAGCTGGGGTGGAAGAGATCTGAATTCATCTCTATTGATGTGAAATGTGAGTGAAACAGTTTATTATAATATAACAAACATCTTAAATATTTTCAGTCTTTGCAGGAGAAGATTTCACTGATCATAACTACTTTCTTCAGCTCTACTTGCTTCACATTCAGTCTGCTGTAATTCACTGAGCAGCTTCAGGACATTTTAGGGGTTTTATATAGTTTTGAGACCCAGAATTCAAACTGTCTCACATTCATTTGTCGGATCACCTTAAAAGTCTAAAATGTTGATACACACAGCCATTCACAGTTTATTATTCAAATACCACATGTTATTCTGTAGTAACACAATCTTAACCCAGAATAATCTCTGTTAACACGTCTCCTCCAGATGCTCCAAAGCTTCCCTCTGTGTCAGTGAGTCCCTCTGCTGAGATAGTGGAGGGCAGTTCAGTGAATCTGACCTGTAGCAGTGATGCTAACCCAGCAGCTAACTACACCTGGTACAAGGAGAACCAAACACGTCCTCATGGAGAAGGAGACGTCTATCGTTTCACCTCCATCAGCTCTGAGTACAGTGGGAGCTACTACTGCAAGTCTGAGAATCAATATGGATGGATTAACTCTTCATCTCTAGTTATAGATGTCCAGTGTGAGTACAAAACATGGAAAAAATAATACTTACCACTCATGTGCTGATTCAGACACAATGGGCCCCTGGCCACAGACATGTAAAAGGCCTCAACACCTCTCCTGAACAGGAGCAAGACACAACGACTCCATTGTTGTTTCGTCTCTTTGTTGTCGTTTTATGTTTCTTTGTATTCATTTTCGGGATGTTTATCATCATTGTAGGAAGTAGACTGCTGCAGCAACGAGCTGATCTGAACACCTGATCTGAGTGCTAAATGTTTGCTGCAAAGGGTTTAAAAGATGGATTCAGATTTTTTTCAAGTCTGTCTTAAAAGTCATACGCTATATGTACGTTAAAAGGTTTTTGGTCGCTGCAAACATTCCTTTTTGTCCATGATGGCCATGAAGCAATACCTTCATAAAGCAACCACATTGAAATAAATAAATGGCAAAATCCAGTGCCCAGTTCTAAATGTTAGCTGAAGCTAATATTAAGCATTATAAGTTACATAAATAGTATTAGAATAAAATTTCCTTTTTGTGTTCATCCAGACGTTGATTCTTTACTGAGCTGCAGCAGAAAGTCAGAGCCCCGATGGTTCTCTGAGCGCTTCATACGTTAAAAATCAAAACATAATATTTTACCTCTCATCCAGCGGCTGGTTGAATACATTTTTGACTTTACTTATTTTCCTGTCTGCTAAGTGGCAGAAAGCAACGTTTCAATCCAACATTCCCACAGATTGAGGTGTCCAGCGAAGAGTGGAGCAGAGTTGGAGAAAATATTGGATTCAAACAATAGCTTTGATCCGAGCAAACATTTTATCTGTTCAGGCACAAAGCAGACATCTGAGAGAACAAGGAAATGCTTTTGAAGACACAAGGTGCTCACGGTTAAAAGTTCTCATTGATCTCTTATTGGCTTTGAGCTCAAACCAAATCACGGAGTAAGACAGGGAGTCAAAAAACAGGTCCTCAGATGGATAAGTCCTGATTGTATGTACAAGCTTCTTGCTGAGACACTTTCAATAAACCTACACACAACTACCAGGACGAAGATACTCAATAAGACTTATGGAGACATTTTCACTGTTACAAACCTAGAAGATTTAAAAAGTTTGCAAAAACATGTTAAAACGAGAGTTAAACATGTTAATACTGTATTTAATGTTGTAAGTACCATAGCTAGTAAGTCACTACACAGTTTCTCCTGTTTGTTGCTCCTCCCAGTAGGTGGAATTCATAATAACAACCTAGTTTCCCTAAACCAGTTGTCTTTCTGTACATGTTCTCCTCCAGATGTCCCAAAGCTTCCCTCTGTGTCAGTGAGTCCCTCTGCTGAGATAGTGGAGGGCAGTTCAGTGACTCTGACCTGTAGCAGTGATGCTAACCCAGCAGCTAACTACATCTGGTACAAGGAGGATGAAGACTCACCAAAAGCATCAGGACAGATCTTCACCATCACTGACTTCAGAGCTGAACACAGTGGGAATTATTACTGTGAAGCCCAGAACAAAAGAGGGAGTAGTAACTCAACTTTACATCTGACTGTTTTAGCAGGTAAATCATGTTTATTCACCTCCATATATCTCTTTACAACATATTGTATTTGGTGTTGGCAGAAGACCCTCACACAACCTTTTTTCCCCTCATCAATCGTCAGTGTTTCCTTCTGATCTTCCAGGAGCATGGAACTCAGCAGCCGCGGGGACAATCACTGCCGTTCTCCTGGCTATCGTGCTCCTCGCTGTCTTCCTGTGGATTTGGTGAGCAATTCTGTGGGACTATGATTGTGTTCATTGATGCTTCTAAACTATTGTCATCTGTTCCCTAAATCTAGCAGTTCATCCGTTCAGTTGCTTGCTTGTCCTCCTATCCAGGAGGAAGAAGTCCTTCACACAGCAGTCTAATGGCGGAGAGAGACCTGACAAAAGAGCACAGGTGAGAAAAGAAGAGTTCAAGTATCTAAGTGCAAAAAGAAAACGCCTTTAAAGCGCTTTCTTTCCTCGCTCAGTGCTGGGTGTTATTTCAACAGTCTCACGGCAGTTTTTGAAACAGTCATGAAATGTAATCTATTGGTTTCATGTACAGGGACACAAATAGTTTGTGTCCCTCAGCATGACTTTTTTTCAAGATGACATTACGATAAAAACTAAAGTTAGGGTTTACGCAACAAAACCACTTAGTTCAGTTATGGAGAAATATCATGGTTGGCCTTAGATTGATTATGTACTGTTAGATTTAGGCAACAAAAACATGTAAAATTAGGTTTAGGCAACAAAACCATGCACAGTTAGGTTTAGGCAACAAAACCATGCACAGTTAGGTTTAGGCAACAAAACCATGCACAGTTAGGTTTAGGCAACAAAACCATGCACAGTTAGGTTGAGGCAACAAAACCATGCACAGTTAGGTTGAGGCAACAAAACCATGCACAGTTAGGTTTAGGCAACAAAACCATGCACAGTTAGGTTGAGGCAACAAAACCATGCACAGTTAGGTTGAGGCAACAAAACCATGCACAGTTAGGTTGAGGCAACAAAACCATGCACAGTTAGGTTGAGGCAACAAAACCATGCACAGTTAGGTTGAGGCAACAAAACCATGCACAGTTAGGTTGAGGCAACAACACCATGCACAGTTAGGTTTAGGCAACAAAACCATGCACAGTTAGGTTGAGGCAACAAAACCATGCACAGTTAGGTTGAGGCAACAACACCATGCACAGTTAGGTTGAGGCAACAACACCATGCACAGTTAGGTTGAGGCAACAACACCATGCACAGTTAGGTTGAGGCAACAACACCATGTACAGTTAGGTTTAGGCAACAAAATAACTGTTATTTCCAAATCACAGTTCACTTCCCATTAGTTGTGTCTCGCCATTCAAATTGTTTTTGTTTTGAATTTCTTCTCCAGCACTTGAAGTTTGAAAGAAGTAAATACCGTTTGAGTACTTTTTCTTTTAGAAAGTGGTTGAAATGAAAACTGTGTTCTGTGGATCATCCTGCATAATGGAGACACTTTCTCTGGACACTGTTCTTTGAACATTACATTTAAAATCACATGCCCCCTTCATTGCATGTTTAAAGTATGTTTCATGTTTCTTTTATGTGAAATTTCTTAAGTTGTTTTGTTTTTGCTGTTTTGTTTCAAGTCTGTTCCTCATGTAAAACTTTCTATGCTGCCATCTTGGCCAGGACTCCTTTATAAAAGAGATGCTTGATTATCATTAGTCTTAATTTAGAAGCACGTAAACCCCCAAACCATTTTTTTCAGATGAAAATTGGGATTTAGTAATGTTGATGTATTCAAGTGCAAATTGGTATTTTAGTGCAAAGTTTGGACATAAACATGCACAGTGACTTCCCTCTACTGGGTGAAACCTGGCTATTGCAATTGAATATTGATATTAGCTGATCCGGAGCCAGGTGACGTGTATGGAGCATAGACTGTAAACAAGAAGTGGACGTAGTCATCGTGACTGCGGATTTGAAGCCTCGAGTTCGTCATTTTAGCCGTCGCCATCTTGTTTCTTTGCAACCAGTGAACGTAAGTGACCATATTTGGACTGCGGAGGAGTGACGTAGAGACGTCGTATACGTCACTAGTAGAGACCTGTCAATCACCTTGTAGTCCCGCCCTAAAGCATCCCCTGCTTTATGGTCTATTTGACTCGAAATGGAACATAATTTACTGAATGAACATCATGCTGTATTGAAGAAGACTTGAAACTAGAGATTGAGACATAAACTCATGTTTACAATGTTTACTGAGGGAATAAATCAAGAGAGAAGTAGAGTCATTTTCTACAGACTTCAATACAACCAGAGGAGTCGCCCCCTGATGGTCAGGAGAGAGAATGCAGCTTTAACACATGAAGCTTTGACTTCTATACAACCAGAGGAGTCGCCCCCTGGTGGTCAGGAGAGAGAATGCAGGTTTAATACACGTTTCAGAACCGGAGGTTGCTTTCTGATATGGAGGCAGCTTTGGTCACCCCCCTTCCCCCCAATAAAACCAACGACTCCTGAAGACGAGCAGCTGTTACCCTGTCAATTTGCAGCTGTCCCAAAGTGTTGTAGTTCATTTTGTTGCCTAAACTGTGAGTAGTAATTTTATGCCCAATCATGATGTTTTTTTCTAAATCTAACTAAATGGTTTTGTAGCCTAAACCTAACTTTTTTAACGTTTTGTAGCATTATT
Source organism: Ophiodon elongatus (assembly GCA_016806645.1). NCBI lineage: Eukaryota > Metazoa > Chordata > Actinopteri > Perciformes > Hexagrammidae > Ophiodon > Ophiodon elongatus. The sequence goes on along the minus strand of JACSYO010000184.1, from coordinate 4,960 downwards.
TTGTGCCGAGTGATACAAAAAAAAAAAATAGATAATTCGTGTCCCTGAAGAATTGAAGAACAGCCTCCTCCAATCCATCAGGTATTTCACCGTCATTTTGTGCAAAAGGGTAAAAACAAACGTAGTTATGCTCGGGTTGCGTTTGTCCCGTCAGCTAAACATGGATGTAGTGTATGAAGTCGCGTCTGCTCCAGCACCGGGACAACCGGCAGAACACCTCCACTACTCCAGCGTCCACTTCGCCCAGAAGCAGGAAGAGGCCCTCTACTCTAACATCAGGCCAGCTCAGCCCCACGGACCAACCGAGGAAGAGGACGAGGACGAGGAGGATGAGGTCGAATACTCTGTTGTCAAAACTGACCGTGCCAGTAGCGACCCGCGGTGAGCAGCACATTTTAATCTCTATATGGTTTACAGAAAGAAACACGCAGCGGGTTATACATTTTCAATGTTTAAATTCTCCGTTCCCAGAACAAGACGTCAAGAAGACGGGGAGGATCCATTTGCTCTGTACAGCACAGTCAGCAAATGAACACAACATGGATCTGTGGTCTGTTATTTATTAATTTAAAAAAACAAAAGCAAACATGGGGTTTGTAAATACTTGTTTGTGTTTGGTCAGTTTCTATATTTCTTGCTTGACCCAAATTACATAGAGGTTGATTTTATTTGTACATACAAGGTTTTTTTCTCCTTTCTTTATTGTAATGTGGGTGAACTGAGCCTTTAACTTCCACAATAATACATCAGCATGCTACAATACATAATTCATGTACAGTTAGAGGATAGAATACACTTCAAATACAGTCAACATTTGTGTTACATTTGTCAAAAGTCTGTTTATTTCACTCTATTTAAGTTCTTTATTGTCATATACACAGCAAGAAGCAATGGAAATCACAGCAAAAAAAACTTATGATTATAAAATAGCGCAGAAGTTAAAATATTGGGATTAAATTCATAAAATATGAAATGAAAAACGAAATCATTGTATGATTGTAAAGTAATAAAAGTATTTGTTGGGAGACACTCAATCCACTCAAACTACTCATTGCAATGTAAAGTTACTGTGGTGAGAGGAGCTGTGCGCAGGTGAGACGGAGGTACAGGTAAGTGTGCCTAAGATGAAGAAGGCACGTGACTGCACCTGTGGGTGGGAGGGGCTGTGTGTGTGTGTGTGTGTGTGTGTGTGTGTGTGTGTGTGTGTGTGTCTGTGTGTGTGTGTGTGTGTGTGTGTGTGTGTGTGTGTCTGTATATTTTGCGCTCTTCGGTGACCGGCTGTGGACGGTGCAGGCTTGCGGGGTTGTCGGGCTGACGTGGTTAGTGGTAGCGGGGATGTAGGAGTGCCGATGGCCGCTCTGCAGGCTGCTTACGACGGTCTCCTGCTGCACGTGGAGACACCGGACCAGCACCGTGAGCTCGGACCCGCGGGGAAAGCTCGCGACCCCTGAGAAAGATGAGTTATTCTCATAAGACTTTATCAATTTGGAATGCATACAGATGACTAAAGCTGGGGCTTATTAGCTGTAACAAACAATAATACCACAGCATGAAGGGTTACCCCGTCCAGGTTTAAATTTGATAACAATAACATAGAAAATTCATGTTTTTCTGCATCGAGGCATTTTCTAAAAAAATGCCATTTGGAGAATCTAAAGGCCCGGAGGTAACCATGGTAAATTACCTAACGCTTGAGCGTACGGTGATAATTTTGGGCTCTAATGCAAGATAACATGTATCCTATCCCATATCCAGATTCACTATATAAAAGTATTGCTGACAGAGAAGCTGAATACAAATAAACGTGACACCTTTTCTCCATCTTGAAACTAAACTGAGGTAATTCATTCATTCAAGTCGACAGAAACAAAATACTCCCCAAACTTGTCTCGGTTAGTTTTTCCACAGTTAAACAGTCGCCAACTCTGATTTGGTCTAAATAAACCGTTTATTCACGATATTAGATGTGACAATATTCTGGCTCAACAGCTTTTACACACATACGCGCGCGCGTGTGCGTGTGTGTGTGTGCGCGCGCGCGTGCGTGCGTGTGAGTGAATCTTACCCACTTACTTACATTTTTTAAAGAGTTACATTTTTCTGAGCTTTTGCACCAGGAATAAGGCATCAACCAATAATTCTGAGGCTTTGTAGTCCAAAAAAAGATGTTAAACTTTATTACTATGTTCAAACGTGACAAAGTTAGCGTATTCTAGATCCACTCCTTCTGTTCTGACCTTTCACAATAAAAGCCCTCGACATATAATATTTGCAGGCGAGTATTTCGCATTTTCGTTTTAATTCATCAAGCCCCCGATGCGTGAAGGTCTTTTGATATTACTTCCACAGTCAAATTCATGCTCCATTTTAAATTTAAAACATGGAAATATTTTCACCACCAGATGCCCCACTGTATTCATGATATTAATTATTTTTCATGAAGTGATTTCTTTTTTAAATGTAATGAATTGTACCTTTATACTTATCTCCTCCAGATGCTCCAAAGCTTCCCTCTGTGTCAGTGAGTCCCTCTGCTGAGATAGTGGAGGGCAGTTCAGTGACTCTGACCTGTAGCAGTGATGCTAACCCAGCAGCTAACTACACCTGGTACAAGGAGGATGAAGACTCACCAAAAGCATCAGGACAGATCTTCATCATCACTGACTTCAGAGCTGAACACAGTGGGAATTATTCCTGTGAAGCCCAGAACAACAGAGGACGTAGTAACTCCACCTTCCATCTGAATGTTGGAGCAGGTGAGTTTCTCCATGACACTAAACTTCTGATTAACAAACAGCATCATCTGGCAAGTTTATTCATGAATCAATCCCTTCTAATAAGGTAACGTGTTGTATATCTAATAACTGTCTATCTCCACTTCTAGATAAAACAACAATGATAATACATAACATCAGGTTGACTCTGGTGGTTGTGATGCCGATTTCTCTGCTGCTTTTTTTTTGTGGATGAGGTAAAACAACAAGAATTATCACTGATCTTTTACTTTGAATATTTCCTATAATAGTTTTGGAATTGTCAAACGTTTAATTTATTCATTTGTGTATTTGTTTGTTGTTGGATTCAATCCAGGAAGAAGAAAGCTCTGAGCTCCACCACTGAACCAGATGAACCCATAGAGACGGTGGAGGTGAGAGAGATTTGGCCTCAGTGGCAGAACTTACCAAAGGGTCATTGTTTGTTGTTATTATGAGGTCATAAAAATAAAATGTAACTATTATTAATCTTTCTTTTTATAAACCACCAATGTGTATTTACCTTCACACATTTTCGAACCACATTTACTGCAAACGTACTTCATACTGGAGATCAATTAAAAGAATATAGGATCTTATTTAGCCTCCCCTAAGCCCCTCCCCCTCGGTTACTGTTGTTAGGCCTTTCAAGCTTTTGTAACCCGACATGTTGGGATGCCATACATGTCAATTTCAGTCACACAGCCTTTTGCATAATAAACGTCCGTGTGCACAGGAAAAAAACAGGCTTAGGTTTAGTCAACACAAATACTTAGTTTAGTTTAGGAAAAGATCGTGAAATGCCAAGTAGGGTTTAGGCAATAAAACAAGTTACGTGACAAATGTTTATTTCTCATTTCACACCCCGAACAAGCTAGCTAACTAATGATAATGATGCTAATTGGTATCTTACCTTGAAGCAAATTAAGGAGTTTTTGTTGATCGTCTATGGATTCAGCTGTGATTGAGGTCTTCCACACTGTTAATACATAACTGACCACTCTCCTCTTGCGAAGAATACTGTGACTGAGACACTGTCCTCTAAACTTTGAGGATATCTGCTGTCGGACTTTCAGGTTTCAAACACACCGCTGAAAGCCGGACAGGCCTCTTGCCCTCTAGCTACGGTTGATAACGAAGGATTGTACAGTGGTCGTTCTAGGGAGCGGCTTAAGGGTCAGTTGTTTCTGAATTCCATCTATGAGGCCTTTGACTCTCATCTTGTCGTCTCTCCCCATCAGTTAGACCTTCATCCTGTGTATGAGGACATCTCAGACATCGCAGCACAGACAGAAGACACCGAGGAGCAGGAAGACCGGGTGTGAAGGTCAGCCAGGTTTCAGTCTGCTGCATGGGGGGAAAGAACCCAACTCAATAAAACTTCCTACTTATATTTCTGAGAAATAACTTCATGTGTTTTTCTTCAGATGCAGTCAAACCAGAGGGAGACTCACCTGGATGGAAACAGAAAGAATTACACTGAAGTGGAAAAATTAACCTTCGTTATTATCTGAGGTCTTTACCAAGTTACAACTATAGTTTTTATTTTATTCTCTTAGCTCTTGAATCACTCTTCTTAATTGTATTTAAATGTAATTTTAGTATTTGTTTCTTTTGCACTTTGAGATGTTTTATGTAAATAACTTTTAAATGCTTTAAGTGCTTTATAGATAAACTTGCCTTGACATGTCATTTTTTGGAAGCAGCAACATATAGCAGATGATTGATAAGGAATGCTTTATTTGTAATGGAGCAGGTACATTACATATGTGCGTGATTTAACTTTAATGTAATGAAATGCTTTTAAGAAATACTAATTGCCATCAGGTCACGTTTGTCTGAGCAGAGAAATCCATTAAAGTCTGTTCAAATCAGTTATTGAATCAAAAATATATGTAAATTTCCCAAAAGTTACCATTAGATAATGCCACATTTGTATATTCAAACATAACATTTCAGAGAACTTCTAATACATAAAATAATTGTCTTGATGTAAGTAGTCAACTAGGAAGTTTCATGGTGATATCCATTAGTTACATTGTTTACCCTATTCATCTGTAGTGTCTACACTTAAACATTCTCATGTACAGTTTTGATCCAATGAGTGAATGAAGTGAGTTTTATTTTGTCATCTTTCCTCAACAGTCAGACTCTTGTCCTGCATATGAGGACGTCTCAGATGTATACACCGTCACAATTAAAGGAAT
>JACSYO010000183.1:50000-52500 GCA_016806645.1 Ophiodon elongatus | reverse complement strand
AGTGCAGCCTGCGGCACCACTGAATTGAAAGTACGCCATAAATATGGCGCCAAAAGAGTTTTCAAGCTGATGATAAGAGCGGATTTCTTCCTCCCTCCGTGTTGTCTTTTTTGTTGTTGTTGTTTTTTCTCCCTCGGGGGGAGGAGAGGGGGGAGGAGGAGGAAGGGGGAGAGAGGTTGAAAGACGAGACCCGCCTGTGCATTTCCCCGGTGCGGAGCCGGCTGTGCGTGCACGTCCCCCGGCTGGAGGAGGACGCGAGGCGCGAGGAGCTCCGCGTTTCATCTCCGGAGGAGGAGACGTTGCGAAACGGGCTCGCGATCTTTTCTGACTCATCGTTTGGAAATAAAGCATCCTTTTTATTTTTTTTGGATTCTTCTTTTTTTTTTTAATTTTTTTTTTTTTTTTTTTTTATATATCAACCCTTCTCCTTCTCCTTCTCCGTCCGCCCCCCCTTCTCTCTTTCCTCGCGCTCCGCTGGTACCGGAGAGGAAAACATCGTCGGATTAAAAAAAAAAAACAAAAAAAAAAAAACATTTTGGACACCACGTTTGGGCTTTTTCTTTTTTTTTTTTTTTTTTTTTTTTTTTTGGCAAAATGCGACATGCTTTCCTGTGAGTGGTATGTTGTGCGCACCTCGCAGCCGGCTACACCGTGAACAGCAGCAGGACCAGCGGCGGACACCACCAGCACCACCAGCACCACCACACTGTGTTTGTTGTGTTGTTGTTGTTGTTGTTGACGACTTGGTAAAAAGGCTGCAACTCAGTCCGGCTGCCACTTTGGGATTTTAGTTTTTTATTCCGGATTTGGGCTCGGCGGCCGGGTCTTTGCGGAGCCGACGCGCTGTCAACGCGGACCGCGCGCGCGCGCGGGGGAGAGAGGGAGGGAGGGGAGGGGAGGGAGGGAGGGGAGGGGAAGGGACGGTCCTGTCACCCAAACGTGGAAGCCGGAGTCTGGGGCTGTTCAGCAGCCTTCCGGGGCAGCGAGGGGCAAACTGAACTACTGAACCCGCCTCGGAACTACATGCGCCGGGACCCGATGAGCTCCTGATCCCGGACTCGCCCGCCGCCCCGCGCCGTGGACGTCTCCGCATCCGGAGCTGACTGCGATCAAGGTAAAAAAAAAACTATTTATTAAAATACCGTAATATTCGTGCAGGATGCAAATCATAGCGCGTGAGAGTGGGAGCGTTGCAGGACCGCAGAAGTCGCTGCAAGTGCGCCGGGGCAGCGCGAGGCTCGCGCCGGGGCAGCGCGAGCCTCGCGCCGGGGCTCGCGCTGGGGCTCGGGACCACTTCAGTGCAGCGGGTTGTCAGTCACGGCGGCGGGGCGCCTCGGCGTGTCGGGGGCGGTGCATGCGGGTCAAGAAAAAGGGTGTCGAGAGAGTGTGTGTGTGTGTGTTTGTGTGTGTGTGTGTGTGTGTGTGTGCGCAGCGCGGCGCAGCGCGGCGCAAAGCGCAACACACGCAAATAACCCGAGTGCACACGCACGGGAGAGGAAATGATCCGAGGAGGTAAACTTGGCCGCGTTGTAGCTCTGCAAAAGCGTGAACGTGAACGTGAACGTGAACGTGAACGTGAACGCGCTCCGGTGGGAACCAAGTGTGCGAGCGGGCACTTGGAGAGTGTCCAAGTGGGGTTTTATTTTATTATTTATTTATTTGTGCGCGTAATTGCGACAAATAAGAGCCGTTTGCAGCGGCGTGAAGAGGAATGTGAGTTGTAACTTGCAGGCGAATTTGAAAGCCGGAACACACACACACACACACACACACACACACACACACACACACACACACACACACACGTTTATTGGCGTATATAGGATATGAAGTTGCGTGGAGCAGCAGCAGGTCTGGGTGCAGCAGGGTGGAGGCACCGCACGGTCTCTGGAGGATTCTGCAGGTTCCTTCACTCCTCAGTAAAAAAAAAGGGAGGAGAAGGGAGGATGTGGGGGGGGAGAGGGGGGGAGAGGGGAGGAGAGCAGCTCTGCTTTTAGGAAGGCTGAGCACGAAACCACACACACACACACACACACACACACACACACACACATCAAGGAATTAGAGCAACTCCTCTCTGCCTCCCTCACCCTCTCCACCACCTCCTCCTCCTCCTCCTCCTCCTCCTCCTGCTTCGTGCTGTGCAGATCGAGCTGGCTTTGGGGGGGGGGGATACAGAGGGGGGGGGGCTGTTGTTTACCTCCTTTAAGTCAGAGCTCCGTCTGCAGCCCTGGTTGGTTGGATGCATTCGTACCTGTTTAGAAAACAAACACAAGGACATGCGGATGCTGATGCTGGGAGTCAGGTGTGAGCAGGATTAATGGGGTGTAAGTGGGGCATCTGCCTCTGGTGTGATGTTCAGCGGCACCTCGCGGGGCCGCCTCCTCTTCATGCTTCGGGGCAAACCTGTAAAAGAATACAATGTCTGTCTGTTAGAGCGTCAACGGCCGCAGGAAGCCAGAGGTTTTTATTAAAGAAACGTTGATCGCACACGTGAAGC
>JACSYO010000183.1:42500-45000 GCA_016806645.1 Ophiodon elongatus | reverse complement strand
GGTGGTAGTCAGGGTTGCGGGGAGTGAAGGGCAGAGTGATGCTTGTCCTCCCCCTCCACCCCCCCCCCTCCTTCTCCCCCCCTCCTCCCTTCCTCCCCCCCCTCCTCCCCCCTCGCTCCGTTCCAGGAGCTAATGAACTCCTGATAGTGCTAGAGACGGGAGCGATGGATCAAACCTCTCTCTCTCTCTCTCTCTCCCTCTCTCTCTCTCCCTCTGTGTTTCTTTCTCCCTCCCTCCCACCTGTCCTCCCCTTTTTCTTTTTTTTTTCGCACTCTCTCCTCTTGGCTTTTTTTTTTGTTGGCATGGGGCCCCGAGCTCGCTGGCTCCGACTCACCTCCTTCATTGTTTGTCAGCAAATTTCAGGAGACGGAGCGGGAGGCTTAGTTAGAAAATAATTTGGACCTCTGCCTTCTTTTTCTCCTTCTCTTTCTTAATTTCTTCTCTCTCTCTCTCTCTCTCTCCCTCCCTCTCTCCTTTCCTCCCTCCCTTCCCTCCCTCCCTCTCCCATGATGCAGCAGCAGGAGGAGCGGTGGCAGCGTCAATAAATATTGTGTTAATGTTCTGGTGGCTGGAGCCAGCGAGGTGATAAAGGGAATCTATTTGACTTCTGCGGCTCATTTGTTCGGCCCGTCCACACACACGTGTGTGTGTGTGTGTGTGTGTGTGTGTGTGTGTGTGTGTGTGCGTGTGTGTTGGTTAGGACACAGAGTTTCTTCCTTAATTCCGTTAATTTCCTCTTCCTCACATCCGTGTTTTGAGAACATTCTCCACTCTTGTCCTTTTGATGTTTGCTACCGCTTCAACACAAGGAAGCCACTTAAGGACGTAGGATGCGTGAAACAAACCTCGACGGCACGCGAAAGTGCAGCTAGCGTTGACCTCCGGACAGAAAGCCTCACAGACGGTGCACCCAGCCGTTATTTAAAAAAAAAAAAAAAAGAAAATTAATTCATCTCAAGAATACTAATGTTTTTATCAAAGATCTTCTCTTCGAAAACAAACAACATGACGCCTGCAAAATACTGGATTAATATTCAAAAGGATAGTTGTGATTCGCTGTATGTCACAGGAAGCCTTTCCCTGAGCTGGAGAATCCATATTTTTTAAGCACTTGACTTAATAATTGTCGTAAACCAAAAAATATAAAATGGCCGAATGGCAACGTTACGTTACCATAGCAACAGCAGTAAATAAATGACTTTTGAAGTGGGCGCGGTGAGGAAACGTATAGGAGATACGTCTTCGGTGGCTACTGCTAACAAAAAAGCAAAAGTGTTGACAATCCAAATTTATGATCCGGGACTTCCACGCTTACCGCTAACCTCACCGAGAACAGTTTCGGAGGAATCGTTGAAATGTTTCCGTTTCCCTGCAGCTCGGCTCTCGGCACCGTTTAGTGTTCCTCATTTTAAAACCGCGTTACTTTGTTTTTGTTTTTTTTTGTTTTTTTTACGCTTCTATTAGCGCAGCTTTGATCCTCTGGAGAGCAAAACCATGAAGCTAATTCACTTTAGAGACAGCAGTCGGATGTTTTTGACATAAGAAGCGAGCTTTCTTGCATCCGATTGATCCCCATGGAGCGGGTGGGTGATGTGGGTGGGTGGGTGGGTGGGTGGGGGAGGGGGAGGGGTGAGGGGGGGAGACCACGGGGGAGAGGGTTGATGGGAATGGTGATGGTGATATCAGCATCAGAGTGACTCATGGCTGCTCTTAAGTAGCTCTGAGCCTTCCAGTCAGTCAGGAGATGTTGGTGTGTGTGTGTGTGTGTGTGTGTGTGTGTGTGTGTGTGTGTGTGTGTGTGTCTGCGTGTGTGCGCGCGCTCAACATGAACGTTGCAGCCTGCGAAGTTAAGCACAGCTGTATGCTGTGGATTTATTTTGTTAATATCTGTGCACTTCAGGGTTATGTGTGCTGTTGTTGTTGCAGCTCTCACCGTGTCAGTAACGTATTATAATGCTCTTCACTCAGAAATGTATTCAATCAAGGCTCCAGCAGGGATCGGCTTTATTTTCTTTTATTCAAGGTATCGAATTCTTGTTTTTCAAAATATCATGAATATCCTTTTTATTCATCTGTCAATTACATTCGGATTGCTTGTTTCATTTTTTAGACGAGCCGCTAGTGTCTCCGCTATGCTAACATGCTAGTGGTCTTACCTACACACACGGTGGTCCTTTAAGCTAAACGCCAGCGTTAGCATGCTAACATGCTAGTGGTCGAACACACGGGTCCTTTTAAGCTTAACGCCAGTTTAGCATGCTAACATGCTAGTGGTCTTACCTACACACACGGTGGTCCTTTAAGCTAAACACCAACGTTAGGATACTAAGATGCTAGTGGTCTTACCTACACATACGGTGGTCCTTTAAGCTAAACACCAACGTTAGCATGCTAACATGCTAGTGGTCTACACACACGGTGGTCCTTTAAGCTAAACACCAACGTTAGCATGCTAACATGCTAGTGGTCTACACACACGGTGGTCCTTTAAGCTAAATAC
>JACSYO010000183.1:27500-37500 GCA_016806645.1 Ophiodon elongatus | reverse complement strand
TGTCCGATAAGCATTGATGGATGAAGTGGAATTGATGTTGATGACGGATGTTTTGCATGGATTTTTGGCTCATTTCTGTGGCTGAAAATGATGACGGTGGTGGGATACGCTTAAGAAATATGTTTTTATTTTGGATGGCGACTGGGTTTCCTATGGTTTTCTGTGTAGCTTGGTTACTGGTTCTCCAGTTAGATGTTCAGATTGGTCAGATAGGAATACTGTTTCCCACAAATTGGAAACCCACAACCACTCCTTCACAACCTTAAAAAATAACTGCAGAAAATGGACAAGAAAATGGAAACAAACTTGTACAGTTTATTGTTAATTGACTTACAGAACTCTTAAATGCTGTATGCATGCGTGTATCATATTTCTTTCAACGTGTTGTCCTCGAGCAGCCTTTCCCACTTCTGTGTGGACTGAAGTGACGTCAGTGGGACAGATTGGTGGATAGCAGGCTGGTCCCAGCTCGGGTTTGGACATGCTAATGGATCGGTGATGGTTTGATTTGAAAGAGATTCTCTGGCCTGATTGACCCCGTTCATAATCACATTATTATTATTATTATTATTATTATGACGATGACTGGTCTTTAAACACTGAGAAGCTCAGACTGATGTTTCCTTCCTCGCCCTCAGCGGGCTGATGAATACCTTTTGGAATCAATCGCACCAAAATCCTGCTGGCTCGCTTATTGGCCACGCTGTTGGCCGTTTCCTCTGTTTTGTTTGTACATGTGCGTGTGTGTGTGTGTGTGTGTGTGTGTGTGTGTGTGTGTGTGTGTGTGTGTGTGTGTGTGTACACTGTGCATTGTCTGGCTGCCATTCAATGCCCCCTGGCTGATGTGAACCATGCATGAAAAGGCGCAGTCGCACAGCTCGGTAGCGTAATGTAGCTCGGTCGCAGGGCAGCGGACAGCATGCCAACTGTTACATCGTGTGTGTGTGTGTGTGTGTGTGTGTGTGTGTCTGTGTGTGTCTGTGTGTGTCTGTGTGTGTGTGTGTGTGAACAAAGCAACACGTGGCATTCGACAAACTCCACACTACGAGGCTCCACCTGTGACATTTGCATATTAACAAGAAAAAAAACAAATTTTTCTTTATTTGAAACCGTTTCTCCGCGAGTTGCTTAAAGACACAGAGTTCATATTCACACCGTTAGCTTATTATATGACTTAATGAGCTCATTAGCAGAGCTTGTTCGGTTTACTACAGCGTGGATTTAGTGTGCGTGTGCATATCTCTGCTTCTTCTTCAGTGTATGGCTATACTGAACATAATGTGTTGAAATGTAATGTAGTTTTTTTCTGTGCAGACGGACAGAGCCTCTGCACCTCCGGGTGCCTCCTGCTGTCTCCTCTCACTTGTTTATCTTTCTTCGCGTTATATAGTCTTACTGTCTGGATTTTCTTTCAGTCAAACTCTCATCTTTCTCTTCATCTTTTGGGAGTACCCCCCCTCCCTCTCCCCCCCACACTTTGCCTGATCTCCGTCTCCTCACTCCTCTATTGATCTCCGAAGCTCTCTTTTCTCCGTGTGCTTTCTTTCCAAAACTTCAGATTACTTCCTTCATTTAGCCCGGAGACCGATGTCAGAAATGTTCAGCCAAACCAGAACCACATGAATTCACAACGTGGTTTTGTTTCTCTCCGTTTGATAGCGTTGCCCTAGGTCGAGCAACGCGGTTTCATTGCCTCTGACAGCTGGTTGCCTTCAGCTATTGCCCTGCTTCAACTCTGACAAAGTGCAGGTTTAGACAGAGCGAGTGCAGCGTGATGCAACAACAACCAGCGGAATGACAAGGCAGTTTAACACACACACACACACACACACACACACACACACACACACACACACACACACACACACACAATGCTGCTCTGTTACACTGCAATACTTTACTTATACAGTGGGATTAGGGCTGCAACTATTAATCATCATTATTATCAATTAATTTGCCTAATTTCTCCATTAATTGATAAATCCTTTGGCCTAAAGGATATTGGAAAATAGCTAAAAGCCAAATGGGCAAACCTTTTTTAGTTTACCATCACGGAAGACTTGCCAGATCAGCAAATACTCACAAAAACGAATCTAAATGAATAATTAATCATGAAACGTTTTGCAGTGTAATGCAGAATAATGATGCAACACGACAGAATACTGCAGGAACCTCAGATACACGGAGAATACAAATATAATCCTGTACTACAATAAAAAGAAGTTACTAGTTATTTATTGCACGAGTAGCAACAAGTCAGTGTTTTCCAAACCAGAAAACATTGCGTAATAATATATAATGAGTTTATCTGCTGGATTCTATCTGAGGAAGTCGATATTTTAGGATAAAATTGTTGGCTACATCTGCACTACTGTTTCGTTTTGTTAGTTAATTTAATTTAATTTAATGTTATTATTCTATTCTATGGTGTGCATTTTTCTTTATTTCTTTTTCTTCTTCTATTCTATTTTGTATATATTGTTATCTTCTTATGTAAAAATGTGTCTTTTCTTATGTAAAAATGCTGCTGTTACGAAAAAATGTCCCCTTACGGGATTAATAAAGTATTTATCTATCTATCTGTCTATCTTATATAAACCACAATTACACAAATCCGATGTTTGCTGGCAGGTTGTTGCTCTCCTTCAATATGAGGCATTGAGACAGCAAGAGAAAAAGAGAGAGATAGAAAATTCATAACAGGTGTTGCATAGTTGAATAAAGTTGAGTTATTATGGACATGTGAGGGTCGTTATCGTGGCCAAGAGAGAAATAAGTGGTTTTAAGTAGAATTGTAGAATCAGTCAGAAGTCTTGGCAAGTAGCGAAGTCAAGAGTCAAATAAAAAAATGGAGACGAAAGATCGTTTGAATAGAATCACGCAATTATTGCAGCATCTGTTAAAGCTGTTTGGTTGGACGGCAGACACGTCGGGACAGACTCCGTGTCTCCGTGTCCCGGTGTTCCGGTGTCTCCGTGTCCCGGTGTCCCCGTGTCTCCGTGTCCCGGTGTCTCCGTATCCGTGTCCCCGTGTCTCCGTGTCCCCGTGTCTCCGTGTCCCGGTGTTTCCGTGTCTCCGTGTCCCGGTGTCTCCGTGTCCCGGTGTCTCCGTGTCCCGGTGTCTCCGTGTCTCCATGTCCCGGTGTCTCCGTGTCCCGGTGTCTCCGTGTCTCCATGTCCCGGTGTCTCCGTGTCCCGTTGTCTCCGTGTCACCATGTCCCGGTGTCTCCGTATCCGTGTCCCGTTGTCTCCGTGTCTCCGTGTCCTGGTGTCTCCGTATCCGTGTCCCGTTGTCTCCGTGTCTCCGTGTCCCGGTGTCTCCGTATCCGTGTCCCGTTGTCTCCGTGTCCCGGTGTCTCCGTATCCGTGTCCCGTTGTCTCCGTGTCTCCGTGTCCCGGTGTCTCCGTATCCGTGTCCCGTTGTCTCCGTGTCTCCGTGTCCCGGTGTCTCCGTATCCGTGTCTCCGTGTCCCGTTGTCTCCGTGTCTCCGTGTCCCGTTGTCTCCATGTCTCCGTGTCCCGGTGTCTCCGTGTCTCAACAGTTTAGGAAATAAAAACACATTATAATAAGAAAAAGAAAAAAACACTATACATAAGGTGGTAATATGTACAGAAAGGTGGTAATATGTACAAGAAAGGTGGTAATATGTACAGAAAGGTGGTAATATGTATAGAAAGGTGGTAATATGTACAGAAAGGTGGTAATATGTATAGAAAGGTGGTAATATGTACAGAAAGGTGGTAATATGTATAGAAAGGTGGTAATATGTACAGAAAGGTGGTAATATGTACAGAAAGGTGGTAATATGTATAGAAAGGTGGTAATATGTATAGAAAGGTGGTAATATGTACAGAAAGGTGGTAATATGTACAGAAAGGTGGTAATATGTACAGAAAGGTGGTAATATGTACAAGAAAGGTGGTAATATGTACAGAAAGGTGGTAATATGTATAGAAAGGTGGTAATATGTACAGAAAGGTGGTAATATGTATAGAAAGGTGGTAATATGTATAGAAAGGTGGTAATATGTATAGAAAGGTGGTAATATGTATAGAAAGGTGGTAATATGTACACTTATAGAGACAGTTTTAAGAAAACAAGTTCTCAACAGATGTTAAATAACAGTAATAAGTGGGCTCGTCCTGAGAGCTGCTCCTGGGTTGTGAAAGAGGGGAAAGGGGAGAGTCATATGGGAATATTGCACATTTTGAGAGGTGGAAGAAAGTTACGTGGTGATCTTGCACAGTTAGAATACTGCACCTTTATCAGAAGGTATGTGACACATTTCACAGATAATAATAATACATCACATATTGCACATGATAAGTGAAGTGAGGTAATGTTGGGTTATTGCTACACATATTTCAGACCCGGAGTCTTGGCTCTCCGGACTGATTGAGATGAAGTTGTACATTTGTGAGTCTTTCCCCGTCTCCCCCCAGAGAAAAAAGGGAAATATCTCAATCCGCCGTCCGGGGCTCTGGTTCGCTGGACTGATTGAGACGAGAGGAAGAGAGCCGGAGAGGAGGATGAGCGATGGGGTGGAGGGGAGGAGGAGGTTATCAGGCTGGGGAGGGAATGGACTTCCAGACTTTTCTTGGCAGTCGCAGAGTTGTCGATCTGTCTCGAGGGGTATATCCTGAGAGGAGGGGGCTAACAGTGACATTTACAATTAACATCAGTTCCCCCACCCACCCCCTCACATTCAGGAGTACTGGGCTGCCACCAGAACAAGAGGTTAAGATACTATAACATGTAATAATGAAAAATACTTGCCAGATATTTCCAAAGTTTTAATTTCTCCTGAAAAAAAAAAGAGCAAAGAAATTTAGAAAAAGGACATTTTCTGTCACTTTTATTGACAAAAAAAAAAGACAATTTAAGGGAGCAGGCGACCCGTTATAGTTACAGTTACATACCTACGATCGCGTGTTCATCCCCCAACGACAGCTCCGTGTGACGGGGACGCCGAACCCGTTATCTGGTCACCAACGACACCAGCAAAATGGATGTGTTGCCTAACTCAGTTAGTCGGCGTAAATCGAATAAAAGTCAATAAAGCCAGTAAATGGAATCGAAACACAATTACCGGTAATCTTTTTTCTTTTTTTTTTTTTTTTACGATTACACGGTGAAATAGTACATTTAAGTCATTGTTTCCCAACTGAAGCTCGGGGTCTCAGTACAGCGAGAGAAGAGGCAGTGTCGCGAAAGAGAAAATCATTATAATCCCGTCCACTTTTCCCTTCTGAGGAGGCATACAATCAAGCAAGTGTTTGGCTGCTGCTCGGAGGGAGAGCTTTTATCTTAACGGGTGTCCTCAAACACACTTTTACGGCTAACACACAGAAAGTGGAACCAAAAAAAAAAAAAAACTGGGAACCAAAAGCGAAATTATTCTCCAATTGCTGCTGTTATATACAGAAAAAAAATCCCTAAATTATAGTGAGATTCTCTGAGGCCTGTCTTCACACAACAGGGGATTCGTCTCTGGAATATTTTATATATATATATTTTTTTTTTGCTCTTCAGCAAGCAGCGGATGGTTGGCATTGTCAGCAAAGCAAATGAAAACCAAATGTCAGCAGCTAGCCACGAGCTCACTGAGATGTCAGTGTGAAAGCTTCCCCCTCTTTTCTGGAGACAAGAGTCTGGTTGACTGAGTAGACGTTTCATAAAAAAATAAAAAAATAAAAAAATAAAAAAACTGAAGTGTCAACCATCTGTTAAATGCAAAACCTGTTGTGAAATAATTGGCATAAAAAAGAAAAAAGCAAAAGCGTCTACAGAGCAGTTTTTCATGCAGAAAGAAGTCGGGGATTCTCGCACTTAGTGTAATTATTTTAACCCAAAGTGGTGTTTTGAACATAAAAAAAAATGCAAAAATGACCAATAAACAAAAAGCACCTGAACCCTGTTTATTTAGATGTTTAAAACAAAAAATATAAATCTTTGATTCGCCAATCTTAAGAGTCCAAAATGTAAAAACAATGCAATAAATTAGCATATGGAGGTTTTATGAAATTTACTTTACTACACACACCTGTGTTTTTCCCTCGTGCTTGTGCTTCCTGTTGCTCCGTGACATCTTCTGGGAGCTCTACTCTGCAGGTTTCCCGCCCTCCGGCTCTGTCAGACGCATTTTTGACGGAGTTTCTTTGCAACGCGCCGCAGCTGGGATTTGAACCCCCGGGTCGCCGTGTTTATGAGTAATGTGAGAAAAAGGAAAAACGTGTTTCACCCTCGGTGCTTGCAGCGGGACTAGCAAAGCTTCAAATTCGCTAGCGGACTCTCGCTCGTCTCTCAGGCTAAAAAAAAAAACTCTTCGTTTTCGAGAAGCAATAAAACGCCTCCCGGCTGGTGATGAATGCGTATCATAACCTGGTTTAAAAACGGTGTGGGAGTTTATTATATGTAGTGCAACAAATCAAAGCCATCACGTTGATGGATGGAGCCCGGCCATGAAAAATAAAACCCTCCACAGCTGCAGCCACAGGTACAGCTTTCAAATATGTGGGAGACGCATGAGTAAATAACTCTGCACAAAATGTCACCTTTTTTTTTTTTTTTTTTTTTTTTTTTTTTGCATTTAAATTTGCAAAGTTGCATTTAAGTCCTCCGTGTTTGGTTTTGCCCGTTTTGCTTTTTCCGCCACCAAACACCCTCTTCTTGTAAATGCTTCAAGTGACCTGCAAAGCGACTCATTTAAGAGGCTTTGTGTAACGAATAGATCCTCGAAAACCTTTTTTTTTTTTTTTTTTTTTTCTTTCTTCTTTTCTTAGTGTTCACATTTTCCTTTGGGTGGTCAGAAAAACCTGCTTTTTCTTTTTTTTTTCTTTAAAAGAAAAAAAAAATAAAATAAAAACGAGGACTCCGGCACCCTGAGTGAGGTTTAAGTGGGTCGCCGGAGAGTTTAATAGGCGAGGGGAAACCCTGAGACCGATCCAAGCGTGCAGACGTGAAGTCAGACAGACGTAGCTGGAGGAAGTCAATGATGTACTTAACCACTCTCCTCAAAGGCAGGAAGACGAGGTAGAGCTGGGGGGGAGAGGGGTGGGGAGGAGGGGGGAGTCAATAATGTACTTAACCTCCCTCCGCAGACTCCCCGTGTCCCTGTTATTGTAAGGGAGGTAAGATGGGGAAGGGGAGGGGGGGGGGGAAGGAAGAAGAGGGGAAGAGTAAGATGGCAGGACTTGAGGGTTGAGCGAAGAAGCGATGTTTTTTTTTTTTTTTCTGTCAGCGTAAATGTCAGAGGAGGTGAGGCGGGGAAGGCCGGGGAAGCAGGAAGAGCCCCGTATACGAGGGAATAGCCCGGTTTTACGAGCACATAAATCTCCGTCTCCCCCCCCCCACTCCCCCTCTCGTAACCCGCCTCCCCCCTCTCGTAGCCTTCCTGAACGAAAACCTCCTTTTGAGTCCTCGGCTGTCTGCTCCTCTCTTTTGCTTCACTTCTCTCTCTCTCCCAGACTCTCTTGACCCCGCGACCCCCCCCCCTTCTCCTCCTCTTAGCGCCACTCCATATATTCTCCTCCTTTTGACCCTCAAGCGACCGGGGCAAGAGATTAGAAACATCTTCGGGGTGTCTCCTTCGCCTCCTTGATCTGTATTTTTTATCTTGGCTTTAATCCTCGCCCAGAGACACTTTTATGACAACCCCGAGTTTGCGAGAGCACGATTTATTTAATCCTGAATCGTAATAAAGCGTAATATTAAACAAGGCGACCATCGGACATCTTTCCAATGTGTTCGTTGTACATCGCTGTCGTGGGACTGGTGATGTCATCGTTAACCCGGTGACATGTGATCAGTCATGTGATCTCAAGACTGTTCCAAACTCACATTTTATTTCACGAGTCGGAAAAAAACTTTATTTAAACCGCTCTGGTTAACAGACATTCATGGTGGAAAGTAACTCAGTACTTTTACTGAAGTACATGTTGAAGGTACTTTAACTGTAGTTTCTTGTTACTCTGCAGATTTTACATCGGTTACCTGAAAGTGCTCTTTCGGGATATTGTGATTCTGATATTTTTATATTCTTTTTCCGACCCGATACCCAAAAGTTGCTGCTCATTTTTTGTGCGTTTTCCTACGGAGGTCAACTCTGGCTCGTGCACACATGCGTACGTTCTCTTCGCGGTAAACTACTCAGTTAGCTTTCGGGAAAAGATCACGAACAGCTGAAGCTAAGAGATCGCCGTGTGTCGGACCCCGCCACATCCCGCGGTCTTTATACTTCCTCGGTCACGATTACGTAACACAACATCATTTCCGTGGGATATCTACAAATGGAGGCACATTTCTTTCCTCAGGTTTTAGCTACGAATGCTGGATGAGACCAGCCCGCGCCACTTATGTATTCAGATGCATCCCTTTAATTGGGTACCTGTCTGAGTCCGTGTCTGTATCTGACAAAAACAACAACAAAAAGGAAACCGGCTGAAACTGTTGCTCATAATAATGACAATAGTAACTGCAATTATTAGTGCCCCCAATCTGTCTGTCTGATTTCTCCCACTGTTATTGCATCTAGCCTGGTCTCTCTTTATGAAATCTAAATATCTTGCTTCTATCATCTGTGAAGCCGAGTGTTGCTGCATAATTTAATGGGTGCTATTTAAGATTTTGCAGGATAAATACATGTTTGTTTTTCTCTCCACCTGAATAGTCAGATCTTATGCATTCGACTCGTTCTTGGAGAGCTCTTTGCCTGTAACATATAATAATATTCTTTATTTACATCTCTGGCTTCCTCTCTTCTGTGTTAACGGACCACTGAGTTAAACTTCCAGTGTCTGTCTGCTAAATACTAAATACAGTAGATGTCCAATAAGCAGCCCCTCGGTGCTAAACCCTTCTGATTGGCTGAAGCAACTGTAGATAGAAGCTTTAGTGTGTTCAATGTCAGTCGGGAAATCTCAGCGTCTTCATGTCTGTAGATCTGAAATACTTTGGCACAAAACAAACCGATGATGTCGTTTAGAAATTAACCAAAAATAAACAAGTTACCCAGTTCTGACGAGTGTTCTCCTGTTTTATAGTAAGCTAACATGCTAACAAGCTAACATGCTAACATTCTACATGTAGCCTGTTTGAGACAATAGTGAAGCTGATCTCTGATCGATACTTTGTTTCACATAAGAAGTACTCTGAACTACTGATACTTTGTTTCACATAAGAAGTACTCTGAACTACTGATACTTTGTTTCACATAAGAAGTACTCTGAACTACTGATATTTAGTTTCACATAAGTACTCTGAACTACTGATACTTTGTTTCACATAAGAAGTACTCTGAACTACTGATATTTAGTTTCACATAAGTACTCTGAACTACTGATACTTTGTTTCACATAAGAAGTTGTGTTCAATTTGTTGTTTTTTTACTGAGGAAGTTATGTTTACATTCATTTGTACTTGAAAGGTAGAAATGAGGTTGTTGAACAGAGACGTTCTCCTCACAGCGTAGAGGTTTATTTTTAATCTCCTTTATTCGCACCATGAACCACCGTTCTAGTTCAAGCCGGTTGAGAGTGAAGAGGTTTTTTCCTCCTCTCTATTATAAACGATGAAAGAAGTAAACCTCCTGTATTAAAGCAGAGAAGCAGGAACGGGGACTCGAACACGGCGCTGACGCAGGATGAGTTCATGGTCGGCGTACGTGAGGCGCGAGGCGCGAGGCCTGAGGCCTGAGGCCTGAGGCGTGAGGCCTGAGGCGTGAGGCCTGAGGCCTGAGGCGTGAGGCCTGAGGCGTGAGGCCTGAGGCGTGAGGCGTGAGGCCTGAGGCGTGAGGCGTGAGGCCTGAGGCCTGAGGCCTGAGGCCTGAGGCCTGAGGCCTGAGGCCTGAGGCCTGAGGCCTCAGGCCTCAGGCCTCACGCCGTCGTGAAGAAACAACTGTATCATCGTGACGCCGACGAGCCGCTTTGTTCTGGAGCCGCCGGCTGATCGGTGCCATCGACGCGTTATTTCATTAACAAGTGTGTTTTCATGGTGTACATCT
>JACSYO010000183.1:5000-15000 GCA_016806645.1 Ophiodon elongatus | reverse complement strand
CACACTTGATAATGTCTCCCAATCTGATCTAAAGTATATGTAATGAGCTTTAGATTAAATAATAATGAACATATTGGCGTAGATGATGCAATATGGGGAACCCAGTTCTTATTATTTTTTACAGTTTTATCAAATCTCAACGTTTTCTTGGGAAAACCCTTTTAAAAAGAGGTTAATATTGTAAGAACATAATCCAGAGCTGTGATTTATGTAGAGTTCATCTCGTTGCCGAAAGGGTAACAATCAAGGTCTGAGGATCTGCTGGGATCGTCTGAGATAATGTCACAAGCTAAAGACATTTAAAAGAAATGGTTCTACTCATTACTCAGTTTGTAATTAGACTTCTGGTACGAGGGCACTTCTTTGTGGCCTTTTAGTAACGGTCTTCCTCACATTACTCATATTGTGTATTTCCTCCGTTTGCCCCAATGATTTGTTGTTGTTCAGGAGTGTATCGTTCTTCAGGCACGATACTTTCCTGGTGGTGTGCTGCGAGGTCGATGACTTGATGAAGGTTGGATCAGATGTCACTGCCAAGCCAAAAGGGCTCTGGAGGCTAATACGCTGAGCTCTGAGCCGACTTAACTGTTACCACAGAGCAGAAGAGGCTGTTGAACTTTGCTCCGTGGGAAGACAGGAAGTGGTATTGATGGGGGTTGCCAAGAAGACGATGGCTGTTCAGGGGTGAAACTCTCTGTATAAATCATCATTACCGTCGTCATGTTGACGTACACAGGAGTGTGTTTATGTGTGTGAAGGGGCAAGTCGAGTGTGAGCAGTAAGTACAGTATGTGCTCTGAGAGTGATCGTGTGCAGGAGCAAAAGTAAAACTCTTAAGATTATGGATTTTTGTTAACTGGATATTAGGGTTTTGGTATCGTTTCCAACAATAACGATGCCAGAACCAATACCAGTACTCTTAGTGATACCGATACCGATGTAGAGTACTAGAGTAAGAGTAGATAGAGTACCGATACCCACTATGTGAACGGAAGCTGTGTTTGTGTGGATTGGCTGCGTACAAAACCATACTAATTGTAATTTATTTTCTAAATACGGGCAAAAATTACAGGTATTGTTTCATTAAAACATGGTACTGGTTTATTTAAAGACGTGGAGTACCGATACTCAGCCCTATTGGATGTGTTGGTGTTCAGTGGGTTGTACATTTATCTGTAATGCACATGTAGCCCAGACTCTTTTGCTTTTGTGGTGATACAAAAAGTTAATATATCTTTTCTTTTAGATGTGTCCTGCTGTATAACTCTACTGCCTCTACTTTAAGGGCGTTATGTAGTCTGGTTTAATGTTTCCATCTTCAATAACACTTTCAAGAATAGTTGTGCCTAACTTGCCAAGTTTCTCTGTGTTAATTTGTAAGTGTTGCTATTTCCTTACTAAAGAAGAAGAAGAAGGAGTTGAGTTCATGGAGAATGAGTTTAACGGTGTGCAGTGTGGATATAAGTAGTTCTAAGTCATCTGTAAAAAGGGCAGTAGTCTTTACAGAAAGCAACCAAAGGAAAAGTTAAAACAGCAGCCGTCTGATGGGAAACACAGCCCCTGATCTTTTCCCTCTTTATTATTTTTATTTGTCAAGGTAATGACGCAATCAATTTCGGGCATCGGAAAATTACCTCGGGGCATCGACGAGCTCTGTGAACTGGTTTATTTTTTATTTTATTTTTTTTTTTCAAAACATCTTGTATGTCAAACTTGGGACTCATTGTTCCAATGCAGCTGTGTCGGTATCCAGATGTGCAGATGTTATAGGTGGATCGCTGTCACGGAGGCCAACAGCCTTTATTGTGTAAACTCAGCAACGCGGCAACAAGCTCTCGCCCTCCGGAGGATCGGTAGACTTCCACGTGTATTAATAGTTAAGTAATCATGTGTGCAGATACAAGCATGTGTTTGTATACGTGTGTGTGCCTGAGAGTGTGTGTGTGTGTGTGTGTGTGTGTGCGTGTGCGTGTTCGAACATGCTAGCAGCTGTTGCAGCTCATTAGGGTCGGGTAGAAACAGCTGTGAATCTCCATGGCAACCGACAGCGACAGGAATGCACAGAGTCGGTGCTGCAAAGGGGTCTCTCTCGCTCCGCGTGCCGAGTCCAGAGAGTGGACGAGCAAATAAACATATGCAGACACACACACACACACACACACACACACACACACACACACACACACACACACACACAGCCTCGAGCCGGTGTATTGAGCTGTCAGTATTAGTCCTGTTGCTCACCTAACAGGTGCTGAAATATAAAAAAAAACATTGTTTTGGAAGTATGGATGTTGAGAAGATTGAAAGGAAGGAAGGAAGGAAGGAAGGAAGGAAGGAAGGAAGGAAGGAAGGAAGGAAGGAAGGAAGGAAGGAAGGAAGGAAGGAAGGAAGGAAGGAAGGAAATAAAGCCCATGAGAGGGCTTTCACACTGAACCTGGTTCTGGTGGGGTTGTGAAATCTACTGCAGGAGAAAATGAAGATTACAAGCTACTGTGTCATGGGAGAAATAAATAAAGATAGAAACACTGTAATGGATGTCGTGGGGGAAAAAAAACATACACAAGAAGGAAGCAAAAGGATGAAGTGAAAAGAAAACCACATTATTGAAAGAGTGCAACAAAAAAAAAAATGGGGAAAAAGAAGTGTGACCGTCAGATAAAGATGCTGTGAATATTCAATAGTTTCTCTCCCGCACGGCTTCACGGTGGTCGTTCTGAAGTCGTACCTGAGGATGAAGGTGCCCGTGTGTCGTCATCGTCATCGCCGCCTCCCCGGCGTCGGCGCCCGTCTTCCTAATTGATGCTCTGGTGTTTCTTCCAAAGGATTTGCGGCATTAAATCAAATTCTGCATCTGCTGCTCTGCACAAACACACTTCTCAAGGACAGCGAGGGAGCGGGAAGCATGGAAGCGTTCTGCAACTCGTCGCTTTGATTAAAGCTCACCATGTTTTTTTTTAGGGAGGGGAGAGAGGCGGGGGCGTGGGGGGGGGATTAAGTTAGTATCAACATTGAATTAAAATTAAAATCTTTCATCGTGAAGGTTCTCGCAGAGGTAGTTGTGATCATGATCGAGCCTCGAGGCAAAGATTCTGGTTTCAAACTCGGCCAACAACCTCTTGACGGCGTAACATAGGAGCGACCGACTTTCTTTAGTAGTTTAGTTACTAAAACCAACATCAACATGTTGGTTGAATATTCCTTTTTCAGCCATGCAAATGACACAAACGTACAATTTGTAAATAAAAATGAAAGACGCACACTTCAACCGTGTTTCTACTTAATCACGGTATTTTTTCTTGATTTCGTTTTGGGCGTTTTTCCTTCAAAACTTGAAATAAATTCACGTCATTCTCTTTATTCCCACCAATAGTTGAGTCTTCAGCAAAAGAAAACTCACCACTATGTTTAAAGGTGATGAATTCCAAATTCAGAGCATGTCTATGGTTGAGGGACACGACTGTGCAAACTATGGCAACAGAGCTAACAGAGCTAACAGAGCTAACAGAGCTAACAGAGCTAACAGAGCTAATAGAGCTAACAGAACTAACAGAGCTAATAGAGCTAACAGAGCTAACAGAGCTAACAGAGCTAATAGAGCTAACAGAGCTAATAGAGCTAACAGAGCTATCAGAGCTATCAGAGCTCACAGAGCTCACAGAGCTAACTGGGCTAACAGAGCTATCAGAGCTATCAGAGCTAACAGAGCTAACAAAGCTAACAGAGCTAACAGAGCTAACAGGGCTAACAGAACTAACAGAGCTAACAGAGCTAACAGAGCTAACAGAGCTAACAGAGCTAACAGAGCCAACGGAGCCAACGGAGTTAACGGAGCTAACGGAGCTAACAAAGCTAACGGAGCTTAACAGAGCTAACGGAGCTAACAAAGCTAACGGAGCTTAACAGAGCTAATAGAGCTAACAGAACTAACAGAGCTAACAGAGCTAATAGAGCTAACAGAGCTAATAGAGCTAACAGAGCCAACGGAGCCAACGGAGTTAACGGAGCTAACGGAGCTAACAAAGCTAACGGAGCTTAACAGAGCTAACGGAGCTAACAAAGCTAACAGAGCTTAACAGAGCTGATAGAGCTAACAGAGCCAACAGAGCCAACGGAGCTAACGGAGTTAACGGAGCTAACGGAGCTAACAGAGCTAATGGAGTTAACGGAGCTAACAGAGCTAATAGAGCTAACAGAGCTAATAGAGCTAATGGTGTTAACCTGCTACATTAATGCGCTGAAGAACAGGTTTCGATGCCATGAGTCAGAGAGAAAAGGACTTCCTTCTCGACCCTTCATGGTGCAGCGATATTCAACAGCGACACGGACAAAAGCATCGATAGACCAGCATGCAATCTGTCGTGTGTTGCATTCACACTGCACATTTTCAAAGTGTTCTGCAAAGCAGTTTTTTTTGTGAATTTACTGAATAAACTTCAGTAGAAGCAGATAAGACGGAAGTAGCATGGTCGAAAATAAAAATGACTCCTGGAACACGTCGAACATCACAGATTAATGATATATATTTATTTTTTTAAATATAAAAACCCATCTTTTTTATGACTCAGAGCCTCTTAGCGCCGAGAGTGGGCGTTAACGGGAGGCCAGCTGAGAAGTTATTATAAGACTCGGCGGACCAACTCCTGTTCCCGAGTCATCGGGTTGATTTTGGCCGGCACACGGCGTCACACGGGCGGAGAGTCGCATCAGAGCAATTCAGAGAATCACATAAGAACTCAAGTGACAAAACATTTGTTCTCTGCGTGACAGATAACGAGCAGTAGATCTGTCACATGCTTATTGAACCCGCCGAGCCTCAGAGCGTTATTCCCCCCGCTCAGTAAACCCTGCTGCTAGAAAAAAAAAAGAAACTTACACTAACAGTTACAGTAAAGGCATTAATCATGGAGTTTTTTTTTGGTTGTTTTATTTCTCCATAACTAGGTCACACACCCCCAGATCGTCTGCCTGAGAACCGCCATACGAAGAACGATATTTGCATCGGACTGTGTGTGTGTGTGTGTGTGTGTGTGTGTGTGTGTGTGTGTGTGTGTGTGTGTGGGGTGGGCGGGTCTCCTTCACTTTTTCTTGTCAGTGACCCAGTTTTTTAACCTTTTCTTTTTTTAATTCATTGAGGGGAATGTTTTCTGAGCATGTTTGCTCTCTCTCTCTCTCCCTCTCTCTCTCTCTCTCTCTCTCACTCTCTCACTCTTCCCCTCTCAGAAACATCTCACTTCATATTCATGATATTTTACACACATTCACACCTGGGAGCTGCAGAGTACAAGCACAGCCTCCACTGGGCTGATCCACTTGAGAGGTTTTGGGTTTTATTTGGGGTTGGGGGTATAGATATATATATATATACATATATATATATATATATATATATATATATATATACATACATGCCTTGTTCAAGCCAGTTGTGTGAAAAGCTTGAATTTGTCTCTAGAATTAGATTGTGTGTCATGACTTCCATAACTTCTTATGAATAATGAAATTATATATATACTTATTTAAAAAAATGTTCTGCCATGTTGTGCCCAGTCCTCCTGCTGCTACATGATTTATTCTGAGCAAGCTGCCCAGTGCATTGACAGTCTTCGACATATGGCCGTTTAGCAGCTCCATTGAAGCCGTTTGGAGGTTAAATGCCTTGCCCAAGGACATCCAGGGAGAAGAGCTTTGTCCCTGCTCAGACTCCGGTCCAAGAAGCCTCTGGCTCCAAATCCAGTTTACTTAACCTCTAAGCTACTGCAGCCCTGAATATTGATATTTAAATATGTGGAAAAATCTGCACAGATTCTGCCCTTTCTCTCTTTTTCTTTTCCTTCTTCTTAAGGACTCTTCGGTCTCAGACTAATTTCTTTGATTACGTGATTGTGAACATGAACGGAGGGCAGGGTTTTCAGCTCGCTGCAGGCCAAAAATCACATCTGTTCAAACGGCGAAGCGCAGCCAGTCAAATCCTTATTGAAGCGGGAACAAAGCTTAATTGCATGACCTTTGAGCGAAGCCTTGGCAATCAGCCTGCCCTTGGCGTGGAGGGGGGAAGCGCCGCCGCTCCACGTGTCACTCTCGGGCCAGAGGCTCGTGATGAGGAGCCTGCCTTCGGAGGAATCTCAAAAGGACTTGTTCAATGTCTCGTCTCGCGCTAATGAGGGGCATGAATCGCTGGGGTTGAGTGCTTTTTCCAGAGCGCTGGCGGAACGAAGTCGGGCTAATGGCGGCGGATGTGACATTTCGGATCCGAGACTGGGAAGCGAGGCGACCGGAGAGAAAGAGCAAGAGGAAACCCTTTTCACTCCCCTCTGCGGATCCTTTTGTGTGCCAGGCGAGGAGTGACACGTCGGTGAAGGCTGTTGACGCGAGTGATTCAGTTTAGCGAGCGTTGATGTTTCTGCATAATACCGGCGACTCCCCTCGCCGTTGCTCCGCACGCCTCTTTCCCCCGCTCATCCGCCCTGAGCTGCAGCAGCTCTCACACAAAAGGCCATCCGCCCTCCGAACTACGTCAGACTCCATAGACGGTGGAAAAAACGCAAGACAAAAGACAAAATACTTTTGAATTGCTTCTCGGGGGGCCGCAGCTGTATGATTTATAGAAACAATTGTCTCACGAAAAAAGAGGTCGGCGGCAAACGTAATATGTTAATATGTGATATTTCAGATTTACCGCGTAACCTTTATTTTGACTCTTTTTCTTAATCAAGTTCGTAGCAGAAAGAAATCGTTCATTCACTCTTATATCCCAGAATATTACTCCTCCCATACCTCTGAAGAACATAACAACAGTTTTTTTTTTTTATTTGATACTTTTGGAGATGTTGTCGATCGTATTTCACCTTGGATGCTTAGTGCTCATGTATTTTAATGAGAACTATAAAACTTGATCAGAGGCCCCGAGGCTCTACGGACCCCTCTGGTGTCTTCTCACAACAATCTTCCTTCTTCTGAGGAAGTTAGGTTCAGGCAACAAAACCACTGAGCTAGATTTAGGAAAAGAGCCTGATTGACGTTAACGTGACTGACTATCGAGAAGGATTCCACGGATACTAGTTCTCTTATCAATACTGCTTATCGGTTCGAAGACAGTTAATTAAGAAAAGAACCGATATTGCTCTATTATTCTTGTATGTAAACAAATAGTATTCCTTGAGCAGCAATATAAAAAATAAAAAACATAATCCCTACTACCGACTAATGAACCGCGTGACCTGCGGCTGACGTACCAAAATGTCCATGTTTACTTTAGCTTTGGCTCTGAACCTCTCCTCTCAGTCCTCCTGGGTGAAAGTCCTGTGTTTGTTTGTGTTTACGTTGGCGTTAGTTGAAGGAACACCCCCCCCCCTCCCCCCCCTGTCGGGATTCGCCCAGTTGAACCACATTGTTCTCGTGTTATTTAGATCTAATGGTGGCTTCTGCTGCGTGGAATGCAAAGTGTTTGTCCTGCTTTCATGTCCTGGTTAGAGGCTGAACCGCTATCGGAGTGAGAGTATTTTACTGTGTGCTTATCCCGTCCAGAGTCTACTCCTGGACAGTGTCTCCGTGCATATTTGTCTTCTAGATAACCTATCGGACTGGGAATGTGCCTTCCTTATCTGTCTTTACTTTTCCGTCGCCTTTTTGTCTTAGTTTCCCAGACTAAAAGGGAAAAAGAATTTGAGGTGAAACACAAGATTCTTCTCCTGGAATAACATCAGGAAAAGATGCCAGCCAGTTGAATCCTCTCGGTCCTCCTCGGTTCCTCTCGTCTCTCTCTGGACACATTCGGAGCCAAACATTTTCTCTTCCTCTTGAGTGTTCGTCGCCCTTTCATCCCGCCCGTCTGTTAAATATATACTTTTGCCTTTTTTCCTGCGCTAAGCTCCCCTCCCTCTCCGTCCAACTCGGTGACAGGAGAAATAAATAGGAGACAGGCGGCCATTTCTCAGACACCTGTGTCCCTCTGATAAAGAAAAACAGGGGTTGCTGTTGCAGAGGGAAACAAGCATCCAGAAGTCTTGTTTTTGTCCTTGTTTTTAATGAACATATATTTATCTCTAGGGAACTTTTTGGGGAGCTTTTACACTAACTGAGATTTCTTAATTTGACCGTAGACCCTCTTGGTCACGACCTGTGTGATCCAGATGTTAAAATCATACTCTTTTGGGTCTAGTGTCCTTTTTTATGTGATTTTAGCACTTTATGGTAACATGCTAGCATACTGATCTTGACCAGTAAAGCTGTATTTTATAGTGAAACTGAATATTTTAGGGGTGTATGTTTACATGGGGGATTTTAATCAAATTCTTCGTGTTTGATTGGATCGCCAAAAAGTGTGTGGGTTAAGAATTTTGCTCCATGTTGATGGATATCATGATATTGTTTGGTTGAAGTTGGTTGCTGCTAGCTTACGTGAGCACACATTGTTTTGTTTTTTCAGGTAGAAAAGATAATTGGATTTTGACGTAAAAATAGGAATAAATAGATTTTTGGTCATGTTTTTTTTCTTGTGGCTGTCGAGAGAAAACATTATTAACAATTTGAAACAATTTCTGAGTCAGTGAGGGAAACAGATCTCAGTCAGATAGACGTCGGGTCATTACTTACTTATCGTGTACTTTACTTTATTTTAATATTATCGTCCAGTGAGAGACGCTAATTTCAAATAAATTGGCCTTTAAAACGGAATCCAACATATGGGACTAAAATATAATACTTCAGTCTATCGATATCCTCCGCTGCGTTTCAGCACCCTGGACAGCGCACGCGGACACACACACACACACACACACACACACACACACACACACACACACACACAAACACACACACACACACACAGTCGCCATCAGTCTGATAATAACTAGTGTTGAGGAACAATGCGGGACTTCGTCTTCCATATTAATTCACGAGCTATTTGTAATTTTTCGGAAAACGTAAACGTGATGCATTCGAGTGCGGATTCGGACGTCGGTTACCGCGGCAACGGTCGAAGCCTTTTTTTTCGAAGCATCGGAGTCCACTAAACTCTCATGCATTAATCATCTGACGGACGATTAAGGCCGTAATTGATTCAGATCCTTTGTGCTGGCGCTGCGGCATCAGATCCTCTTCTTGGTGAAAGTGTCTGTTTCTTACTGAAATCACTGAGTCACTGCTCTCCCCCCTCCTCCCCCCCTCTCTCTCCCCCTCTCTCTCTCATCCTGTCACTCTCTCATCAACCCCTCTTCTCTCACTCTTAATCACCCACTCAACACTCTCTCACACACACACACACACACGCACACACACACTTCTCCCCGAGTCCTGTGGACCTTCCAAGCAGCCAATCATTAGAGCCCGTCCCTGTGCTGTGATGTGGCTTCTAAAATTAGCCTCCTCTCTCTCTGTGAGTCGACATCTGCCATGACGCACGGCGGAGAGCCAGGTAGCCATGATGCCCAGAGGAGGAAACATAAAATACTCTTCTCCTCATTCCTTTATTTGACTCTCACTTCCCCCTTCCCTTCCCTTCCCTTCCCTTTCTGTCTCATCTGCTTTCACTTGTGCTGTCGTTCACTCCGTATGAATGCTTTCATCTTCACCTTCAGAGTTTATTATGGATGAATGTTTTGGATTCAAACCCAGTTTTAAACATTATTTTATGATGTTGTATGATATATTTTTTTTTTTAGTTGACTCTTTGCAAAACGCTCCGAGTGAATTTAAAGTTCCCGTAAGCGGCGATGCAGTGTAAATGTCAAGGGCTTTTATTGTGAAAGGTAAAAAACTAAACGAGGCGTGTTTTTATTTTATCACCTGTTATCAAAGGAAGCGCTCTGCAGATAATAAGCGTCTTCATTGATTATTGTTTATTGCGTAATGTCCGGTGTCATCAAGTTTTATTAACCGGTGGGGAAATATCCTGACTGTGGCTTCCCTAATGACATCCACCAACTGTGAGCGGTCATGTCATCAGCAGTGAATTTATTTAATTATTATTAATTTATTTGTTTGAAAATGTGATGTAAAG
>JACSYO010000182.1:0-42042 GCA_016806645.1 Ophiodon elongatus | reverse complement strand
GGTCTAACGAAAGTAGCCATTCCCTAAAGTGTATTTAAATCTTTTCCTGATGTTTTTTCTTCTACCTGAGCGCCGCTATGGAAACTCTTTTTGTGCCGAAATAGCTCAGTTGGGAGAGCGTTAGACTGAAGATCTAAATGTCCCTTGTTCGGTCCTGGGTTTCGTCAGCTGGAAGCTGTACTTTGGGGACATAGTGGCTTGATGTTTAGATTTGCTGACTCAGAGAAGTCTGATGCAATTCAATTGCTTCCCAAAGTACATTCAGGTTGAGTGTTGTATGGAGACTTCAGTGTTGGATTGTTTAACATTGAAAGCTGGAGCGAAGCTATTCTGATGCTAGACGACAGCGAGAGAGCTACTTGATGGTCTAACGAAAGTAGCCATTCCCTAAAGTGTATTTAAATCTTTTCCTGATATTTTTTCTTCTACCTGAGCGCCGCTATGGAAACTCTTTTTGTGCCGAAATAGCTCAGTTGGGAGAGCGTTAGACTGAAGATCTAAATGTCCCTGTTTCGGCAGCTGGAAGCTGTGTTTTGGGGACATAGTGGCTTGATGTTTAGAATTGCTGACTCACAGAAGTTGTGTTCAATTCAATTGTTTCCCAAAGTACCTTCAGGTTGAGTGTTGTATGGAGACTTCAGTGTTGGATTGTTTAGCATTGAAAGCTGGACCGAAGCTATTCTGACGCTAGACGACAGCGAGAGAGCTACTTGGTGGTCTAACGAAAGTAGCCATTCCCTAAAGTGTATTTAAATCTTTTCCTGATGTTTTTTCTTCTGCCTGAGCGCCACTATGGAAACACTTTTTGTGCTGAAATAGCTCAGTTGAGAGAGCATTAGAATTAAGATCTAAATATCCCGGGTTTCGGCAGCTGGAAGCTGTGTTTTGTGCACATGGTGCCTTGATGTTTAGAATTTCTGACTCACAGCAGTCTGATGCAATTCAATTGTTTCCCAAAGTTCTTACACTCAGGTTGAGTGTTGTATGGAGACTTCAGTGTTGGATTTTTTGGATATTTCAAGCGACAGTGATGTTGGAGTGATGATGAAGGAATCTCCGCGGACACTGTTCTTGCTGGTATAATGAAGTTTATTACAAACAAGCAACATATGTCAAGACGGGCGTCATGTACACCCGGAGAGTCCCAAAGTCGAACAGAACTCTAACCGTCGGGGATCTCCCGATCACTTATATATGGTTGTTGTTTACACCCCAGACTTGAGTATATAATGACGTCAGAAAGAGGGCCCCCAATAAAAGACATGTTTCGGACATAGGCACAGCTACTCCTCCATCCTCCAGGTCAAGGAGCATTGCCCAGCGGGGGTACCTAATGATTATCCCATGTCCAACAAACATCAATGGATCCGACATTCCAAAGTCACAGGCCCCTTCACATATGTTATCTTCATGCATTACAGAGCAAAATATACTACATATTGTTAAGCATTGAAAGCTGGACCGAAGCTATTCTGATGCTAGACGACAGCGAGAGAGCTACTTGATGGTCTAACGAAAGTAGCCATTCCCTAAAGTGTATTTAAATCTTTTCCTGATGTTTTTTCTTCTGCCTGAGCGCCACTATGGAAACACTTTTTGTGCTGAAATAGCTCAGTTGAGAGAGCATTAGACTGAAGATCTAAATGTCCCTGTTTCGGCAGCTGGAAGCTGTGTTTTGGGGACATAGTGGCTTGATGTTTAGAATTGCTGACTCACAGAAGTTGGATTCAATTCAATTGTTTCCCAAAGTACCTTCAGGTTGAGTGTTGTATGGAGACTTCAGTGTTGGATTGTTTAGCATTGAAAGCTGGACCGAAGCTATTCTGACGCTAGACAACAGCGAGAGAGCTACTTGGTGGTCTAACGAAAGTAGCCATTCCCTAAAGTGTATTTAAATCTTTTCCTGATGTTTTTTATTCTACCTGAGCGCCGCTATGGAAACTCTTTTTGTGCCGAAATAGCTCAGTTGGGAGAGCGTTAGACTGAAGATCTAAATGTCCCTGGTTCGATCCCGGGTTTCGGCAGCTGGAAGCTGTACTTTGGGGACATAGTGGCTTGATGTTTAGATTTGCTGACTCAGAGCAGTCTGATGCAATTCAATTGCTTCCCAAAGTACATTCAGGTTGAGTGTTGTATGGAGACTTCAGTGTTGGATTGTTTAGCATTGAAAGCTGGACCGAAGCTATTCTGATGCTAGACGACAGCGAGAGAGCTACTTGATGGTCTAACGAAAGTAGCCATTCCCTAAAGTGTGTTTAAATCTTTTCCTGATGTCTTTCCTTCCGCCTGAGCGCTACTATGGAAAGTCTTTCTGTGCCGAAATAGCTCAGTTGGGAGAGCGTTAGACTGAAGATCTAAATGTCCCTGGTTCAATCCCGGGTTTCGGCAACTGGAAGCTGTGTTTTGGGGACATAGTGGCTTGATGTTTAGAATTTCTGACTCATAGAAGTCTGATGCAATTCAGTTGCTTCCCAAAGTGCTTACACTCAGGTTGAGTGTTGTATGGAGACTTCAGTGTTGAATTGTTTAACATTGAAAGCTGGAGCTAAGCTCGTGCGATGCAAGTCGACAATGCGAGAGCTACTTGACGGAGAAACGAAAATGTGGCCTTTCCCTGAAATGTCCGGCAATTGTTCACAGATGTTCTTTATTCCGCCAGAGTGCCATTATGGACTTTGATTTAATGCCGAAATAGCTCAGTTGGGAGAGGATTAGACTGAAGATCTAAATGTCCCTGTTTCGGCAGCTGGAAGCTGTGTTTTGGGGACATAGTGGCTTGATGTTTAGAATTGCTGACTCACAGAAGTTGGATTCAATTCAATTGTTTCCCAAAGTACCTTCAGGTTGAGTGTTGTATGGAGACTTCAGTGTTGGATTGTTTAGCATTGAAAGCTGGACCGAAGCTATTCTGACGCTAGACGACAGCGAGAGAGCTACTTGGTGGTCTAACGAAAGTAGCCATTCCCTAAAGTGTATTTAAATCTTTTCCTGATGTTTTTTCTTCTACCTGAGCGCCGCTATGGAAACTCTTTTTGTGCCGAAATAGCTCAGTTGAGAGAGCATTAGAATTAAGATCTAAATATCCCGGGTTTCGGCAGCTGGAAGCTGTGTTTTGGGCACATGGTGCCTTGATGTTTAGAATTTCTGACTCACAGCAGTCTGAAGCAATTCAATTGCTTCCCAAAGTACATTCAGGTTGAGTGTTGTATGGAGACTTCAGTGTTGGATTGTTTAGCATTGAAAGCTGGACCGAAGCTATTCTGACGCTAGACGACAGCGAGAGAGCTACTTGATGGTCTAACGAAAGTAGCCATTCCCTAAAGTGTATTTAAATCTTTTCCTGATGTTTTTTCTTCTACCTGAGCGCCGCTATGGAAACTCTTTTTGTGCCGAAATAGCTCAGTTGGGAGAGCGTTAGACTGAAGATCTAAATGTCCCTGTTTCGATCCCGGGTTTCGGCAGCTGGAAGCTGTGTTTTGGGACATAGTGGCTTGATGTTTAGAATTTCTGACTCACAGCAGTCTGATGCAATTCAGTTGCTTGCCAAAGTGCTTACACTCAGGTTGAGTGTTGTATGGAGACTTCAGTGTTGGATTGTTTAGCATTGAAAGCTGGACCGAAGCTATTCTGACGCTAGACGACAGCGAGAGAGCTACTTGGTGGTCTAACGAAAGTAGCCATTCCCTAAAGTGTATTTAAATCTTTTCCTGATGTTTTTTCTTCTACCTGAGCGCCGCTATGGAAACTCTTTTTGTGCCGAAATAGCTCAGTTGGGAGAGCGTTAGACTGAAGATCTAAATGTCCCTGGTTCGATCCCGGGTTTCGGCAGCTGGAAGCTGTACTTTGGGGACATAGTGGCTTGATGTTTAGATTTGCTGACTCAGAGCAGTCTGATGCAATTCAATTGCTTCCCAAAGTACATTCAGGTTGAGTGTTGTATGGAGACTTCAGTGTTGGATTGTTTAGCATTGAAAGCTGGAGCGAAGCTATTCTGATGCTAGACGACAGCGAGAGAGCTACTTGATGGTCTAACGAAAGTAGCCATTCCCTAAAGTGTATTTAAATCTTTTCCTGGTGTTTTTTCTTCTACCTGAGCGCCGCTATGGAAACTCTTTTTGTGCCGAAATAGCTCAGTTGGGAGAGCGTTAGACTGAAGATCTAAATGTCCCTGTTTTGATCCCGGTTTTCGGCAGCTGGAAGCTGTGATTCGGGACATAGTGGCTTGATGTTTAGAATTTCTGACTCACAGCAGTCTGATGCAATTCAGTTGCTTGCCAAAGTGCTTACACTCAGGTTGAGTGTTGTATGGAGACTTCAGTGTTGGATTGTTAAGCATTGAAAGCTGGACCGAAGCTATTCTGACGCTAGACGACAGCGAGAGAGCTACTTGATGGTCTAACGAAAGTAGCCATTCCCTAAAGTGTATTTAAATCTTTTCCTGATGTTTTTTCTTCTACCTGAGCGCCGCTATGGAAACACTTTTTGTGCCGAAATAGCTCAGTTGGGAGAGCGTTAGACTGAAGATCTAAATGTCCCTGGTTCAATCCCGGGTTTCGGCAGCTGGAAGCTGTGTTTTGGGGACATAGTGGCTTGATGTTTAGATTTGCTGACTCACAGAAGTTGGATTCAATTCAATTGTTTCCCAAAGTACCTTCAGGTTGAGTGTTGTATGGAGACTTCAGTGTTGGATTGTTTAGCATTGAAAGCTGGACCGAAGCTATTCTGACGCTAGACGACAGCGAGAGAGCTACTTGGTGGTCTAACGAAAGTAGCCATTCCCTAAAGTGTATTTAAATCTTTTCCTGATGTTTTTTCTTCTACCTGAGCGCCGCTATGGAAACTCTTTTTGTGCCGAAATAGCTCAGTTGGGAGAGCGTTAGACTGAAGATCTAAATGTCCCTGGTTCGATCCCGGGTTTCGGCAGCTGGAAGCTGTACTTTGGGGACATAGTGGCTTGATGTTTAGATTTGCTGACTCAGAGCAGTCTGATGCAATTCAATTGCTTCCCAAAGTACATTCAGGTTGAGTGTTGTATGGAGACTTCAGTGTTGGATTGTTTAACATTGAAAGCTGGAGCGAAGCTATTCTGATGCTAGACGACAGCGAGAGAGCTACTTGATGGTCTAACGAAAGTAGCCATTCCCTAAAGTGTATTTAAATCTTTTCCTGGTGTTTTTTCTTCTACCTGAGCGCCGCTATGGAAACTCTTTTTGTGCCGAAATAGCTCAGTTGGGAGAGCGTTAGACTGAAGATCTAAATGTCCCTGTTTCGGCAGCTGGAAGCTGTGTTTTGGGGACATAGTGGCTTGATGTTTAGAATTGCTGACTCACAGAAGTTGGATTCAATTCAATTGTTTCCCAAAGTACCTTCAGGTTGAGTGTTGTATGGAGACTTCAGTGTTGGATTGTTTAGCATTGAAATTTGGACCGAAGCTATTCTGACGCTAGACGACAGCGAGAGAGCTACTTGGTGGTCTAACGAAAGTAGCCATTCCCTAAAGTGTATTTAAATCTTTTCCTGAGGTTTTTTCTTCTGCCTGAGCGCCACTATGGAAACACTTTTTGTGCTGAAATAGCTCAGTTGAGAGAGCATTAGAATTAAGATCTAAATATCCCGGGTTTCGGCAGCTGGAAGCTGTGTTTTGTGCACATGGTGCCTTGATGTTTAGAATTTCTGACTCACAGCAGTCTGATGCAATTCAATTGTTTCCCAAAGTTCTTACACTCAGGTTGAGTGTTGTATGGAGACTTCAGTGTTGGATTTGTTGGATATTTCAAGCGACAGTGATGTTGGAGTGATGATGAAGGAATCTCCGCGGACACTGTTCTTGCTGGTATAATGAAGTTTATTACAAACAAGCAACATATGTCAAGACGGGCGTCATGTACACCCGGAGAGTCCCAAAGTCGAACAGAACTCTAACCGTCGGGGATCTCCCGATCACTTATATATGGTTGTTGTTTACGCCCCAGACTTGAGTATATAATGACGTCATAAAGAGGGCCCCCAATAAAAGACATGTTTCGGACACAGGCACAGCTACTCCTCCATCCTCCAGGTCAAGGAGCATTGCCCAGCGGGGGTACCTAATGATTATCCCATGTCCAACAAACATCAATGGATCCGACATTCCAAAGTCACAGGCCCCTTCACATATGTTATCTTCATGCATTACAGAGCAAAATATACTACATATTGTTAAGCATTGAAAGCTGGACCGAAGCTATTCTGATGCTAGACGACAGCGAGAGAGCTACTTGATGGTCTAACGAAAGTAGCCATTCCCTAAAGTGTGTTTAAATCTTTTCCTGATGTTTTTCCTTCCGCCTGAGCGCCACTATGGAAACACTTTCTGTGCCGAAATAGCTCAGTTGGGAGAGCGTTAGACTGAAGATCTAAATGTCCCTGGTTCGATCCCGGGTTTCGGCAGTGGGAAGCTGTGTTTTGGGGACATAGTGGCTTGATGTATAGAATTGCTGACTCACAGAAGTTGGATTCAATTCAATTGTTTCCCAAAGTACCTTCAGGTTGAGTGTTGTATGGAGACTTCAGTGTTGGATTGTTTAGCATTAAAAGCTGGACAGAAGCTATTCTGACGCTAGACGACAGCGAGAGAGCTACTTGATGGTCTAACGAAAGTAGCCATTCCCTAAAGTGTGTTTAAATCTTTTCCTGATGTCTTTCCTTCCGCCTGAGCGCCACTATGGAAAGTCTTTCTGTGCCGAAATAGCTCAGTTGGGAGAGGGTTAGACTGAAGATCTAAATGTCCCTGTTTTGATCCCGGGTTTCGGCAGCTGGAAGCTGTGTTTCGGGACATAGTGGCTTGATGTTTAGAATTTCTGACTCACAGCAGTCTGATGCAATTCAGTTGCTTGCCAAAGTGCTTACACTCAGGTTGAGTGTTGTACGGAGACTTCAGTGTTGGATTGTTTAGCATTGAAAGCTGGAGCTAAGCTAGTCCGATGCAAGTCGACAATGCGATAGATAATTGATGGAGAAGCGAAAATGTGGCCTTTCCCTGAAATGTCTGGCAATTGTTCACAGATGTTCTTTATTCCGCCAGAGTGCCATTATGGACTTTGATTTTATGCCGAAATAACTCATTTGGGAGAGGGTTAGACTGAAGATCTAAATGTCCCTGTTTCGGCAGCTGGAAGCTGTGTTTTGGGGACATAGTGGCTTGATGTTTAGAATTGCTGACTCACAGAAGTTGGATTCAATTCAATTGTTTCCCAAAGTACCTTCAGGTTGAGTGTTGTATGGAGACTTCAGTGTTGGATTGTTTAGCATTGAAAGCTGGACCGAAGCTATTCTGACGCTAGACGACAGCGAGAGAGCTACTTGGTGGTCTAACGAAAGTAGCCATTCCCTAAAGTGTATTTAAATCTTTTCCTGATGTTTTTTCTTCTACCTGAGCGCCGCTATGGAAACACTTTTTGTGCCGAAATAGCTCAGTTGGGAGAGCGTTAGACTGAAGATCTAAATGTCCCTGGTTCAATCCCGGGTTTCGGCAGCTGGAAGCTGTGTTTTGGGGACATAGTGGCTTGATGTTTAGAATTGCTGACTCACAGAAGTTGGATTCAATTCAATTGTTTCCCAAAGTACCTTCAGGTTGAGTGTTGTATGGAGACTTCAGTGTTGGATTGTTTAGCATTGAAAGCTGGACCGAAGCTATTCTGACGCTAGACGACAGCGAGAGAGCTACTTGGTGGTCTAACGAAAGTAGCCATTCCCTAAAGTGTATTTAAATCTTTTCCTGATGTTTTTTCTTCTACCTGAGCGCCGCTATGGAAACTCTTTTTGTGCCGAAATAGCTCAGTTGGGAGAGCGTTAGACTGAAGATCTAAATGTCCCTGGTTCGATCCCGGGTTTCGGCAGCTGGAAGCTGTACTTTGTGGACATAGTGGCTTGATGTTTAGATTTGCTGACTCAGAGCAGTCTGATGCAATTCAATTGCTTCCCAAAGTACATTCAGGTTGAGTGTTGTATGGAGACTTCAGTGTTGGATTGTTTAGCATTGAAAGCTGGACCGAAGCTAGACGACAGCGAGAGAGCTACTTGATGGTCTAACGAAAGTAGCCATTCCCTAAAGTGTGTTTAAATCTTTTCCTGATGTTTTTCCTTCCGCCTGAGCGCCACTATGGAAACACTTTCTGTGCCGAAATAGCTCAGTTGGGAGAGCGTTAGACTGAAGATCTAAATGTCCCTGGTTCGATCCCGGGTTTCGGCAGCTGGAAGCTGTGTTTTGGGGACATAGTGGCTTGATGTTTAGAATTGCTGACTCACAGAAGTCTGATGCAATTCAATTGCTTCCCAAAGTACCTTCAGGTTGAGTGTTGTATGGAGACTTCAGTGTTGGATTGTTTAGCATTAAAAGCTGGACAGAAGCTATTCTGACGCTAGACGACAGCGAGAGAGCTACTTGATGGTCTAACGAAAGTAGCCATTCCCTAAAGTGTGTTTAAATCTTTTCCTGATGTCTTTCCTTCCGCCTGAGCGCCACTATGGAAATTCTTTCTGTGCCGAAATAGCTCAGTTGGGAGAGCGTTAGACTGAAGATCTAAATGTCCCTGGTTCAATCCCGGGTTTCGGCAGCTGGAAGCTGTGTTTTGGGGACATAGTGGCTTGATGTTTAGATTTGCTGACTCAGAGCAGTCTGATGCAATTCAATTGCTTCCCAAAGTACATTCAGGTTGAGTGTTGTATGGAGACTTCAGTGTTGGATTGTTTAGCATTGAAAGCTGGAGCGAAGCTATTCTGATGCTAGACGACAGCGAGAGAGCTACTTGATGGTCTAACGAAAGTAGCCATTCCCTAAAGTGTGTTTAAATCTTTTCCTGATGTCTTTCCTTCCGCCTGAGCGCTACTATGGAAAGTCTTTCTGTGCCGAAATAGCTCAGTTGGGAGAGGGTTAGACTGAAGATCTAAATGTCCCTGTTTTGATCCCGGGTTTCGGCAGCTGGAAGCTGTGTTTCGGGACATAGTGGCTTGATGTTTAGAATTTCTGACTCACAGCAGTCTGATGCAATTCAGTTGCTTGCCAAAGTGCTTACACTCAGGTTGAGTGTTGTACGGAGACTTCAGTGTTGGATTGTTTAGCATTGAAAGCTGGAGCTAAGCTAGTCCGATGCAAGTCGACAATGCGATAGATAATTGATGGAGAAGCGAAAATGTGGCCTTTCCCTGAAATGTCTGGCAATTGTTCACAGATGTTCTTTATTCCGCCAGAGTGCCATTATGGACTTTGATTTTATGCCGAAATAGCTCATTTGGGAGAGGGTTAGACTGAAGATCTAAATGTCCCTGTTTCGGCAGCTGGAAGCTGTGTTTTGGGGACATAGTGGCTTGATGTTTAGAATTGCTGACTCACAGAAGTTGGATTCAATTCAATTGTTTCCCAAAGTACCTTCAGGTTGAGTGTTGTATGGAGACTTCAGTGTTGGATTGTTTAGCATTGAAAGCTGGACCGAAGCTATTCTGACGCTAGACGACAGCGAGAGAGCTACTTGGTGGTCTAACGAAAGTAGCCATTCCCTAAAGTGTATTTAAATCTTTTCCTGATGTTTTTTCTTCTACCTGAGCGCCGCTATGGAAACTCTTTTTGTGCCGAAATAGCTCAGTTGGGAGAGCGTTAGACTGAAGATCTAAATGTCCCTGGTTCGATCCGGGTTTCGGCAGCTGGAAGCTGTACTTTGGGGACATAGTGGCTTGATGTTTAGATTTGCTGACTCAGAGCAGTCTGATGCAATTCAATTGCTTCCCAAAGTACATTCAGGTTGAGTGTTGTATGGAGACTTCAGTGTTGGATTGTTTAGCATTGAAAGCTGGACGAAGCTATTTGGACGACAGCGAGAGGCTACTTGATGGTCTAACGAAAGTAGCCATTCCCTAAAGTGTTTTATCTTTTCCTGATGTTTTTCTTCCCTGAGCGCCGCTATGGAAACTCTTTTGTGCCGAAATAGCTCAGTTGGGAGAGCGTTAGACTGAAGATCTAAATTTTCGGCAGCTGGAAGCTGTGTTTTGGGGACATAGTGGCTTGATGTTTAGAATTGCTGACTCACAGAAGTTGGATTCAATTCAATTGTTTCCCAAAGTACCTTCAGGTTGAGTGTTGTATGGAGACTTCAGTGTTGGATTGTTTAGCATTGAAAGCTGGACCGAAGCTATTCTGACGCTAGACGACAGCGAGAGAGCTACTTGGTGGTCTAACGAAAGTAGCCATTCCCTAAAGTGTATTTAAATCTTTTCCTGATGTTTTTTCTTCTGCCTGAGCGCCACTATGGAAACACTTTTTGTGCTGAAATAGCTCAGTTGAGAGAGCATTAGAATTAAGATCTAAATATCCCGGGTTTCGGCAGCTGGAAGCTGTGTTTTGTGCACATGGTGCCTTGATGTTTAGAATTTCTGACTCACAGCAGTCTGATGCAATTCAATTGTTTCCCAAAGTTCTTACACTCAGGTTGAGTGTTGTATGGAGACTTCAGTGTTGGATTTGTTGGATATTTCAAGCGACAGTGATGTTGGAGTGATGATGAAGGAATCTCCGCGGACACTGTTCTTGCTGGTATAATGAAGTTTATTACAAACAAGCAACATATGTCAAGACGGGCGTCATGTACACCCGGAGAGTCCCAAAGTCGAACAGAACTCTAACCGTCGGGGATCTCCCGATCACTTATATATGGTTGTTGTTTACGCCCCAGACTTGAGTATATAATGACGCCATAAAGAGGGCCCCCAATAAAAGACATGTTTCGGACATAGGCACAGCTACTCCTCCATCCTCCAGGTCAAGGAGCATTGCCCAGCGGGGGTACCTAATGATTATCCCATGTCCAACAAACATCAATGGATCCGACATTCCAAAGTCACAGGCCCCTTCACATATGTTATCTTCATGCATTACAGAGCAAAATATACTACATATTGTTAAGCATTGAAAGCTGGACCGAAGCTATTCTGATGCTAGACGACAGCGAGAGAGCTACTTGATGGTCTAACGAAAGTAGCCATTCCCTAAAGTGTATTTAAATCTTTTCCTGATGTTTTTTCTTCTACCTGAGCGCCGCTATGGAAACTCTTTTTGTGCCGAAATAGCTCAGTTGGGAGAGCGTTAGACTGAAGATCTAAATGTCCCTGGTTCGATCCCGGGTTTCGGCAGCTGGAAGCTGTACTTTGGGGACATAGTGGCTTGATGTTTAGATTTGCTGACTCAGAGCAGTCTGATGCAATTCAATTGCTTCCCAAAGTACATTCAGGTTGAGTGTTTTATGGAGAGTTCAGTGTTGGATTGTTTAGCATTGAAAGCTGGACCGAAGCTATTCTGATGCTAGACGACAGCGAGAGAGCTACTTGATGGTCTAACGAAAGTAGCCATTCCCTAAAGTGTGTTTAAATCTTTTCCTGATGTCTTTCCTTCCGCCTGAGCACTACTATGGAAAGTCTTTCTGTGCCGAAATAGCTCAGTTGGGAGAGCGTTAGACTGAAGCTCTAAAGGTCCCTGGTTCAATCCCGGGTTTCGGCAACTGGAAGCTGTGTTTTGGGGACATAGTGGCTTGATGTTTAGAATTTCTGACTCATAGAAGTCTGATGCAATTCAGTTGCTTCCCAAAGTGCTTACACTCAGGTTGAGTGTTGTATGGAGACTTCAGTGTTGAATTGTTTAACATTGAAAGCTGGAGCTAAGCTCGTGCGATGCAAGTCGACAATGCGAGAGCTACTTGACGGAGAAACGAAAATGTGGCCTTTCCCTGAAATGTCCGGCAATTGTTCACAGATGTTCTTTATTCCGCCAGAGTGCCATTATGGACTTTGATTTAATGCCGAAATAGCTCAGTTGGGAGAGGATTAGACTGAAGATCTAAATGTCCCTGTTTCAGCAGCTGGAAGCTGTGTTTTGGGGACATAGTGGCTTGATGTTTAGAATTGCTGACTCACAGAAGTTGGATTCAATTCAATTGTTTCCCAAAGTACCTTCAGGTTGAGTGTTGTATGGAGACTTCAGTGTTGGATTGTTTAGCATTGAAAGCTGGACCGAAGCTATTCTGACGCTAGACGACAGCGAGAGAG
This sequence comes from Ophiodon elongatus, assembly GCA_016806645.1. Taxonomy (NCBI): domain Eukaryota; kingdom Metazoa; phylum Chordata; class Actinopteri; order Perciformes; family Hexagrammidae; genus Ophiodon; species Ophiodon elongatus. Next base: position 29,973 of record JACSYO010000182.1, on the reverse strand, counting down.
CTACTTGGTGGTCTAACGAAAGTAGCCATTCCCTAAAGTGTATTTAAATCTTTTCCTGATGTTTTTTATTCTACCTGAGCGCCGCTATGGAAACTCTTTTTGTGCCGAAATAGCTCAGTTGGGAGAGCGTTAGACTGAAGATCTAAATGTCCCTGTTTTGATCCCGGTTTTCGGCAGCTGGAAGCTGTGATTCGGGACATAGTGGCTTGATGTTTAGAATTTCTGACTCACAGCAGTCTGATGCAATTCAGTTGCTTGCCAAAGTGCTTACACTCAGGTTGAGTGTTGTATGGAGACTTCAGTGTTGGATTGTTTAGCATTGAAAGCTGGACCGAAGCTATTCTGACGCTAGACGACAGCGAGAGAGCTACTTGATGGTCTAACGAAAGTAGCCATTCCCTAAAGTGTATTTAAATCTTTTCCTGATGTTTTTTCTTCTACCTGAGCGCCGCTATGGAAACTCTTTTTGTGCCGAAATAGCTCAGTTGGGAGAGCGTTAGACTGAAGATCTAAATGTCCCTGGTTCGATCCCGGGTTTCGGCAGCTGGAAGCTGTATTTTGGGGACATAGTGGCTTGATGTTTAGAATTGCTGACTCACAGCAGTCTGATGCAATTCAATTGCTTCCCAAAGTACATTCAGGTTGAGTGTTGTATGGAGACTTCAGTGTTGGATTGTTTAGCATTGAAAGCTGGAGCGAAGCTATTCTGATGCTAGACGACAGCGAGAGAGCTACTTGATGGTCTAACGAAAGTAGCCATTCCCTAAAGTGTATTTAAATCTTGTCCTGGTGTTTTTTCTTCTACCTGAGCGCCGCTATGGAAACTCTTTTTGTGCCGAAATAGCTCAGTTGGGAGAGCGTTAGACTGAAGATCTAAATGTCCCTGTTTTGATCCCGGTTTTCGGCAGCTGGAAGCTGTGATTTGGGACATAGTGGCTTGATGTTTAGAATTTCTGACTCACAGCAGTCTGATGCAATTCAATTGCTTCCCAAAGTTACATTCAGGTTGAGTGTTGTATGGAGACTTCAGTGTTGGATTGTTTAGCATTGAAAGCTGGACCGAAGCTATTCTGACGCTAGACGACAGCGAGAGAGCTACTTGATGGTCTAACGAAAGTAGCCATTCCCTAAAGTGTATTTAAATCTTTTCCTGATGTTTTTTCTTCTACCTGAGCGCCGCTATGGAAACTCTTTTTGTGCCGAAATAGCTCAGTTGGGAGAGCGTTAGACTGAAGATCTAAATGTCCCTGGTTCAATCCCGGGTTTCGGCAGCTGGAAGCTGTGTTTTGGGGACATAGTGGCTTGATGTTTAGATTTGCTGACTCACAGAAGTTGGATTCAATTCAATTGTTTCCCAAAGTACCTTCAGGTTGAGTGTTGTATGGAGACTTCAGTGTTGGATTGTTTAGCATTGAAAGCTGGACCGAAGCTATTCTGACGCTAGACGACAGCGAGAGAGCTACTTGGTGGTCTAACGAAAGTAGCCATTCCCTAAAGTGTATTTAAATCTTTTCCTGATGTTTTTTCTTCTACCTGAGCGCCGCTATGGAAACTCTTTTTGTGCCGAAATAGCTCAGTTGGGAGAGCGTTAGACTGAAGATCTAAATGTCCCTGGTTCGATCCCGGGTTTCGGCAGCTGGAAGCTGTACTTTGGGGACATAGTGGCTTGATGTTTAGATTTGCTGACTCAGAGCAGTCTGATGCAATTCAATTGCTTCCCAAAGTACATTCAGGTTGAGTGTTGTATGGAGACTTCAGTGTTGGATTGTTTAGCATTGAAAGCTGGACCGAAGCTAGACGACAGCGAGAGAGCTACTTGATGGTCTAACGAAAGTAGCCATTCCCTAAAGTGTGTTTAAATCTTTTCCTGATGTTTTTCCTTCCGCCTGAGCGCCACTATGGAAACACTTTCTGTGCCGAAATAGCTCAGTTGGGAGAGCGTTAGACTGAAGATCTAAATGTCCCTGGTTCGATCCCGGGTTTCGGCAGTGGGAAGCTGTGTTTTGGGGACATAGTGGCTTGATGTATAGAATTGCTGACTCACAGAAGTTGGATTCAATTCAATTGTTTCCCAAAGTACCTTCAGGTTGAGTGTTGTATGGAGACTTCAGTGTTGGATTGTTTAGCATTAAAAGCTGGACAGAAGCTATTCTGACGCTAGACGACAGCGAGAGAGCTACTTGATGGTCTAACGAAAGTAGCCATTCCCTAAAGTGTGTTTAAATCTTTTCCTGATGTCTTTCCTTCCGCCTGAGCGCCACTATGGAAAGTCTTTCTGTGCCGAAATAGCTCAGTTGGGAGAGCGTTAGACTGAAGATCTAAATGTCCCTGGTTCAATCCCGGGTTTCGGCAGCTGGAAGCTGTGTTTTGGGGATATAGTGGCTTGATGTTTAGAATTTCTGACTCACAGAAGTCTGATGCAATTCAGTTGCTTCCCAAAGTGCTTACACTCAGGTTGAGTGTTGTATGGAGACTTCAGTTTTGTATGGAGACTTCAGTGTTGAATTGTTTAACAATGAAAGCTGGAGCTAAGCTCGTGCGATGCAAGTCGACAATGCGAGAGCTACTTGATGGAGATACGAAAATGTGGCCTCTCCCTGAAATGTCCGGCAATTGTTCACAGATGTTCTTTATTCCGCCAGAGTTCCATTATGGACTTTGATTTTGTGCCGAAATAGCTCAGTTGGGAGAGGATTATACTGAAGATCTAAATGTCCCTGTTTCGGCAGCTGGAAGCTGTGTTTTGGGGACATAGTGGCTTGATGTTTAGAATTGCTGACTCACAGAAGTTGGATTCAATTCACTTGTTTCCCAAAGTACCTTCAGGTTGAGTGTTGTATGGAGACTTCAGTGTTGGATTGTTTAGCATTGAAAGCTGGACCGAAGCTATTCTGACGCTAGACGACAGCGAGAGAGCTACTTGGTGGTCTAACGAAAGTAGCCATTCCCTAGTAATATTTAAATCTTTTCCTGATGTTTTTTCTTCTACCTGAGCGCCGCTATGGAAACTCTTTTTGTGCCGAAATAGCTCAGTTGGGAGAGCGTTAGACTGAAGATCTAAATGTCCCTGGTTCGATCCCGGGTTTCGGCAGCTGGAAGCTGTACTTTGGGGACTTAGTGGCTTGATATTTAGATTTGCTGACTCAGAGCAGCCATTCCCTCAAGTGTATTTAAATCTTTTCCTGATGTTTTTTCTTCTACCTGAGCGCCGCTATGGAAACTCTTTTTGTGCCGAAATAGCTCAGTTGGGAGAGCGTTAGACTGAAGATCTAAATGTCCCTGGTTCGATCCCGGGTTTCGGCAGCTGGAAGCTGTACTTTGGGGACATAGTGGCTTGATGTTTAGATTTGCTGACTCACAGAAGTTGGATTCAATTCAATTGTTTCCCAAAGTACCTTCAGGTTGAGTGTTGTATGGAGACTTCAGTGTTGGATTGTTTAGCATTGAAAGCTGGACCGAAGCTATTCTGACGCTAGACGACAGCGAGAGAGCTACTTGGTGGTCTAACGAAAGTAGCCATTCCCTAAAGTGTATTTAAATCTTTTCCTGATATTTTTTCTTCTACCTGAGCGCCGCTATGGAAACTCTTTTTGTGCCGAAATAGCTCAGTTGGGAGAGCGTTAGACTGAAGATCTAAATGTCCCTGTTTCGGCAGCTGGAAGCTGTGTTTTGGGGACATAGTGGCTTGATGTTTAGAATTGCTGACTCACAGAAGTTGGATTCAATTCAATTGTTTCCCAAAGTACCTTCAGGTTGAGTGTTGTATGGAGACTTCAGTGTTGGATTGTTTAGCATTGAAAGCTGGACCGAAGCTATTCTGACGCTAGACGACAGCGAGAGAGCTACTTGGTGGTCTAACGAAAGTAGCCATTCCCTAAAGTGTATTTAAATCTTTTCCTGATGTTTTTTCTTCTACCTGAGCGCCGCTATGGAAACACTTTTTGTGCCGAAATAGCTCAGTTGGGAGAGCGTTAGACTGAAGATCTAAATGTCCCTGGTTCGATCCAGGGTTTCGGCAGCTGGAAGCTGTACTTTGGGGACATAGTGGCTTGATGTTTAGATTTGCTGACTCAGAGCAGTCTGATGCAATTCAATTGCTTCCCAAAGTACGTTCAGGTTGAGTGTTGTATGGAGACTTCAGTGTTGGATTGTTTAACATTGAAAGCTGGAGCGAAGCTATTCTGATGCTAGACGACAGCGAGAGAGCTACTTGATGGTCTAACGAAAGTAGCCATTCCCTAAAGTGTATTTAAATCTTTTCCTGGTGTTTTTTCTTCTACCTGAGCGCCGCTATGGAAACTCTTTTTGTGCCGAAATAGCTCAGTTGGGAGAGCGTTAGACTGAAGATCTAAATGTCCCTGGTTCGGCAGCTGGAAGCTGTGTTTTGGGGACATAGTGGCTTGATGTTTAGAATTGCTGACTCACAGAAGTTGGATTCAATTCAATTGTTTCCCAAAGTACCTTCAGGTTGAGTGTTGTATGGAGACTTCAGTGTTGGATTGTTTAGCATTGAAAGCTGGACCGAAGCTATTCTGACGCTAGACGACTGCGAGAGAGCTACTTGGTGGTCTAACGAAAGTAGCCATTCCCTAAAGTGTATTTAAATCTTTTCCTGATGTTTTTTCTTCTGCCTGAGCGCCACTATGGAAACACTTTTTGTGCTGAAATAGCTCAGTTGAGAGAGCATTAGAATTAAGATCTAAATATCCCGGGTTTCGGCAGCTGGAAGCTGTGTTTTGTGCACATGGTGCCTTGATGTTTAGAATTTCTGACTCACAGCAGTCTGATGCAATTCAATTGTTTCCCAAAGTTCTTACACTCAGGTTGAGTGTTGTATGGAGACTTCAGTGTTGGATTTGTTGGATATTTCAAGCGACAGTGATGTTGGAGTGATGATGAAGGAATCTCCGCGGACACTGTTCTTGCTGGTATAATGAAGTTTATTACAAACAAGCAACATATGTCAAGACGGGCGTCATGTACACCCGGAGAGTCCCAAAGTCGAACAGAACTCTAACCGTCGGGGATCTCCCGATCACTTATATATGGTTGTTGTTTACGCCCCAGACTTGAGTATATAATGACGTCATAAAGAGGGCCCCCAATAAAAGACATGTTTCGGACATAGGCACAGCTACTCCTCCATCCTCCAGGTCAAGGAGCATTGCCCAGCGGGGGTACCTAATGATTATCCCATGTCCAACAAACATCAATGGATCCGACATTCCAAAGTCACAGGCCCCTTCACATATGTTATCTTCATGCATTACAGAGCAAAATATACTACATATTGTTAAGCATTGAAAGCTGGACCGAAGCTATTCTGATGCTAGACGACAGCGAGAGAGCTACTTGATGGTCTAACGAAAGTAGCCATTCCCTAAAGTGTGTTTAAATCTTTTCCTGATGTTTTTCCTTCCGCCTGAGCGCCACTATGGAAACACTTTCTGTGCCGAAATAGCTCAGTTGGGAGAGCGTTAGACTGAAGATCTAAATGTCCCTGGTTCGATCCCGGGTTTCGGCAGTGGGAAGCTGTGTTTTGGGGACATAGTGGCTTGATGTATAGAATTGCTGACTCACAGAAGTTGGATTCAATTCAATTGTTTCCCAAAGTACCTTCAGGTTGAGTGTTGTATGGAGACTTCAGTGTTGGATTGTTTAGCATTAAAAGCTGGACAGAAGCTATTCTGACGCTAGACGACAGCGAGAGAGCTACTTGATGGTCTAACGAAAGTAGCCATTCCCTAAAGTGTGTTTAAATCTTTTCCTGATGTCTTTCCTTCCGCCTGAGCGCCACTATGGAAAGTCTTTCTGTGCCGAAATAGCTCAGTTGGGAGAGGGTTAGACTGAAGATCTAAATGTCCCTGTTTTGATCCCGGGTTTCGGCAGCTGGAAGCTGTGTTTCGGGACATAGTGGCTTGATGTTTAGAATTTCTGACTCACAGCAGTCTGATGCAATTCAGTTGCTTGCCAAAGTGCTTACACTCAGGTTGAGTGTTGTACGGAGACTTCAGTGTTGGATTGTTTAGCATTGAAAGCTGGAGCTAAGCTAGTCCGATGCAAGTCGACAATGCGATAGATAATTGATGGAGAAGCGAAAATGTGGCCTTTCCCTGAAATGTCTGGCAATTGTTCACAGATGTTCTTTATTCCGCCAGAGTGCCATTATGGACTTTGATTTTATGCCGAAATAACTCATTTGGGAGAGGGTTAGACTGAAGATCTAAATGTCCCTGTTTCGGCAGCTGGAAGCTGTGTTTTGGGGACATAGTGGCTTGATGTTTAGAATTGCTGACTCACAGAAGTTGGATTCAATTCAATTGTTTCCCAAAGTACCTTCAGGTTGAGTGTTGTATGGAGACTTCAGTGTTGGATTGTTTAGTATTGAAAGCTGGACCGAAGCTATTCTGACGCTAGACGACAGCGAGAGAGCTACTTGGTGGTCTAACGAAAGTAGCCATTCCCTAAAGTGTATTTAAATCTTTTCCTGATGTTTTTTCTTCTACCTGAGCGCCGCTATGGAAACTCTTTTTGTGCCGAAATAGCTCAGTTGGGAGAGCGTTAGACTGAAGATCTAAATGTCCCTGGTTCGATCCCGGGTTTCGGCAGCTGGAAGCTGTACTTTGGGGACTTAGTGGCTTGATGTTTAGATTTGCTGACTCAGAGCAGTCTGATGCAATTCAGTTGCTTGCCAAAGTGCTTACACTCAGGTTGAGTGTTGTATGGAGACTTCAGTGTTGGATTGTTAAGCATTTAAAGCTGGACCGAAGCTATTCTGACGCTAGACGACAGCGAGAGAGCTACTTGGTGGTCTAACGAAAGTAGCCATTCCCTAAAGTGTATTTAAATCTTTTCCTGATGTTTTTTCTTCTACCTGAGCGCCGCTATGGAAACTCTTTTTGTGCCGAAATAGCTCAGTTGGGAGAGCGTTAGACTGAAGATCTAAATGTCCCTGGTTCGATCCCGGGTTTCGGCAGCTGGAAGCTGTACTTTGGGGACTTAGTGGCTTGATATTTAGATTTGCTGACTCAGAGCAGTCTGATGCAATTCAGTTGCTTGCCAAAGTGCTTACACTCAGGTTGAGTGTTGTATGGAGACTTCAGTGTTGGATTGTTAAGCATTTAAAGCTGGACCGAAGCTATTCTGACGCTAGACGACAGCGAGAGAGCTACTTGATGGTCTAACGAAAGTAGCCATTCCCTAAAGTGTATTTAAATCTTTTCCTGATGTTTTTTCTTCTACCTGAGCGCCGCTATGGAAACACTTTTTGTGCCGAAATAGCTCAGTTGGGAGAGCGTTAGACTGAAGATCTAAATGTCCCTGGTTCAATCCAGGGTTTCGGCAGCTGGAAGCTGTGTTTTGGGGACATAGTGGCTTGATGTTTAGATTTGCTGACTCACAGAAGTTGGATTCAATTCAATTGTTTCCCAAAGTACCTTCAGGTTGAGTGTTGTATGGAGACTTCAGTGTTGGATTGTTTAGCATTGAAAGCTGGACCGAAGCTATTCTGACACTAGACGACTGCGAGAGAGCTACTTGGTGGTCTAACGAAAGTAGCCATTCCCTAAAGTGTATTTAAATCTTTTCCTGATGTTTTTTCTTCTACCTGAGCGCCGCTATGGAACCTGTTTTTGTGCCGAAATAGCTCAGTTGGGAGAGCGTTAGACTGAAGATCTAAATGTCCCTGGTTCGATCCCGGGTTTCGGCAGCTGGAAGCTGTACTTTGTGGACATAGTGGCTTGATGTTTAGATTTGCTGACTCAGAGCAGTCTGATGCAATTCAATTGCTTCCCAAAGTACATTCAGGTTGAGTGTTGTATGGAGACTTCAGTGTTGGATTGTTTAGCATTGAAAGCTGGACCGAAGCTAGACGACAGCGAGAGAGCTACTTGATGGTCTAACGAAAGTAGCCATTCCCTAAAGTGTGTTTAAATCTTTTCCTGATGTTTTTCCTTCCGCCTGAGCGCCACTATGGAAACACTTTCTGTGCCGAAATAGCTCAGTTGGGAGAGCGTTAGACTGAAGATCTAAATGTCCCTGGTTCGATCCCGGGTTTCGGCAGTGGGAAGCTGTGTTTTGGGGACATAGTGGCTTGATGTATAGAATTGCTGACTCACAGAAGTTGGATTCAATTCAATTGTTTCCCAAAGTACCTTCAGGTTGAGTGTTGTATGGAGACTTCAGTGTTGGATTGTTTAGCATTAAAAGCTGGACAGAAGCTATTCTGACGCTAGACGACAGCGAGAGAGCTACTTGATGGTCTAACGAAAGTAGCCATTCCCTAAAGTGTGTTTAAATCTTTTCCTGATGTCTTTCCTTCCGCCTGAGCGCCACTATGGAAAGTCTTTCTGTGCCGAAATAGCTCAGTTGGGAGAGCGTTAGACTGAAGATCTAAATGTCCCTGGTTCAATCCCGGGTTTTGGCAGCTGGAAGCTGTGTTTTGGGGACATAGTGGCTTGATGTTTAGATTTGCTGACTCAGAGCAGTCTGATGCAATTCAATTGCTTCCCAAAGTACATTCAGGTTGAGTGTTGTATGGAGACTTCAGTGTTGGATTGTTTAGCATTGAAAGCTGGACCGAAGCTATTCTGACGCTAGACGACAGCGAGAGAGCTACTTGGTGGTCTAACGAAAGTAGCCATTCCCTAAAGTGTATTTAAATCTTTTCCTGATGTTTTTTCTTCTGCCTGAGCGCCACTATGGAAACACTTTTTGTGCTGAAATAGCTCAGTTGAGAGAGCATTAGAATTAAGATCTAAATATCCCGGGTTTCGGCAGCTGGAAGCTGTGTTTTGTGCACATGGTGCCTTGATGTTTAGAATTTCTGACTCACAGCAGTCTGATGCAATTCAATTGTTTCCCAAAGTTCTTACACTCAGGTTGAGTGTTGTATGGAGACTTCAGTGTTGGATTTGTTGGATATTTCAAGCGACAGTGATGTTGGAGTGATGATGAAGGAATCTCCGCGGACACTGTTCTTGCTGGTATAATGAAGTTTATTACAAACAAGCAACATATGTCAAGACGGGCGTCATGACAACCCGGAGAGTCCCAAAGCCGAACAGAACTCTACCCGTCGGGGATCTCCCGATCACTTATATATGGTTGTTGTTTACGCCCCAGACTTGAGTATATAATGACGTCATAAAGAGGGCCCCCAATAAAAGACATGTTTCGGACATAGGCACAGCTACTCCTCCATCCTCCAGGTCAAGGAGCATTGCCCAGCGGGGGTACCTAATGATTATCCCATGTCCAACAAACATCAATGGATCCGACATTCCAAAGTCACAGGCCCCTTCACATATGTTATCTTCATGCATTACAGAGCAAAATATACTACATATTGTTAAGCATTGAAAGCTGGACCGAAGCTATTCTGATGCTAGACGACAGCGAGAGAGCTACTTGATGGTCTAACGAAAGTAGCCATTCCCTAAAGTGTATTTAAATCTTTTCCTGATGTTTTTTCTTCTACCTGAGCGCCGCTATGGAAACTCTTTTTGTGCCGAAATAGCTCAGTTGGGAGAGCGTTAGACTGAAGATCTAAATGTCCCTGGTTCGATCCCGGGTTTCGGCAGCTGGAAGCTGTACTTTGGGGACATAGTGGCTTGATGTTTAGATTTGCTGACTCAGAGCAGTCTGATGCAATTCAATTGCTTCCCAAAGTACATTCAGGTTGAGTGTTGTATGGAGAGTTCAGTGTTGGATTGTTTAGCATTGAAAGCTGGAGCGAAGCTATTCTGATGCTAGACGACAGCGAGAGAGCTACTTGATGGTCTAACGAAAGTAGCCATTCCCTAAAGTGTGTTTAAATCTTTTCCTGATGTCTTTCCTTCCGCCTGAGCACTACTATGGAAAGTCTTTCTGTGCCGAAATAGCTCAGTTGGGAGAGCGTTAGACTGAAGCTCTAAAGGTCCCTGGTTCAATCCCGGGTTTCGGCAACTGGAAGCTGTGTTTTGGGGACATAGTGGCTTGATGTTTAGAATTTCTGACTCATAGAAGTCTGATGCAATTCAGTTGCTTCCCAAAGTGCTTACACTCAGGTTGAGTGTTGTATGCAGACTTCAGTGTTGAATTGTTTAACATTGAAAGCTGGAGCTAAGCTCGTGCGATGCAAGTCGACAATGCGAGAGCTACTTGACGGAGAAACGAAAATGTGGCCTTTCCCTGAAATGTCCGGCAATTGTTCACAGATGTTCTTTATTCCGCCAGAGTGCCATTATGGACTTTGATTTAATGCCGAAATAGCTCAGTTGGGAGAGGATTAGACTGAAGATCTAAATGTCCCTGTTTCGGCAGCTGGAAGCTGTGTTTTGGGGACATAGTGGCTTGATGTTTAGAATTGCTGACTCACAGAAGTTGGATTCAATTCAATTGTTTCCCAAAGTACCTTCAGGTTGAGTGTTGTATGGAGACTTCAGTGTTGGATTGTTTAGCATTGAAAGCTGGACCGAAGCTATTCTGACGCTAGACGACAGCGAGAGAGCTACTTGATGGTCTAACGAAAGTAGCCATTCCCTAAAGTGTATTTAAATCTTTTCCTGATGTTTTTTCTTCTACCTGAGCGCCGCTATGGAAACTCTTTTTGTGCCGAAATAGCTCAGTTGAGAGGGCATTAGAATTAAGATCTAAATATCCCGGGTTTCGGCAGCTGGAAGCTGTGTTTTGGGCACATGGTGCCTTGATGTTTAGAATTTCTGACTCACAGCAGTCTGAAGCAATTCAATTGCTTCCCAAAGTACATTCAGGTTGAGTGTTGTATGGAGACTTCAGTGTTGGATTGTTTAGCATTGAAAGCTGGACCGAAGCTATTCTGACGCTAGACGACAGCGAGAGAGCTACTTGATGGTCTAACGAAAGTAGCCATTCCCTAAAGTGTATTTAAATCTTTTCCTGATGTTTTTTCTTCTACCTGAGCGCCGCTATGGAAACTCTTTTTGTGCCGAAATAGCTCAGTTGGGAGAGCGTTAGACTGAAGATCTAAATGTCCCTGTTTCGGCAGCTGGAAGCTGTGTTTTGGGACATAGTGGCTTGATGTTTAGAATTTCTGACTCACAGCAGTCTGATGCAATTCAGTTGCTTGCCAAAGTGCTTACACTCAGGTTGAGTGTTGTATGGAGACTTCAGTGTTGGATTGTTAAGCATTGAAAGCTGGACCGAAGCTATTCTGACGCTAGACGACAGCGAGAGAGCTACTTGATGGTCTAACGAAAGTAGCCATTCCCTAAAGTGTATTTAAATCTTTTCCTGATGTTTTTTCTTCTACCTGAGCGCCGCTATGGAAACACTTTTTGTGCCGAAATAGCTCAGTTGGGAGAGCGTTAGACTGAAGATCTAAATGTCCCTGGTTCGATCCCGGGTTTCGGCAGCTGAAAGCTGTACTTTGGGGACATAGTGGCTTGATGTTTAGATTTGCTGACTCAGAGCAGTCTGATGCAATTCAATTGCTTCCCAAAGTACATTCAGGTTGAGTGTTGTATGGAGACTTCAGTGTTGGATTGTTTAGCATTGAAAGCTGGAGCGAAGCTATTCTGATGCTAGACGACAGCGAGAGAGCTACTTGATGGTCTAACGAAAGTAGCCATTCCCTAAAGTGTATTTAAATCTTTTCCTGGTGTTTTTTCTTCTACCTGAGCGCCGCTATGGAAACTCTTTTTGTGCCGAAATAGCTCAGTTGGGAGAGCGTTAGACTGAAGATCTAAATGTCCCTGTTTTGATCCCGGTTTTCGGCAGCTGGAAGCTGTGATTCGGGACATAGTGGCTTGATGTTTAGAATTTCTGACTCACAGCAGTCTGATGCAATTCAGTTGCTTGCCAAAGTGCTTACACTCAGGTTGAGTGTTGTATGGAGACTTCAGTGTTGGATTGTTTACCATTGAAAGCTGGAGCTAAGCTAGTCCGATGCAAGTCGACAATGCAATAACTACTTGATGGAGAAAGGAAAATGTGGCTTTTCCCTGAAATGTCCGGCAATTGTTCACAGATGTTCTTTTTTCCGCCAGAGTGCCATTATGGACTTTGATTTTATGCCGAAATAGCTCATTTGGGAGAGGGTTAGACTGAAGATCTAAATGTCCCTGTTTCGGCAGCTGGAAGCTGTGTTTTGGGGACATAGTGGCTTGATGTTTAGAATTTCTGACTCACAGCAGTCTGATGCAATTTAATTGTTTCCCAAAGTACCTTCAGGTTGAGTGTTGTATGGAGACTTCAGTGTTGGATTGTTTAGCATTGAAAGCTGGACCGAAGCTATTCTGATGCTAGACGACAGCGAGAGAGCTACTTGATGGTCTAACGAAAGTAGCCATTCCCTAAAGTGTATTTAAATCTTTTCCTGATGTTATTTATTCTACCTGAGCGCCGCTATGGAAACTCTTTTTGTGCCGAAATAGCTCAGTTGGGAGCGCGTTAGACTGAAGATCTAAATGTCCCTGGTTCGATCCTGGGTTTCGGCAGCTGGAAGCTGTACTTTGGGGACATAGTGGCTTGATGTTTAGAATTTCTGACTCACAGCAGTCTGATGCAATTCAATTGTTTCCCAAAGTTCTTACACTCAGGTTGAGTGTTGTATGGAGACTTCAGTGTTGGATTGTTTAGCATTGAAAGCTGGACCGAAGCTATTCTGATGCTAGACGACAGCGAGAGAGCTACTTGATGGTCTAACGAAAGTAGCCATTCCCTAAAGTGTATTTAAATCTTTTCCTGATGTTTTTTCTTCTACCTCAGCGCCGCTGTGGAAACTCTTTTTGTGCCGAAATAGCTCAGTTGGGAGAGCGTTAGACTGAAGATTTAAATGTCCCTGGTTCGATCCCGGGTTTCGGCAGCTGGAAGCTGTGTTTTGGGGACATAGTGGCTTGATGTTTAGAATTTCTGACTCACAGCAGTCTGATGCAATTCAGTTGCTTCCCAAAGTTCTTACACTCAGGTTGAGTGTTGTATGGAGACTTCAGTGTTGGATTGTTTAGCATTGAAAGCTGGAGCTAAGCTAGTCCGATGCAAGTCGACAATGCGATAGATAATTGATGGAGAAACGAAAATGTGGCCTTTCCCTGAAATGTCCGGCAATTGTTCACAGATGTTCTTTATTCCGCCAGAGTGCCATTATGGACTTTGATTTTATGCCGAAATAGCTCAGCTGGGAGAGCATTAGACTGAAGATCTAAATGTCCCTGTTTCAGCAGCTGGAAGCTGTGTTTCGGGACATAGTGGCTTGATGTTTAGAATTTCTGACTCACAGCAGTCTGATGCAATTCAGTTGCTTGCCAAAGTGCTTACACTCAGGTTGAGTGTTGTATGGAGACTTCAGTGTTGGATTGTTTAGCATTGAAAGCTGGACCGAAGCTATTCTGATGCTAGACGACAGCGAGAGAGCTACTTGATGGTCTAACGAAAGTAGCCATTCCCTAAAGTGTGTTTAAATCTTTTCCTGATGTTTTTCCTTCCGCCTGAGCGCCACTATGGAAACACTTTTTGTGCCGAAATAGCTCAGTTGGGAGAGCGTTAGACTGAAGATCTAAATGTCCCTGGTTCAATCCCGGGTTTCGGCAGCTGGAAGCTGTGTTTTGGGGACATAGTGGCTTGATGTTTAGAATTTCTGACTCACAGAAGTCTGATGCAATTCAGTTGCTTCCCAAAGTGCTTACACTCAGGTTGAGTGTTGTATGGAGACTTCAGTTTTGTATGGAGACTTCAGTGTTGAATTGTTTAACATTGAAAGCTGGAGCTAAGCTCGTGCGATGCAAGTCGACAATGCGAGAGCTACTTGATGGAGATACGAAAATGTGGCCTCTCCCTGAAATGTCCGGCAATTGTTCACAGATGTTCTTTATTCCGCCAGAGTTCCATTATGGACTTTGATTTTGTGCCGAAATAGCTCAGTTGGGAGAGCGTTAGACTGAAGATCTAAATGTCCCTGGTTCGATCCCGGGTTTCGGCAGCTGGAAGCTGTACTTTGGGGACATAGTGGCTTGATGTTTAGATTTGCTGACTCACAGAAGTTGGATTCAATTCAATTGTTTCCCAAAGTACCTTCAGGTTGAGTGTTGTATGGAGACTTCAGTGTTGGATTGTTTAGCATTGAAAGCTGGACCGAAGCTATTCTGATGCTAGACGACAGCGAGAGAGCTACTTGATGGTCTAACGAAAGTAGCCATTCCCTAAAGTGTATTTAAATCTTTTCCTGATGTTTTTTCTTCTACCTGAGCGCCGCTATGGAAACACTTTTTGTGCCGAAATAGCTCAGTTGGGAGAGCGTTAGACTGAAGATCTAAATGTCCCTGGTTCAATCCCGGGTTTCGGCAGCTGGAAGCTGTGTTTTGGGGACATAGTGGCTTGATGTTTAGATTTGCTGACTCACAGAAGTTGGATTCAATTCAATTGTTTCCCAAAGTACCTTCAGGTTGAGTGTTGTATGGAGACTTCAGTGTTGGATTGTTTAGCATTGAAAGCTGGACCGAAGCTATTCTGACGCTAGACGACAGCGAGAGAGCTACTTGGTGGTCTAACGAAAGTAGCCATTCCCTAAAGTGTATTTAAATCTTTTCCTGATGTTCTTTCTTCTACCTGAGCGCCGCTATGGAAACTCTTTTTGTGCCGAAATAGCTCAGTTGGGAGAGCGTTAGACTGAAGATCTAAATGTCCCTGTTTCGGCAGCTGGAAGCTGTGTTTTGGGGACATAGTGGCTTGATGTTTAGAATTGCTGACTCACAGAAGTTGGATTCAATTCAATTGTTTCCCAAAGTACCTTCAGGTTGAGTGTTGTATGGAGACTTCAGTGTTGGATTGTTTAGCATTGAAAGCTGGACCGAAGCTATTCTGACGCTAGACGACAGCGAGAGAGCTACTTGGTGGTCTAACGAAAGTAGCCATTCCCTAAAGTGTATTTAAATCTTTTCCTGATGTTTTTTCTTCTACCTGAGCGCCGCTATGGAAACTCTTTTTGTGCCGAAATAGCTCAGTTGGGAGAGCGTTAGACTGAAGATCTAAATGTCCCTGGTTCGATCCCGGGTTTCGGCAGCTGGAAGCTGTACTTTGGGGACATAGTGGCTTGATGTTTAGATTTGCTGACTCAGAGCAGTCTGATGCAATTCAATTGCTTCCCAAAGTACATTCAGGTTGAGTGTTGTATGGAGACTTCAGTGTTGGATTGTTTAGCATTGAAAGCTGGACCGAAGCTAGACGACAGCGAGAGAGCTACTTGATGGTCTAACGAAAGTAGCCATTCCCTAAAGTGTGTTTAAATCTTTTCCTGATGTTTTTCCTTCCGCCTGAGCGCCACTATGGAAACACTTTCTGTGCCGAAATAGCTCAGTTGGGAGAGCGTTAGACTGAAGATCTAAATGTCCCTGGTTCGATCCCGGGTTTCGGCAGTGGGAAGCTGTGTTTTGGGGACATAGTGGCTTGATGTATAGAATTGCTGACTCACAGAAGTTGGATTCAATTCAATTGTTTCCCAAAGTACCTTCAGGTTGAGTGTTGTATGGAGACTTCAGTGTTGGATTGTTTAGCATTAAAAGCTGGACAGAAGCTATTCTGACGCTAGACGACAGCGAGAGAGCTACTTGATGGTCTAACGAAAGTAGCCATTCCCTAAAGTGTGTTTAAATCTTTTCCTGATGTCTTTCCTTCCGCCTGAGCGCCACTATGGAAAGTCTTTCTGTGCCGAAATAGCTCAGTTGGGAGAGCGTTAGACTGAAGATCTAAATGTCCCTGGTTCAATCCCGGGTTTTGGCAGCTGGAAGCTGTGTTTTGGGGACATAGTGGCTTGATGTTTAGATTTGCTGACTCAGAGCAGTCTGATGCAATTCAATTGCTTCCCAAAGTACATTCAGGTTGAGTGTTGTATGGAGACTTCAGTGTTGGATTGTTTAGCATTGAAAGCTGGAGCGAAGCTATTCTGATGCTAGACGACAGCGAGAGAGCTACTTGATGGTCTAACGAAAGTAGCCATTCCCTAAAGTGTATTTAAATCTTTTCCTGATGTTTTTTCTTCTACCTGAGCGCCGCTATGGAAACTCTTTTTGTGCCGAAATAGCTCAGTTGGGAGAGCGTTAGACTGAAGATCTAAATGTCCCTGTTTTGATCCCGGTTTTCGGCAGCTGGAAGCTGTGTTTCGGGACATAGTGGCTTGATGTTTAGAATTTCTGACTCACAGCAGTCTGATGCAATTCAGTTGCTTGCCAAAGTGCTTACACTCAGGTTGAGTGTTGTATGGAGACTTCAGTGTTGGATTGTTAAGCATTGAAAGCTGGACCGAAGCTATTCTGACGCTAGACGACAGCGAGAGAGCTACTTGATGGTCTAACGAAAGTAGCCATTCCCTAAAGTGTATTTAAATCTTTTCCTGATGTTTTTTCTTCTGCCTGAGCGCCACTATGGAAACACTTTTTGTGCTGAAATAGCTCAGTTGAGAGAGCATTAGAATTAAGATCTAAATATCCCGGGTTTCGGCAGCTGGAAGCTGTGTTTTGTGCACATGGTGCCTTGATGTTTAGAATTTCTGACTCACAGCAGTCTGATGCAATTCAATTGTTTCCCAAAGTTCTTACACTCAGGTTGAGTGTTGTATGGAGACTTCAGTGTTGGATTTGTTGGATATTTCAAGCGACAGTGATGTTGGAGTGATGATGAAGGAATCTCCGCGGACACTGTTCTTGCTGGTATAATGAAGTTTATTACAAACAAGCAACATATGTCAAGACGGGCGTCATGTACACCCGGAGAGTCCCAAAGTCGAACAGAACTCTAACCGTCGGGGATCTCCCGATCACTTATATATGGTTGTTGTTTACGCCCCAGACTTGAGTATATAATGACGTCATAAAGAGGGCCCCCAATAAAAGACATGTTTCGGACATAGGCACAGCTACTCCTCCATCCTCCAGGTCAAGGAGCATTGCCCAGCGGGGGTACCTAATGATTATCCCATGTCCAACAAACATCAATGGATCCGACATTCCAAAGTCACAGGCCCCTTCACATATGTTATCTTCATGCATTACAGAGCAAAATATACTACATATTGTTAAGCATTGAAAGCTGGACCGAAGCTATTCTGATGCTAGACGACAGCGAGAGAGCTACTTGATGGTCTAACGAAAGTAGCCATTCCCTAAAGTGTATTTAAATCTTTTCCTGATGTTTTTTCTTCTACCTGAGCGCCGCTATGGAAACACTTTTTGTGCCGAAATAGCTCAGTTGGGAGAGCGTTAGACTGAAGATCTAAATGTCCCTGGTTCGATCCCGGGTTTCGGCAGCTGGAAGCTGTGTTTTGGGGACATAGTGGCTTGATGTTTAGAATTGCTGACTCACAGAAGTTGGATTCAATTCAATTGTTTCCCAAAGTACCTTCAGGTTGAGTGTTGTATGGAGACTTCAGTGTTGGATTGTTTAGCATTGAAAGCTGGACCGAAGCTATTCTGACGCTAGACGACAGCGAGAGAGCTACTTGGTGGTCTAACGAAAGTAGCCATTCCCTAAAGTGTATTTAAATCTTTTCCTGATGTTTTTCCTTCTACCTGAGCGCCACTATGGAAACTCTTTTTGTGCCGAAATAGCTCAGTTGGGAGAGCGTTAGACTGAAGATCTAAATGTCCCTGGTTCGATCCCGGGTTTCGGCAGCTGGAAGCTGTGTTTGGGGACATAGTGGCTTGATGTTTAGAATTTCTGACTCAGAGCAGTCTGATGCAATTCAGTTGCTTGCCAAAGTGCTTACACTCAGGTTGAGTGTTGTATGGAGACTTCAGTGTTGGATTGTTTAGCATTGAAAGCTGGAGCTAAGCTAGTCCGATGCAAGTCGACAGCGAGAGATACTTGATGGTCTAACGAAAGTGGCCTTTCCCTGAAGTGTCTTTAAATTTTTCCTGATGTTTTTTATTCCGCCAGAGTGCCATTATGGACTTTGTTTTGTGCCGAAATAGCTCAGTTGGGAGAGGGTTAGACTGAAGATCTAAATGTCCCTGTTTCGGCAGCTGGAAGCTGTGTTTTGGGGACATAGTGGCTTGATGTTTAGAATTGCTGACTCACAGAAGTTGGATTCAATTCAATTGTTTCCCAAAGTACCTTCAGGTTGAGTGTTGTATGGAGACTTCAGTGTTGGATTGTTTAGCATTGAAAGCTGGACCGAAGCTATTCTGACGCTAGACGACAGCGAGAGAGCTACTTGGTGGTCTAACGAAAGTAGCCATTCCCTAAAGTGTATTTAAATCTTTTCCTGATGTTTTTTCTTCTACCTGAGCGCCGCTATGGAAACTCTTTTTGTGCCGAAATAGCTCAGTTGGGAGAGCGTTAGACTGAAGATCTAAATGTCCCTGGTTCGATCCCGGGTTTCGGCAGCTGGAAGCTGTACTTTGGGGACATAGTGGCTTGATGTTTAGATTTGCTGACTCAGAGCAGTCTGATGCAATTCAATTGCTTCCCAAAGTACATTCAGGTTGAGTGTTGTATGGAGACTTCAGTGTTGGATTGTTTAGCATTGAAAGCTGGAGCGAAGCTATTCTGATGCTAGACGACAGCGAGAGAGCTACTTGATGGTCTAACGAAAGTAGCCATTCCCTAAAGTGTATTTAAATCTTTTCCTGGTGTTTTTTCTTCTACCTGAGCGCCGCTATGGAAACTCTTTTTGTGCCGAAATAGCTCAGTTGGGAGAGCGTTAGACTGAAGATCTAAATGTCCCTGGTTCGGCAGCTGGAAGCTGTGTTTTGGGGACATAGTGGCTTGATGTTTAGAATTGCTGACTCACAGAAGTTGGATTCAATTCAATTGTTTCCCAAAGTACCTTCAGGTTGAGTGTTGTATGGAGACTTCAGTGTTGGATTGTTTAGCATTGAAAGCTGGACCGAAGCTATTCTGACGCTAGACGACAGCGAGAGAGCTACTTGGTGGTCTAACGAAAGTAGCCATTCCCTAAAGTGTATTTAAATCTTTTCCTGATGTTTTTTCTTCTGCCTGAGCGCCACTATGGAAACACTTTTTGTGCTGAAATAGCTCAGTTGAGAGAGCATTAGAATTAAGATCTAAATATCCCGGGTTTCGGCAGCTGGAAGCTGTGTTTTGTGCACATGGTGCCTTGATGTTTAGAATTTCTGACTCACAGCAGTCTGATGCAATTCAATTGTTTCCCAAAGTTCTTACACTCAGGTTGAGTGTTGTATGGAGACTTCAGTGTTGGATTTGTTGGATATTTCAAGCGACAGTGATGTTGGAGTGATGATGAAGGAATCTCCGCGGACACTGTTCTTGCTGGTATAATGAAGTTTATTACAAACAAGCAACATATGTCAAGACGGGCGTCATGTACACCCGGAGAGTCCCAAAGTCGAACAGAACTCTAACCGTCGGGGATCTCCCGATCACTTATATATGGTTGTTGTTTACGCCCCAGACTTGAGTATATAATGACGTCATAAAGAGGGCCCCCAATAAAAGACATGTTTCGGACATAGGCACAGCTACTCCTCCATCCTCCAGGTCAAGGAGCATTGCCCAGCGGGGGTACCTAATGATTATCCCATGTCCAACAAACATCAATGGATCCGACATTCCAAAGTCACAGGCCCCTTCACATATGTTATCTTCATGCATTACAGAGCAAAATATACTACATATTGTTAAGCATTGAAAGCTGGACCGAAGCTATTCTGATGCTAGACGACAGCGAGAGAGCTACTTGATGGTCTAACGAAAGTAGCCATTCCCTAAAGTGTATTTAAATCTTTTCCTGATGTTTTTTCTTCTACCTGAGCGCCGCTATGGAAACTCTTTTTGTGCCGAAATAGCTCAGTTGGGAGAGCGTTAGACTGAAGATCTAAATGTCCCTGGTTCGATCCCGGGTTTCGGCAGCTGGAAGCTGTACTTTGGGGACATAGTGGCTTGATGTTTAGATTTGCTGACTCAGAGCAGTCTGATGCAATTCAATTGCTTCCCAAAGTACATTCAGGTTGAGTGTTGTATGGAGACTTCAGTGTTGGATTGTTTAGCATTGAAAGCTGGACCGAAGCTATTCTGATGCTAGACGACAGCGAGAGAGCTACTTGATGGTCTAACGAAAGTAGCCATTCCCTAAAGTGTGTTTAAATCTTTTCCTGATGTCTTTCCTTCCGCCTGAGCGCTACTATGGAAAGTCTTTCTGTGCCGAAATAGCTCAGTTGGGAGAGCGTTAGACTGAAGCTCTAAAGGTCCCTGGTTCAATCCCGGGTTTCGGCAGCTGGAAGCTGTGTTTTGGGGACATAGTGGCTTGATGTTTAGAATTTCTGACTCATAGAAGTCTGATGCAATTCAGTTGCTTCCCAAAGTGCTTACACTCAGGTTGAGTGTTGTATGGAGACTTCAGTGTTGAATTGTTTAACATTGAAAGCTGGAGCTAAGCTCGTGCGATGCAAGTCGACAATGCGAGAGCTACTTGACGGAGAAACGAAATGTGGCCTTTCCCTGAAATGTCCGGCAATTGTTCACAGATGTTCTTTATTCCGCCAGAGTGCCATTATGGACTTTGATTTAATGCCGAAATAGCTCAGTTGGGAGAGGATTAGACTGAAGATCTAAATGTCCCTGTTTCGGCAGCTGGAAGCTGTGTTTTGGGGACATAGTGGCTTGATGTTTAGAATTGCTGACTCACAGAAGTTGGATTCAATTCAATTGTTTCCCAAAGTACCTTCAGGTTGAGTGTTGTATGGAGACTTCAGTGTTGGATTGTTTAGCATTGAAAGCTGGACCGAAGCTATTCTGACGCTAGACGACAGCGAGAGAGCTACTTGGTGGTCTAACGAAAGTAGCCATTCCCTAAAGTGTATTTAAATCTTTTCCTGATGTTTTTTCTTCTACCTGAGCGCCGCTATGGAAACTCTTTTTGTGCCGAAATAGCTCAGTTGGGAGAGCGTTAGACTTAAGATCTAAATATCCCGGGTTTCGGCAGCTGGAAGCTGTGTTTTGGGACATAGTGGCTTGATGTTTAGAATTTCTGACTCACAGCAGTCTGATGCAATTCAATTGCTTCCCAAAGTACATTCAGGTTGAGTGTTGTATGGAGACTTCAGTGTTGGATTGTTTAGCATTGAAAGCTGGACCGAAGCTATTCTGATGCTAGACGACAGCGAGAGAGCTACTTGATGGTCTAACGAAAGTAGCCATTCCCTAAAGTGTATTTAAATCTTTTCCTGATGTTTTTTCTTCTACCTGAGCGCCGCTATGGAAACTCTTTTTGTGCCGAAATAGCTCAGTTGGGAGAGCGTTAGACTGAAGATCTAAATGTCCCTGTTTTGACGGTTTCGGCAGCTGGAAGCTGTGTTTCGGGACATAGTGGCTTGATGTTTAGAATTTCTGACTCACAGAGTTGATGCAAT
Source organism: Ophiodon elongatus (assembly GCA_016806645.1). Classification (NCBI taxonomy): domain Eukaryota; kingdom Metazoa; phylum Chordata; class Actinopteri; order Perciformes; family Hexagrammidae; genus Ophiodon; species Ophiodon elongatus. The sequence continues at coordinate 8,635 of JACSYO010000182.1, read as the reverse complement.
TCAGTTGCTTCCAAAGTGCTTTCAGGTTGAGTGTTGTATGGAGACTTCAGTGTTGGATTGTTTAGCATTGAAAGCTGGACCGAAGCTATTCTGACGCTAGACGACAGCGAGAGAGCTACTTGATGGTCTAACGAAAGTAGCCATTCCCTAAAGTGTATTTAAATCTTTTCCTGATGTTTTTTCTTCTGCCTGAGCGCCACTATGGAAACTCTTTTTGTGCCGAAATAGCTCAGTTGGGAGAGCGTTAGACTGAAGATCTAAATGTCCCTGGTTATCCGGGTTTCGGCAGCTGGAAGCTGTGTTTTGGGGACATAGTGGCTTGATGTTTAGATTTGCTGACTCAGAGCAGTCTGATGCAATTCAATTGCTTCCCAAAGTACATTCAGGTTGAGTGTTGTATGGAGACTTCAGTGTTGGATTGTTTAGCATTGAAAGCTGGAGCGAAGCTATTCTGATGCTAGACGACAGCGAGAGAGCTACTTGATGGTCTAACGAAAGTAGCCATTCCCTAAAGTGTGTTTAAATCTTTTCCTGATGTTTTTTCTTCTACCTGAGCGCCGCTATGGAAACTCTTTTTGTGCCGAAATAGCTCAGTTGGGAGAGCGTTAGACTGAAGATCTAAATGTCCCTGTTTTGATCCCGGTTTTCGGCAGCTGGAAGCTGTGTTTTGGGACATAGTGGCTTGATGTTTAGAATTTCTGACTCACAGAAGTCTGATGCAATTCAGTTGCTTGCCAAAGTGCTTACACTCAGGTTGAGTGTTGTATGGAGACTTCAGTGTTGGATTGTTTACCATTGAAAGCTGGAGCTAAGCTAGTCCGATGCAAGTCGACAATGCGATAGCTACTTGATGGAGAAACGAAAATGTGGCCTTTCCCTGAAATGTCCGGCAATTGTTCACAGATGTTCTTTATTCCGCCAGAGTGCCATTATGGACTTTGATTTTATGCCGAAATAGCTCATTTGGGAGAGGGTTAGACTGAAGATCTAAATGTCCCTGTTTCGGCAGCTGGAAGCTGTGTTTTGGGGACATAGTGGCTTGATGTTTAGAATTGCTGACTCACAGCAGTTGGATTCAATTCAATTGTTTCCCAAAGTACCTTCAGGTTGAGTGTTGTATGGAGACTTCAGTGTTGGATTGTTTAGCATTGAAAGCTGGACCGAAGCTATTCTGACGCTAGACGACAGCGAGAGAGCTACTTGATGGTCTAACGAAAGTAGCCATTCCCTAAAGTGTATTTAAATCTTTTCCTGATGTTTTTTCTTCTACCTGAGCGCCGCTATGGAAACTCTTTTTGTGCCGAAATAGCTCAGTTGGGAGAGCGTTAGACTGAAGATCTAAATGTCCCTGGTTCGATCCCGGGTTTCGGCAGCTGGAAGCTGTACTTTGGGGACATAGTGGCTTGATGTTTAGATTTGCTGACTCAGAGCAGTCTGATGCAATTCAATTGCTTCCCAAAGTACATTCAGGTTGAGTGTTGTATGGAGACTTCAGTGTTGGATTGTTTAGCATTGAAAGCTGGAGCGAAGCTATTCTGATGCTAGACGACAGCGAGAGAGCTACTTGATGGTCTAACGAAAGTAGCCATTCCCTAAAGTGTATTTAAATCTTTTCCTGGTGTTTTTTCTTCTACCTGAGCGCCGCTATGGAAACTCTTTTTGTGCCGAAATAGCTCAGTTGGGAGAGCGTTAGACTGAAGATCTAAATGTCCCTGTTGTGGTTTCGGCAGCTGGAAGCTGTGTTTTGGGGACATAGTGGCTTGATGTTTAGAATTTCTGACTCACAGAAGTTTGATTCAATTCAGTTGTTTGCCAAAGTGCTTTCAGGTTGAGTGTTGTATGGAGACTTCAGTGTTGGATTGTTTAGCATTGAAAGCTGGACCGAAGCTATTCTGACGCTAGACGACAGCGAGAGAGCTACTTGGTGGTCTAACGAAAGTAGCCATTCCCTAAAGTGTATTTAAATCTTTTCCTGATGTTTTTTCTTCTGCCTGAGCGCCACTATGGAAACACTTTTTGTGCTGAAATAGCTCAGTTGAGAGAGCATTAGAATTAAGATCTAAATATCCCGGGTTTCGGCAGCTGGAAGCTGTGTTTTGTGCACATGGTGCCTTGATGTTTAGAATTTCTGACTCACAGCAGTCTGATGCAATTCAATTGTTTCCCAAAGTTCTTACACTCAGGTTGAGTGTTGTATGGAGACTTCAGTGTTGGATTTGTTGGATATTTCAAGCGACAGTGATGTTGGAGTGATGATGAAGGAATCTCCGCGGACACTGTTCTTGCTGGTATAATGAAGTTTATTACAAACAAGCAACATATGTCAAGACGGGCGTCATGTACACCCGGAGAGTCCCGAAGTCGAACAGAACTCTAACCGTCGGGGATCTCCCGATCACTTATATATGGTTGTTGTTTACGCCCCAGACTTGAGTATATAATGACGTCATAAAGAGGGCCCCCAATAAAAGACATGTTTCGGACATAGGCACAGCTACTCCTCCATCCTCCAGGTCAAGGAGCATTGCCCAGCGGGGGTACCTAATGATTATCCCATGTCCAACAAACATCAATGGATCCGACATTCCAAAGTCACAGGCCCCTTCACATATGTTATCTTCATGCATTACAGAGCAAAATATACTACATATTGTTAAGCATTGAAAGCTGGACCGAAGCTATTCTGATGCTAGACGACAGCGAGAGAGCTACTTGATGGTCTAACGAAAGTAGCCATTCCCTAAAGTGTGTTTAAATCTTTTCCTGATGTTTTTCCTTCCGCCTGAGCGCCACTATGGAAACACTTTCTGTGCCGAAATAGCTCAGTTGGGAGAGCGTTAGACTGAAGATCTAAATGTCCCTGGTTCGATCCCGGGTTTCGGCAGTGGGAAGCTGTGTTTTGGGGACATAGTGGCTTGATGTATAGAATTGCTGACTCACAGAAGTTGGATTCAATTCAATTGTTTCCCAAAGTACCTTCAGGTTGAGTGTTGTATGGAGACTTCAGTGTTGGATTGTTTAGCATTAAAAGCTGGACAGAAGCTATTCTGACGCTAGACGACAGCGAGAGAGCTACTTGATGGTCTAACGAAAGTAGCCATTCCCTAAAGTGTGTTTAAATCTTTTCCTGATGTCTTTCCTTCCGCCTGAGCGCCACTATGGAAAGTCTTTCTGTGCCGAAATAGCTCAGTTGGGAGAGGGTTAGACTGAAGATCTAAATGTCCCTGTTTTGATCCCGGGTTTCGGCAGCTGGAAGCTGTGTTTCGGGACATAGTGGCTTGATGTTTAGAATTTCTGACTCACAGCAGTCTGATGCAATTCAGTTGCTTGCCAAAGTGCTTACACTCAGGTTGAGTGTTGTACGGAGACTTCAGTGTTGGATTGTTTAGCATTGAAAGCTGGAGCTAAGCTAGTCCGATGCAAGTCGACATGCGATAGATAATTGATGGAGAAGCGAAATGTGGCCTTTCCCTGAAATGTCTGGCAATTGTTCCAGATGTTCTTTATTCCGCCAGAGTGCCATTATGGACTTTGTTTTATGCCGAAATAACTCATTTGGGAGAGGGTTAGACTGAAGATCTAAATGTCCCTGTTTCGGCAGCTGGAAGCTGTGTTTTGGGGACATAGTGGCTTGATGTTTAGAATTGCTGACTCACAGAAGTTGGATTCAATTCAATTGTTTCCCAAAGTACCTTCAGGTTGAGTGTTGTATGGAGACTTCAGTGTTGGATTGTTTAGCATTGAAAGCTGGACCGAAGCTATTCTGACGCTAGACGACAGCGAGAGAGCTACTTGATGGTCTAACGAAAGTAGCCATTCCCTAAAGTGTATTTAAATCTTTTCCTGATGTTTTTTCTTCTACCTGAGCGCCGCTATGGAAACACTTTTTGTGCCGAAATAGCTCAGTTGGGAGAGCGTTAGACTGAAGATCTAAATGTCCCTGGTTCAATCCCGGGTTTCGGCAGCTGGAAGCTGTGTTTTGGGGACATAGTGGCTTGATGTTTAGATTTGCTGACTCACAGAAGTTGGATTCAATTCAATTGTTTCCCAAAGTACCTTCAGGTTGAGTGTTGTATGGAGACTTCAGTGTTGGATTGTTTAGCATTGAAAGCTGGACCGAAGCTATTCTGACGCTAGACGACAGCGAGAGAGCTACTTGATGGTCTAACGAAAGTAGCCATTCCCTAAAGTGTATTTAAATCTTTTCCTGATGTTTTTTCTTCTACCTGAGCGCCGCTATGGAAACTCTTTTTGTGCCGAAATAGCTCAGTTGGGAGAGCGTTAGACTGAAGATCTAAATGTCCCTGGTTCGATCCCGGGTTTCGGCAGCTGGAAGCTGTACTTTGGGGACATAGTGGCTTGATGTTTAGATTTGCTGACTCAGAGCAGTCTGATGCAATTCAATTGCTTCCCAAAGTACATTCAGGTTGAGTGTTGTATGGAGACTTCAGTGTTGGATTGTTTAGCATTGAAAGCTGGAGCGAAGCTAGACGACAGCGAGAGAGCTACTTGATGGTCTAACGAAAGTAGCCATTCCCTAAAGTGTGTTTAAATCTTTTCCTGATGTCTTTCCTTCCGCCTGAGCGCTACTATGGAAAGTCTTTCTGTGCCGAAATAGCTCAGTTGGGAGAGCGTTAGACTGAAGATCTAAATGTCCCTGGTTCAATCCCGGGTTTCGGCAGCTGGAAGCTGTGTTTTGGGGACATAGTGGCTTGATGTTTAGAATTGCTGACTCACAGAAGTTGGATTCAATTCAATTGTTTCCCAAAGTACCTTCAGGTTGAGTGTTGTATGGAGACTTCAGTGTTGGATTGTTTAGCATTGAAAGCTGGACCGAAGCTATTCTGACGCTAGACGACAGCGAGAGAGCTACTTGGTGGTCTAACGAAAGTAGCCATTCCCTAAAGTGTATTTAAATCTTTTCCTGATGTTTTTTCTTCTACCTGAGCGCCGCTATGGAAACTCTTTTTGTGCCGAAATAGCTCAGTTGGGAGAGCGTTAGACTGAAGATCTAAATGTCCCTGGTTCGATCCCGGGTTTCGGCAGCTGGAAGCTGTGTTTTGGGGACATAGTGGCTTGATGTTTAGATTTGCTGACTCAGAGCAGTCTGATGCAATTCAATTGCTTCCCAAAGTACATTCAGGTTGAGTGTTTTATGGAGAGTTCAGTGTTGGATTGTTTAGCATTGAAAGCTGGAGCGAAGCTATTCTGATGCTAGACGACAGCGAGAGAGCTACTTGATGGTCTAACGAAAGTAGCCATTCCCTAAAGTGTGTTTAAATCTTTTCCTGATGTCTTTCCTTCCGCCTGAGCGCTACTGTGGAAAGTCTTTCTGTGCCGAAATAGCTCAGTTGGGAGAGGGTTAGACTGAAGATCTAAATGTCCCTGTTTTGATCCTGGGTTTCGGCAGCTGGAAGCTGTGTTTTGGGACATAGTGGCTTGATGTTTAGAATTTCTGACTCATAGAAGTCTGATGCAATTCAGTTGCTTGCCAAAGTGCTTACACTCAGGTTGAGTGTTGTATGGAGACTTCAGTGTTGGATTGTTTAGCATTGAAAGCTGGAGCTAAGCTAGTGCGATGCAAGTCGACAATGCGATAGATAATTGATGGAGAAGCGAAAATGTGGCCTTTCCCTGAAATGTCTGGCAATTGTTCACAGATGTTCTTTATTCCGCCAGAGTGCCATTATGGACTTTGATTTTATGCCGAAATAGCTCATTTGGGAGAGGGTTAGACTGAAGATCTAAATGTCCCTGTTTCGGCAGCTGGAAGCTGTGTTTTGGGGACATAGTGGCTTGATGTTTAGAATTGCTGACTCACAGAAGTTGGATTCAATTCAATTGTTTCCCAAAGTACCTTCAGGTTGAGTGTTGTATGGAGACTTCAGTGTTGGATTGTTTAGTATTGAAAGCTGGACCGAAGCTATTCTGACGCTAGACGACAGCGAGAGAGCTACTTGGTGGTCTAACGAAAGTAGCCATTCCCTAAAGTGTATTTAAATCTTTTCCTGGTGTTTTTTCTTCTACCTGAGCGCCGCTATGGAAACTCTTTTTGTGCCGAAATAGCTCAGTTGGGAGAGCGTTAGACTGAAGATCTAAATGTCCCTGTTTCGGCAGCTGGAAGCTGTGTTTTGGGGACATAGTGGCTTGATGTTTAGAATTGCTGACTCACAGAAGTTGGATTCAATTCAATTGTTTCCCAAAGTACCTTCAGGTTGAGTGTTGTATGGAGACTTCAGTGTTGGATTGTTTAGCATTGAAAGCTGGACCGAAGCTATTCTGACGCTAGACGACAGCGAGAGAGCTACTTGATGGTCTAACGAAAGTAGCCATTCCCTAAAGTGTATTTAAATCTTTTCCTGATGTTTTTTATTCTACCTGAGCGCCGCTATGGAAACTCTTTTTGTGCCGAAATAGCTCAGTTGGGAGAGCGTTAGACTGAAGATCTAAATGTCCCTGGTTCGATCCCGGGTTTCGGCAGCTGGAAGCTGTACTTTGGGGACTTAGTGGCTTGATGTTTAGATTTGCTGACTCAGAGCAGTCTGATGCAATTCAGTTGCTTGCCAAAGTACATTCAGGTTGAGTGTTGTATGGAGACTTCAGTGTTGGATTGTTTGGCATTGAAAGCTGGAGCGAAGCTATTCTGATGCTAGACGACAGCGAGAGAGCTACTTGATGGTCTAACGAAAGTAGCCATTCCCTAAAGTGTGTTTAAATCTTTTCCTGATGTCTTTCCTTCCGCCTGAGCGCTACTATGGAAAGTCTTTCTGTGCCGAAATAGCTCAGTTGGGAGAGCGTTAGACTGAAGATCTAAATGTCCCTGGTTCAATCCCGGGTTTCGGCAGCTGGAAGCTGTGTTTTGGGGACATAGTGGCTTGATGTTTAGAATTGCTGACTCACAGAAGTTGGATTCAATTCAATTGTTTCCCAAAGTACCCTCAGGTTGAGTGTTGTATGGAGACTTCAGTGTTGGATTGTTTAGCATTGAAAGCTGGACCGAAGCTATTCTGACGCTAGACGACAGCGAGAGAGCTACTTGGTGGTCTAACGAAAGTAGCCATTCCCTAAAGTGTATTTAAATCTTTTCCTGATGTTTTTTCTTCTACCTGAGCGCCGCTATGGAAACTCTTTTTGTGCCGAAATAGCTCAGTTGGGAGAGCGTTAGACTGAAGATCTAAATGTCCCTGGTTCGATCCCGGGTTTCGGCAGCTGGAAGCTGTACTTTGGGGACATAGTGGCTTGATGTTTAGATTTGCTGACTCACAGAAGTTGGATTCAATTCAATTGTTTCCCAAAGTACCTTCAGGTTGAGTGTTGTATGGAGACTTCAGTGTTGGATTGTTTAGCATTGAAAGCTGGACCGAAGCTATTCTGACGCTAGACGACTGCGAGAGAGCTACTTGGTGGTCTAACGAAAGTAGCCATTCCCTAAAGTGTATTTAAATCTTTTCCTGATGTTTTTTCTTCTGCCTGAGCGCCACTATGGAAACACTTTTTGTGCTGAAATAGCTCAGTTGAGAGAGCATTAGAATTAAGATCTAAATATCCCGGGTTTCGGCAGCTGGAAGCTGTGTTTTGTGCACATGGTGCCTTGATGTTTAGAATTTCTGACTCACAGCAGTCTGATGCAATTCAATTGTTTCCCAAAGTTCTTACACTCAGGTTGAGTGTTGTATGGAGACTTCAGTGTTGGATTGTGTTGAATTGTTTAACATTGAAAGCTGGAGCTAAGCTCGTGCGATGCAAGTCGACAATGCGAGAGCTACTTGATGGAGATACGAAAATGTGGCCTCTCCCTGAAATGTCCGGCAATTGTTCACAGATGTTCTTTATTCCGCCAGAGTTCCATTATGGACTTTGATTTTGTGCCGAAATAGCTCATTTGGGAGAGGGTTAGACTGAAGATCTAAATGTCCCTGTTTTGATCCCGGGTTTCGGCAGCTGGAAGCTGTGTTTCGGGACATAGTGTCTTGATGTTTAGAATTTCTGACTCACAGCAGTCTGATGCAATTCAGTTGCTTCCCAAAGTGCTTACACTCAGGTTGAGTGTTGTATGGAGACTTCAGTGTTGGATTGTTTAGCATTGAAAGCTGGACCGAAGCTATTCTGACGCTAAACGCCAGCGAGAGAGCTACTTGATGGTTTAACGAAAGTGGCCGTTCAATGAAATGTATTTCAATCTTTTCTTGATGTTTTTTATACGACCTGAACATAAGCTAAGCTAAGCTTGTCGAATGCTAGGCGACAGCGTAAGACAGCCTTCTATTGGTTTTCTGAAAGTTTGTGTTCCTTGAAAAAGATTTCAAATCCTTTTTTTTCCGCCTCAGCACTGTTTTCTGCAGCGGAGTCGTCTTTTTTTTCTTTTGTTTGGTTCAAATTGATTAAGAGCTCTGCTGATGCTGCATTTCGTATGGCAGTCTTAAGATTAAAAAATAAAAATAAAAAAATAAAAATGTCAGACTCTTCAGAGGTTAGGAAGTTAGACAAGCTTTATATTTACTTTCTTCATCATCATAACAGGTTGTCAACAGTGGCACTCAACTTAAAAACTTGAGGTCCCTGTTTTACTTCTACAAACAACAATTAAAACAGTACATTGGGACGTGTTTTTTCTATATTGATGTACATTTGTACC
>JACSYO010000181.1:0-52803 GCA_016806645.1 Ophiodon elongatus | reverse complement strand
GTTGAAAAATACACAGTTTACTTGATTTTCCTCTATAAAGTCTCCTAGAACAGCAGACTTTCAAGGTTCATGTTATATTCATAAATACATGATGTTCTAATCACTTTTCTGCCTTAAAGCTGCATTTTCAGTATTTATGGTCTGAAAAGACGTTTCGGCTGGGTCGAGGCCAAAAGTGGATTTTGCTGAAAAATACACTTTACTTTATTTTCCTCAAAAGAATTTCCCAGAAAAGCAAACTTTCAAAATTTCATGTTAATTTCATGAATACATGATGTTCTCATCACTTTTCTGACTTACAGCTGCATTTGCAGTATTTATGGTCTGAAAAGATCTTTCAGGCTGGTTAGAGGCCAAAAGTGGAATTTGTTGAAAAATACACTGTCGCAGAGCAGCAGACTCTCAAGTTTCATGTTAATTTCATGAATACATGATGTTCTCATAATTTTTCTGCTTTAATTCCAAATTGTATGATCTTAAAATACTTTTCGGCAGGGAAGAGGCCAAAAGTGGATTTTGTTGAAAAATATACAGTTTACTTGATTTTCCTCTATAAAGTCTCCCAGAACAGCAGACTTTCAAGGTTCATGTTATATTCATAAATATATGATGTTCTAATCACTTTTCTGCCTTAAAACTGCATTTTCAGTATTTATGGTCTGAAAAGACATTTCGGCTGGGTAGAGGCCAAAAGTGGATTTTGTTGCAAAATACACAGTTTACTTGATTTTCCTCTATAAAGTCTCCCAGAACAGCAGACTTTCAAGGTTCATGTTATATTCATGAATAATTAATGTTATCATCACTTTTCTGCCTTAAAGCCGCATTTTCAGTATTTATGGTCTGAAAAGACATTTCGGCTGGTTAGAGGCCAAAAGTGGATTTTGTTGCAAAATACACAGTTTACTTGATTTTCCTCTATAAAGTCTCCCAGAACAGAAGATTTTCAAGGTTCATGTTATATTAATGAATACATGATGTTCTCATCACTTTTCTGCATTAAAGCTGCATTTTCAGTATTTATGGTCTGAAAAGACATTTCGGCTGGTTAGAGGCCAAAAGTGGATTTTGTTGCAAAATACACAGTTTACTTGATTTCCCTATATAAAGTCTACCAGAACAGAAGATTTTCAAGGTTAATATTATATTCATGAATAAATGATGTTCTAATCACTTTTCTGCCTTAAAGCTGCATTTTCAGTATTCATGGTCTGAAAAGACCTTTCGGCTGGGTCGATGCCAAAAGTGGATTTTGTTGCAAAATACACAGTTTACTTGATTTTCCTCTATAAAGTCTCCCAGAACAGCAGACTTTCAAGGTTCTTGTTATATTCATAAATACATGATGTTCTAATCACTTTTCTGCCTTAAAGCTGCATTTTCAGTATTTATGGTCTGAAAAGACGTTTCGGCTGGGTCGAGGCCAAAAGTGGATTTTCCTGAAAAATACACAGTTTACTTGATTTTCCACTATAAAGTCTCCCAGAACAGCAGACTTTCAATGTTCATGTTATATTCATGAATACATAATGTTCTCATCACTTTTCTGCCTTAAAGGTGCATTTTCAGTATTTATGGTCTGAAAAGACATTTCGGCTGGGAAGAGGCCAAAAGTGGATTTTATTGCAAAATACACAGTTTACTTGATTTCCCTCTATAAAGTCTCCCAGAACAGAAGATTTTCAAGGTTCATGTTATATTCATGAATACATGATGTTCTCATCACTTTTCTGACTTAAAGCTGCATTTTCAGTATTTATGGTCTGAAAAGACGTTTCGGCTGGTTCGAGGCCAAAAGTGGATTTTGTTGAAAAATATACAGTTTACTGGATTTTCCTCAATGCATTGTCTCAGAAGAGCAGACTCTCAAGTTTCATGTTAATTTCATGAATACATGATGTTCTCATCACTTTTCTGACTTAAAGCTGCATTTTCAGTATTTATGGTCTGAAAAGATGTTTCAGGCTGGTTAGAGGCCAAAAGTGGATTTTGTTGAAAAATACACAGTTTACTTGATTTTCCACTATAAAGTCTCCCAGAACAGCAGACTTTCAAGGTTCATGTTATATTCATGAATCACTTTTCTGCCTTAAAGCCGCATTTTCAGTATTTATGGTCTGAAAAGACATTTCGGCTGGTTAGAGGCCAAAAGTGGATTTTGTTGCAAAATACACAGTTTACTTGATTTCCCTCTATAAAGTCTCCCAGAACAGAAGATTTTCAAGGTTCATGTTATATTCATGAATACATGATGTTCTCATCACTTTTCTGCATTAAAGCTGCATTTCAGTATTTATGGTCACAGAAAGAGACCGGCTGAATTAGAGTCCAAAAAGTGGATTTTGATGAGAAAAATACACAGTTTACAAAGATTCTCTATAAAGTCTCCTAGAGCAACAGACTTTCAAGGTTCATGTTATATTCATAAATACATGATGTTCTAATCACTTTCTGCCTTAAAGCTGCATTTCAGTATTTATGGTCTGAAAGAGCGTTTCGGCTGGGTCGAGGCCAAAAGTGGATTTTGCTGAAAAATACACTTTATATCTGTTACCCTCGAAAAGAATTTCCCAGAAAAGCAAACTTTCCAAAATGTCATGTTAATTTCATGAATACATGATATTCATCACTTTTTGACTTTGCTTTGCGTTTTTTGCATTTATGTCTGAAAATCTTTCAGAAGCTGATAAGGCCAAAAGGTGAGTTGATGAAAAAAATATACCGTTACTTCGTTTCAATAATACTGTGCAGAACACAGTGAACTCTGGTTTCATGTTGTTCAAAAGTAATACATGATGTTCTCATAAATTTTTGCTTTAATTCAGTTTTATCGTGATCTTCCCTAAATAACAAGAACAGGGAAGGGGCCCGGGAGGTAGTTTTGTTGAAAAATATACAGTTTACTTGATTTTCCTCTATAAAGTCTCCCAGAACAGCAGACTTTCAAGGTTCATGTTATATTCATAAATATATGATGTTCTAATCACTTTTCTGCCTTAAAACTGCATTTTCAGTATTTATGGTCTGAAAAGACATTTCGGCTGGGTAGAGGCCAAAAGTGGATTTTGTTGCAAAATACACAGTTTACTTGATTTTCCTCTATAAAGTCTCCCAGAACAGCAGACTTTCAAGGTTCATGTTATATGCATGAATAATTAATGTTATCATCACTTTTCTGCCTTAAAGCCGCATTTTCAGTATTTATGGTCTGAAAAGACATTTCGGCTGGTTAGAGGCCAAAAGTGGATTTTGTTGCAAAATACACAGTTTAGTTGATTTTCCTCTATAAAGTCTCCCAGAACAGAAGATTTTCAAGGTTCATGTTATATTAATGAATACATGATGTTCTCATCACTTTTCTGCATTAAAGCTGCATTTTCAGTATTTATGGTCTGAAAAGACATTTCGGCTGGTTAGAGGCCAAAAGTGGATTTTGTTGCAAAATACACAGTTTACTTGATTTCCCTATATAAAGTCTCCCAGAACAGAAGATTTTCAAGGTTCATGTTATATTAATGAATACATGATGTTCTCATCACTTTTCTGCCTTCAGGCTGCATTTCCACGTTGCATGCTCTTAAAATATTTTTCTGTCTGTGAAGTTGCCAAAAGTGGATTTTGTTGAAAAATACACAATTTAATTGATTTTCCTCAAAGAATTGTCCGAGAACAGCAAACTCTCAAGTTTCATGTTAATTTCATGAATACATGATGTTCTCATCATTTTTCTGCCTTAAAGCTGCATTTCCATGTTGTGTGCTCTTAAAAGACGTTTCGGCTGGGAAGAGACCAAAAGTGGATTTTGTTGAAAAATACACAATTTACTTGATTTTCCTCAAAGAATTGTCCAAGTACAGCAAACTCTCAAGTTTCATGTTAATTTCATGAATACATGATGTTCTCATCACTTTTCTGACTTAAAGCTGCATTTTCAGTATTTATGGCCTGAAAAGATGTTTCGGGCTGGGAAGTGGCCAAAAGTGGATTTTGTTGCAAAATACACAGTTTACTTGATTTTCCTCTATAAAGTCTACCAGAACAGAAGATTTTCAAGGTTAATATTATATTCATGAATAAATGATGTTCTAATCACTTTTCTGCCTTAAAGCTGCATTTTCAGTATTCATGGTCTGAAAAGACCTTTCGGCTGGGTCGATGCCAAAAGTGGATTTTGTTGCCAAATACACAGTTTACTTGATTTTCCTCTATAAAGTCTCCCAGAACAGCAGACTTTCAAGGTTCTTGTTATATTCATAAATACATGATGTTCTAATAACTTTTCTGCCTTAAAGCTGCATTTTCAGTATTTATGGTCTGAAAAGACGTTTCGGCTGGGTCGAGGCTAAAAGTGGATTTTCCTGAAAAATACACAGTTTACTTGATTTTCCACTATAAAGTCTCCCAGAACAGCAGACGTTCAAGGTTCATGTTATATTCATGAATACATGATGTTCTCATCACTTTTCTGACTTAAAGGTGCATTTTCAGTATTTATGGTCTGAAAAGACGTTTCTTCTGTTTCGAGGCCAAAAGGGGATTTTGTTGAAAAATATACAGTTTACTGGATTTTCCTCAATGCATTGTCTAAGAAGAGCAGACTCTCAAGTTTCATGTTAATTTCATGAATACATGATGTTCTCATCACTTTTCTGACTAAAAGCTGCATTTTCAGTATTTATGGTCTGAAAAGATGTTTCAGGCTGGTTATAGGCCAAAAGTTGAATTTGTTGAAAAAAAAAACAGTTTACTTGATTTTCCTCTATAAAGTCTCCTAGAACAGCAGACTTTCAAGGTTCATGTTATATTCATAAATACATGATGTTCTAATCACTTTTCTGCCTTAAAGCTGCATTTTCAGTATTTATTGTCTGAAAAGACGTTTCGGCTGGGTCGAGGCCAAAAGTGGATTTTGCTGAAAAATACACTTTACTTTATTTTCCTCAAAAGAATTTCCCAGAAAAGCAAACTTTCAAAATTTCATGTTAATTTCATGAATACATGATGTTCTCATCAGTTTTCTGACTTACAGCTGCATTTGCAGTATTTATGGTCTGAAAAGATCTTTCAGGCTGGTTAGAGGCCAAAAGTGGAATTTGTTGAAAAATACACTGTCGCAGAGCAGCAGACTCTCAAGTTTCATGTTAATTTCATGAATACATGATGTTCTCATAATTTTTCTGCTTTAATTCCAAATTGTATGATCTTAAAATACTTTTCGGCAGGGAAGAGGCCAAAAGTGGATTTTGTTGAAAAATATACAGTTTACTTGATCTTCCTCTATAAAGTCTCCCAGAACAGCAGACTTTCAAGGTTCATGTTATATTCATAAATATATGATGTTCTAATCACTTTTCTGCCTTAAAACTGCATTTTCAGTATTTATGGTCTGAAAAGACATTTCGGCTGGGTAGAGGCCAAAAGTGGATTTTGTTGCAAAATACACAGTTTACTTGATTTTCCTCTATAAAGTCTCCCAGAACAGCAGACTTTCAAGGTTCATGTTATATTCATGAATAATTAATGTTATCATCACTTTTTTGCCTTAAAGCCGCATTTTCAGTATTTATGGTCTGAAAAGACATTTCGGCTGGTTAGAGGCCAAAAGTGGATTTTGTTGCAAAATACACAGTTTACTTGATTTTCCTCTATAAAGTCTCCCAGAAAAGAAGATTTTCAAGGTTCATGTTATATTAATGAATACATGATGTTCTCATCACTTTTCTGCATTAAAGCTGCATTTTCAGTATTTATGGTCTGAAAAGACATTTCGGCTGGTTAGAGGCCAAAAGTGGATTTTGTTGCAAAATACACAGTTTACTTGATTTCCCTATATAAAGTCTACCAGAACAGAAGATTTTCAAGGTTAATATTATATTCATGAATAAATGATGTTCTAATCACTTTTCTGCCTTAAAGCTGCATTTTCAGTATTCATGGTCTGAAAAGACCTTTCGGCTGGGTCGATGCCAAAAGTGGATTTTGTTGCCAAATACACAGTTTACTTGATTTTCCTCTATAAAGTCTCCCAGAACAGCAGACTTTCAAGGTTCTTGTTATATTCATAAATACATGATGTTCTAATCACTTTTCTGCCTTAAAGCTGCATTTTCAGTATTTATGGTCTGAAAAGACGTTTTGGCTGGGTCGAGTCCAAAAGTGGATTTTCCTGAAAAATACACAGTTTACTTGATTTTCCACTATAAAGTCTCCCAGAACAGCAGACTTTCAAGGTTCATGTTATATTCATGAATACATAATGTTCTCATCACTTTTCTGCCTTAAAGGTGCATTTTCAGTATTTGTGGTCTGAAAAGACATTTCGGCTGGGAAGAGGCCAAAAGTGGATTTTATTGCAAAATACACAGTTTACTTGATTTCCCTCTATAAAGTCTCCCAGAACAGAAGATTTTCAAGGTTCATGTTATATTCATGAATAGATGATGTTCTCATCACTTTTCTGACTTAAAGGTGCATTTTCAGTATTTATGGTCTGAAAAGACGTTTCTTCTGTTTCGAGGCCAAAAGTGGATTTTGTTGAAAAATATACAGTTTACTGGATTTTCCTCAATGCATTGTCTAAGAAGAGCAGACTCTCAAGTTTCATGTTAATTTCATGAATACATGATGTTCTCATCACTTTTCTGACGAAAAAATGCATTTTCAGTATTTATGGTCTGAAATGATGTTTCAAGCTGGTTAGAGGCCAAAAGTGGAATTTGTTGAAAAATACACAGTTTACTTGATTTTCCTCTATAAAGTCTCCTAGAACAGCAGACTTTCAAGGTTCATGTTATATTCATAAATACATGATGTTCTAATCACTTTTCTGCCTTAAAGCTGCATTTTCAGTATTTATGGTCTGAAAAGACATTTCGGCTGGGTAGAGGCCAAAAGTGGATTTTGTTGCAAAATACACAGTTTACTTGACTTTCCTCTATAAAGTCTCCCAGAACAGCAGACTTTCAAGGTTCATGTTATATTCATGAATAATTAATGTTATCATCACTTTTCTGCCTTAAAGCCGCATTCTCAGTATTTATGGTCTGAAAAGACATTTCGGCTGGTTAGAGGCCAAAAGTGGATTTTGTTGCAAAATACACAGTTTACTTGATTTTCCTCGATAAAGTCTCCCAGAACAGAAGATTTTCAAGGTTCATGTTATATTAATGAATACATGATGTTCTCATCACTTTTCTGCATTAAAGCTGCATTTTCAGTATTTATGGTCTGAAAAGACCTTCGGCTGGGTCGAGTCCAAAAGTGGATTTTGATGAAAAATACACAGTTTACAAGATTTTCCTCTATAAAGTCTCCTAGAACAGCAGACTTTCAAGGTTCATGTTATATTCATAAATACATGATGTTCTAATCACTTTTCTGCCTTAAAGCTGCATTTTCAGTATTTATGGTCTAAAAAGACGTTTCGGCTGGGTCGAGGCCAAAAGTGGATTTTGCTGAAAAATACACTTTACTTTATTTTCCTCAAAAGAATTTCCCAGAAAAGCAAACTTTCAAAATGTCATGTTAATTTCATGAATACGTGATGTTCTCGTCACTTTTCTGACTTAAAGCTGCATTTGCAGTATTTATGGTCTGAAAAGATGTCTCAGGCTGGGAAGAGGCCAAAAGTGGATTTTGTTGAAAAATACACAGTTTACTTGATTTTCCTCAAAACATTGACCCAGAAAAGCAAACTCTCAAGTTTCATATTATTTTCATGAATACATGATGTTCTCATAATTTTTCTGCTTTAAAGCTGCATTTCCACGTCGTATGCTCTTAAAAGACGTTTCGGCTGGCAAGAGGCCAAAAGTGGATTTTGTTGAAAAATACACAGTTTACTTGATTTTCCTCTATAAAGTCTCCCAGAACAGCAGACTTTCAAGGTTCATGTTATATTCATAAATATATGATGTTCTAATCACTTTTCTGCCTTAAAGCTGCATTTTCAGTATTTATGGTCTGAAAAGACATTTCGGCTGGGTAGAGGCGAAAAGTGGATTTTGTTGCAAAATACACAGTTTACTTGATTTTCCTCTATAAAGTCTCCCAGAACAGCAGACTTTCAAGGTTCATGTTATATTCATGAATAATTAATGTTATCATCACTTTTCTGCCTTAAAGCTGCATTTTCAGTATTTATGGTCTGAAAAGACATTTCGGCTGGTTAGAGGCCAAAAGTGGATTTTGTTGCAAAATACACAGTTTAGTTGATTTTCCTCTATAAAGTCTCCCAGAACAGAAGATTTTCAAGGTTCATGTTATATTAATGAATACATGATGTTCTCATCACTTTTCTGCATTAAAGCTGCATTTTCAGTATTTATGGTCTGAAAAGACATTTCGGCTGGTTAGAGGCCAAAAGTGGATTTTGTTGCAAAATACACAGTTTACTTGATTTTCCTCTATAAAGTCTCCCAGAACAGAAGATTTTCAAGGTTCATGTTATATTAATGAATACATGATGTTCTCATCACTTTTCTGCCTTCAGGCTGCATTTCCACGTTGTATGCTCTTAAAATATTTTTCTGTCTGTGAAGTTGCCAAAAGTGGATTTTGTTGAAAAATATACAATTTACTTGATTTTCCTCAAAGAATTGTCCGAGAACAGCAAACTCTCAAGTTTCATGTTAATTTCATGAATACATGATGTTCTCATCATTTTTCTGCCTTAAAGCTGCATTTCCATGTTGTGTGCTCTTAAAAGACGTTTCGGCTGGGAAGTTGCCAAAAGTGGATTTTGTTGAAAAATACACAATTTACTTGATTTTCCTCAAAGAATTGTCCAAGTACAGCAAACTCTCAAGTTTCATGTTAATTTCATAAATACATGATGTTCTCATCACTTTTCTGACTTAAAGCTGCATTTTCAGTATTTATGGCCTGAAAAGATGTTTCAGGCTGGGAAGTGGCCAAAAGTGGATTTTGTTGCAAAATACACAGTTTACTTGATTTTCCTCTATAAAGTCTACCAGAACAGAAGATTTTCAAGGTTAATATTATATTCATGAATAAATGATGTTCTAATCACTTTTCTGACTTAAAGCTGCATTTTCAGTATTCTTGGTCTGAAAAGACCTTTCGGCTGGGTCGATGCCAAAAGTGGATTTTGTTGCAAAATACACAGTTTACTTGATTTTCCTCTATAAAGTCTCCCAGAACAGCAGACTTTCAAGGTTCTTGTTATATTCATAAATGTATGATGTTCTAATCACTTTTCTGCCTTAAAGCTGCATTTTCAGTATTTATGGTCTGAAAAGACGTTTCGGCTGGGTCGAGTCCAAAAGTGGATTTTCCTGAAAAATACACAGTTTACTTGATTTTCCACTATAAAGTCTCCCAGAACAGCAGACTTTCAAGGTTCATGTTATATTCATGAATACATGATGTTCTCATCACTTTTCTGACTTAAAGGTGCATTTTCAGTATTTATGGTCTGAAAAGACGTTTCTTCTGTTTCGAGGCCAAAAGTGGATTTTGTTGAAGAATATACAGTTTACTGGATTTTCCTCAATGCATTGTCTAAGAAGAGCAGACTCTCAAGTTTCATGTTAATTTCATGAATACATGATGTTCTCATCACTTTTCTGACTAAAAGCTGCATTTTCAGTATTTATTGTCTGAAAAGATGTTTCAGGCTGGTTAGAGGCCAAAAGTGGAATTTGTTGAAAAATACACAGTTTACTTGATTTTCCTCTATAAAGTCTCCTAGAACAGCAGACTTTCAGGTTCATGTATATTCATAAATACATGATGTTCTAATCACTTTTCTGCCTTAAAGCTGCATTTTCAGTATTTATGGTCTGAAAAGACGTTTCGGCTGGGTCGAGGCCAAAAGTGGATGCTGAAAAATACACTTTTACTTTATTTTCCTCAAAGAATTTCCCAGAGAAAAGCAAACTTTCAAATTTCATGTTAATTTCATGAATACATGATGTTCTCATCATTTCTGACTTACCGCTTCATTGCAGTATTTATGGTCTGAAAAGATCTTTCAGGCTGGTTAGAGGCCAAAAGTGGAATTTGTTGAAAAATACACTGTCGCAGAGCAGCAGACTCTCAAGTTTTCATGTTAATTTCATGAATACATGATGTTCTCATAATTTTTCTGCTTTAATTCCAAATTGTATGATCTTAAAATACTTTTCGGCAGGGGGAAGAGGCCAAAAGTGAGTTTTGTTGAGAAAAATATACAGTTTTACTTGATTTTCCTCTATAAAGTCTCCCAGAACAGCAGACTTTCAAGGTTCATGTTCCCTTCATAAATATATGATGTTCTAATGCTTTTCTGCCTTAAAACTGCATTTTCAGTATTTATATGGTCTGAAAAGACATTTCGGCTGGGTAGAGGCCAAGTGGATTTTGTTGCAAAATACACAGTTTACTTGATTTTCCTCTATAAAGTCTCCCAGAACAGCAGACTTTCAAGGTTCATGTTATATTCATGAATAATTAATGTTATCATCACTTTTCTGCCTTAAAGCCGCATTTTCAGTATTTATGGTCTGAAAAGACATTTCGGCTGGTTAGAGGCCAAAAGTGGATTTTGTTGCAAAATACACAGTTTACTTGATTTTCCTCTATAAAGTCTCCCAGAACAGAAGATTTTCAAGGTTCATGTTATATTAATGAATACATGATGTTCTCATCACTTTTCTGCATTAAAGCTGCATTTTCAGTATTTATGGTCTGAAAAGACATTTCGGCTGGTTAGAGGCCAAAAGTGGATTTTGTTGCAAAATACACAGTTTACTTGATTTCCCTATATAAAGTCTACCAGAACAGAAGATTTTCAAGGTTAATATTATATTCATGAATAAATGATGTTCTAATCACTTTTCTGCCTTAAAGCTGCATTTTCAGTATTCTTGGTCTGAAAAGACCTTTCGGCTGGGTCGATGCCAAAAGTGGATTTTGTTTCAAAATACACAGTTTACTTGATTTTCCTCTATAAAGTCTCCCAGAACAGCAGACTTTCAAGGTTCTTGTTATATTCATAAATGTATGATGTTCTAATCACTTTTCTGCCTTAAAGCTGCATTTTCAGTATTTATGGTCTGAAAAGACGTTTCGGCTGGGTCGAGTCCAAAAGTGGATTTTCCTGAAAAATACACAGTTTACTTGATTTTCCACTATAAAGTCTCCCAGAACAGCAGACTTTCAAGGTTCATGTTATAGTCATGAATACATAATGTTCTCATCACTTTTCTGCCTTAAAGGTGCATTTTCAGTATTTTATGGTCTGAAAAGACATTTCGGCTGGTTAGAGGCCAAAAGTGGATTTTGTTGCAAAATACACAGTTTACTTGATTTCCCTATATAAAGTCTACCAGAACAGAAGATTTTCAAGGTTAATATTATATTCATGAATAAATGATGTTCTAATCACTTTTCTGCCTTAAAGCTGCATTTTCAGTATTCATGGTCTGAAAAGACCTTTCGGCTGGGTCGATGCCAAAAGTGGATTTTGTTGCAAAATACACAGTTTACTTGATTTTCCTCTATAAAGTCTCCCAGAACAGCAGACTTTCAAGGTTCTTGTTATATTCATAAATACATGATGTTCTAATCACTTTTCTGCCTTAAAGCTGCATTTTCAGTATTTATGGTCTGAAAAGACGTTTCGGCTGGGTCGAGTCCAAAAGTGGATTTTCCTGAAAAATACACAGTTTACTTGATTTTCCACTATAAAGTCTCCCAGAACAGCAGACTTTCAAGGTTCATGTTATATTCATGAATACATAATGTTCTCATCACTTTTCTGCCTTAAAGCTGCATTTTCAGTATTTATGGTCTGAAAAGACATTTCGGCTGGGAAGAGGCCAAAAGTGGATTTTATTGCAAAATACACAGTTTACTTGATTTCCCTCTATAAAGTCTCCCAGAACAGCAGATTTTCAAGGTTCATGTTATATTCATGAATACATGATGTTCTCATCACTTTTCTGACTTAAAGGTGCATTTTCAGTATTTATGGTCTGAAAAGACGTTTCTTCTGTTTCGAGGCCAAAAGTGGATTTTGTTGAAAAATATACAGTTTACTGGATTTTCCTCAATGCATTGTCTAAGAAGAGCAGACTCTCAAGTTTCATGTTAATTTCATGAATACATGATGTTCTCATCACTTTTCTGACGAAAAAATGCATTTTCAGTATTTATGGTCTGAAATGATGTTTCAAGCTGGTTAGAGGCCAAAAGTGGAATTTGTTGAAAAATACACAGTTTACTTGATTTTCCTCTATAAAGTCTCCTAGAACAGCAGACTTTCAAGGTTCATGTTATATTCATAAATACATGATGTTCTAATCACTTTTCTGCCTTAAAGCTGCATTTTCAGTATTTATGGTCTGAAAAGACATTTCGGCTGGGTAGAGGCCAAAAGTGGATTTTGTTGCAAAATACACAGTTTACTTGATTTTCCTCTATAAAGTCTCCCAGAACAGCAGACTTTCAAGGTTCATGTTATATTCATGAATAATTAATGTTATCATCACTTTTCTGCCTTAAAGCCGCATTTTCAGTATTTATGGTCTGAAAAGACATTTCGGCTGGTTAGAGGCCAAAAGTGGATTTTGTTGCAAAATACACAGTTTACTTGATTTTCCTCTATAAAGTCTCCCAGAACAGAAGATTTTCAAGGTTCATGTTATATTAATGAATACATGATGTTCTCATCACTTTTCTGCATTAAAGCTGCATTTTCAGTATTTATGGTCTGAAAAGACCTTCGGCTGGGTCGAGTCCAAAAGTGGATTTTGATGAAAAATACACAGTTTACAAGATTTTCCTCTATAAAGTCTCCTAGAACAGCAGACTTTCAAGGTTCATGTTATATTCATAAATACATGATGTTCTAATCACTTTTCTGCCTTAAAGCTGCATTTTCAGTATTTATGGTCTGAAAAGACGTTTCGGCTGGGTCGAGGCCAAAAGTGGATTTTGCTGAAAAATACACTTTACTTTATTTTCCTCAAAAGAATTTCCCAGAAAAGCAAACTTTCAAAATGTCATGTTAATTTCATGAATACATGATGTTCTCATCACTTTTCTGACTTAAAGCTGCATTTGCAGTATTTATGGTCTGAAAAGATCTTTCAGGCTGGTTAGAGGCCAAAAGTGGAATTTGTTGAAAAATACACAGTTTACTTGATTTTCATCAATACACTGTCGCAGAGCAGCAGACTCTCAAGTTTCATGTTAATTTCATGAATACATGATGTTCTCATAATTTTTCTGCTTTAATTCCAAATTGTATGATCTTAAAATACTTTTCGGCAGGGAAGAGGCCAAAAGTGGATTTTGTTGAAAAATATACAGTTTACTTGATTTTCCTCTATAAAGTCTCCCAGAACAGCAGACTTTCAAGGTTCATGTTATATTCATAAATATATGATGTTCTAATCACTTTTCTGCCTTAAAGCTGCATTTTCAGTATTTATGGTCTGAAAAGACTTTTCGGCTGGGTAGAGGCCAAAAGTGGATTTTGTTGCAAAATACACAGTTTACTTGATTTTCCTCTATAAAGTCTCCCAGAACAGCAGACTTTCAAGGTTCATGTTATATTCATGAATAATTAATGTTATCATCACTTTTCTGCCTTAAAGCCGCATTTTCAGTATTTATGGTCTGAAAAGACATTTCGGCTGGTTAGAGGCCAAAAGTGGATTTTGTTGCAAAATACACAGTTTAGTTGATTTTCCTCTATAAAGTCTCCCAGAACAGAAGATTTTCAAGGTTCATGTTATATTAATGAATACATGATGTTCTCATCACTTTTCTGCATTAAAGCTGCATTTTCAGTATTTATGGTCTGAAAAGACATTTCGGCTGGTTAGAGGCCAAAAGTGGATTTTGTTGCAAAATACACAGTTTACTTGATTTCCCTATATAAAGTCTCCCAGAACAGAAGATTTTCAAGGTTCATGTTATATTAATGAATACATGATGTTCTCATCACTTTTCTGCCTTCAGGCTGCATTTCCACGTTGCATGCTCTTAAAATATTTTTCTGTCTGTGAAGTTGCCAAAAGTGGATTTTGTTGAAAAATACACAATTTAATTGATTTTCCTCAAAGAATTGTCCGAGAACAGCAAACTCTCAAGTTTCATGTTAATTTCATGAATACATGATGTTCTCATCATTTTTCTGCCATAAAGCTGCATTTCCATGTTGTGTGCTCTTAAAAGACGTTTCGGCTGGGAAGAGGCCAAAAGTGGATTTTGTTGAAAAATACACAATTTACTTGATTTTCCTCAAAGAATTGTCCAAGTACAGCAAACTCTCAAGTTTCATGTTAATTTCATGAATACATGATGTTCTCATCACTTTTCTGACTTAAAGCTGCATTTTCAGTATTTATGGCCTGAAAAGATGTTTCAGGCTGGGAAGTGGCCAAAAGTGGATTTTGTTGCAAAATACACAGTTTACTTGATTTTCCTCTATAAAGTCTACCAGAACAGAAGATTTTCAAGGTTAATATTATATTCATGAATAAATGATGTTCTAATCACTTTTCTGCCTTAAAGCTGCATTTTCAGTATTCATGGTCTGAAAAGACCTTTCGGCTGGGTCGATGCCAAAAGTGGATTTTGTTGCAAAATACACAGTTTACTTGATTTTCCTCTATAAAGTCTCCCAGAACAGCAGACTTTCAAGGTTCTTGTTATATTCATAAATACATGATGTTCTAATCACTTTTCTGCCTTAAAGCTGCATTTTCAGTATTTATGGTCTGAAAAGACGTTTCGGCTGGGTCGAGTCCAAAAGTGGATTTTCCTGAAAAATACACAGTTTACTTGATTTTCCACTATAAAGTCTCCCAGAACAGCAGACTTTCAAGGTTCATGTTATATTCATGAATACATGATGTTCTCATCACTTTTCTGACTTAAAGCTGCATTTTCAGTATTTATGGTCTGAAAAGACGTTTCTTCTGTTTCGAGGCCAAAAGTGGATTTTGTTGAAAAATATACAGTTTACTGGATTTTCCTCAATGCATTGTCTAAGAAGAGCAGACTCTCAAGTTTCATGTTAATTTCATGAATACATGATGTTCTCATCACTTTTCTGACTAAAAGCTGCATTTTCAGTATTTATGGTCTGAAAAGATGTTTCAGGCTGGTTAGAGGCCAAAAGTGGAATTTGTTGAAAAATACACAGTTTAATTGATTTTCATCAATACACTGTCGCAGAGCAGCAGACTCTCAAGTTTCATGTTAATTTCATGAATACATGATGTTCTCATAATGTTTCTGCTTTAATTCCAAATTGTATGATCTTAAAATACTTTTCGGCAGGGAAGAGGCCAAAAGTGGATTTTGTTGAAAAATATACAGTTTACTTGATTTTCCTCTATAAAGTCTCCCAGAACAGCAGACTTTCAAGGTTCATGTTATATTTATAAATATATGATGTTCTAATCACTTTTCTGCCTTAAAGCTGCATTTTCAGTATTTATGGTCTGAAAAGACATTTCGGCTGGGTAGAGGCCAAAAGTGGATTTTGTTGCAAAATACACAGTTTACTTGATTTTCCTCTATAAAGTCTCCCAGAACAGCAGACTTTCAAGGTTCATGTTATATTCATGAATAATTAATGTTATCATCACTTTTCTGCCTTAAAGCCGCATTTTCAGTATTTATGGTCTGAAAAGACATTTCGGCTGGTTAGAGGCCAAAAGTGGATTTTGTTGCAAAATACACAGTTTACTGGATTTTCCTCGATAAAGTCTCCCAGAACAGAAGATTTTCAAGGTTCATGTTATATTAATGAATACATGATGTTCTCATCACTTTTCTGCATTAAAGCTGCATTTTCAGTATTTATGGTCTGAAAAGACCTTTCGGCTGGGTCGAGTCCAAAAGTGGATTTTGCTGAAAAATACACAGTTTACAAGATTTTCCTCTATAAAGTCTCCTAGAACAGCAGACTTTCAAGGTTGATGTTATATTCATAAATACATGATGTTCTAATCACTTTTCTGCCTTAAAGCTGCATTTTCAGTATTTATGTTCTGAAAAGACTTTTCGGCTGGGTCGAGGCCAAAAGTGGATTTTGCTGAAAAATACACTCTTTACTTTATTTTCCTCAAAAGAATTTCCCAGAAAAGCAAACTTTCAAAATTTCATGTTAATTTCATGAATACGTGATGTTCTCGTCACTTTTCTGACTTAAAGCTGCATTTGCAGTATTTATGGTCTGAAAAGATCTTTCAGGCTGGTTAGAGGCCAAAAGTGGCATTTGTTGAAAAATACACAGTATACTTGATTTTCATCAATACACTGTCGCAGAGCAGCAGACTCTCAAGTTTCCTGTTAATTTCATGAATACATGATGTTCTCATAATCTTTCTGCTTTAATTCCAAATTGTATGATCTTAAAATACGTTTCGGCAGGGAAGAGGCCAAAAGTGGATTTTGTTGAAAAATACACAGTTTATTTAATTTTCATCAATACACTGTCGCAGAGCAGCAGACTCTCAAGTTTCATGTTAATTTCATGAATACATGATGTTCTCATAATTTTTCTGCTTTAAAGCTGCATTTCCACATTGTATGATCTTAAAATACGTTTCAGCCTGCGAATAGGCCAAAAGTGGATTTTGTTGCAAAATACACACTGTACTTGATATTCCTCTATAAAGTCTCTCAGAACAGCAGACTATCAAGTTTCATGTTATGTACATGAATATTTGATGTTTCCATCACTTTTCTGCCTTACAGCTGCATTTTCAGTTTTTATGGTCTTAAAAGGCTTTTCAGCCTGCGAACAGTCCAAAAGTGGATTTTGTTGCAAGATACACAGTTTACTTGATATTCCTCTATAAAGTCTCCCAGAAATGCAGACGGTCAAGGTTCATGTTATGTTCATGAATAAATTATGTTTCCATTACTTTTCTGCCTTTCATCTGCATTTTCAGTTTTTATGGTCTTAAAAGGCTTTTCAGCCTGCGAACAGTCCAAAAGTGGATTTTGTTGCAAGATACACAGTTTACTTGATATTCCTATTTCAAATCTCCCAGAACAGCAGACTATCATGTTTCATGTTTTGTACATGAATATATGACGTTTCCATCACTTCTTTGCCTTACAGCTGCATTTTCAGTTTTTATGGTGTTAAAAAGCGTTTCAGCCTACGAACGGGCCAAAAGTGGATTTTGTTGCAAAATACACAGTTTACTTGATATTCCTCTATAAAATATCCTAGAATAGCAGACTATCCTGGTTCATTTTATATTCATGAATATGTGATGTTTCCTTCACTTTCTTGCCTTAAAAATGAATTTTCAGTTGTTATGGTCTCAAAAGACATTTCAGGCTGGGAACATCTTATCTTGGTACTGCGTATTGCCTCTTTTCCGATTGCCAGCGTGTCACCTGTTGTCCTATAGCGTACTTTTACAGCTCCAGCTAAACCAAGTTAATTTTGTGATATTGTGTGATATTCTTCAGTACAAGCGGTTAATTACCTGCTGTACATCTTAACCCTCGTAATGTCCTCCCGATTGCCATACACCTTTTGTCCTCTGGGGTCTAAAATAACCCCACCTGGTTTGACTGTTTATTAAAGCATATAGTATAAATTGTCAATCAATTCTGTTTTACACCTTTAGTCTTACTTCAGTCAAACCCATTACCACACATTTTTCCCTTTGTTTTGGAATTCAGGGCCAATAGGCCTTGTTTACATAAAAGTATAGCCTGTTTTTGAGTGAAAATTAAATGAAACAATTCATTATTTTGACTTTATATTATTTTGACTAGTTGACCTATCACATAGTGGTATATGTCAAAGTTTAGTGAGGATGCTGTTCTTGAATCATTTCCATTTTTCTCATGGCAGCACATAATCACACATTTTGTCCCCTGGGGTCAAAATTGACCCCGTCTGGTTTGACTGTTATTTAAAGAATATAAAGTGGATAATTCACCCAATTCTGTGTTACACCTTTCATACCAACTTCATTCAAACACAATAACACCATTTATTTATTCCATTTGAAATTTAAGGCCAATAAGACCTCATTTACATGAACCTTTACCTTTTTTTTAGTTAAAATAAATAAAATCATCAATTATTCTGACTATAGTTAACAATCAGTCCCATGAGTTGATAGATCATCACAGACTTGTAAATGTCAAAGTTAAGATATTATGCTGTTTTTAAAGCGCTTCAATTTTTTTAATGGCAACACCTGTTGTCCTCCCGTGTCAAAAATGACCCGGTCTGGTTTGAGTGTTTATAAAGCATGAAGTAGAAATTATCACCCAGCTCTCTGTTTCAACTTTTTAGTCAACTTTATTCCAACTCATTTCCTGACATATAAAACATGTCAACATTCATTTCCAAAATATTTCACTTTTCAAAACTAACTTTTCAGATTAAAAACAGTCTGAATGTGCCCTCAGTTGCATGCGCGGCAGGTAGTAATGGCGTGATCTTTACAGATATATGCATTGCATTTTTGGCACATTTTCGATGTTTTGAGATCACTTTGGCGAGGGGAGAATTTGAACCTACTTCTTTTGGGTGATGAGCCAGGAGGGGCGGCTGGGTGAGGGGCCCGAGGGGCAGTGGCTGCATAGGTACAGCTGGAGCAGAACTCTTTTTCTCATATTCTTCCTCATCATCATGTTCATCATTTTCCTTCACTCCATACCCTTCTTCCATTTCTTCAGTGGGCGATGTGGGGGCTTCTTCAGAGGAAGAAGTAGCATGTGGTCTGTATGTTGGATCTATCACCTCATCAATATTCTCCTTCTCTTCTGATCCTGAATACTCCTCATCAGTTGATTCTTCCTCCTCCTCATGTTCAGCACTGTCCTCCTGCTCATTCCTTTCCCCAACATAGTTTAAAATGAGCTCACAAGCCTGCTGTGGAGTGTTGCGCTTCTGCCTCCTCATTGTTCTGCCTGTCTCTCTAAAATGTGAAATGCAATGCTCCAACACCTGTGAGAAAAGACCTGTTTGTTTTTTGTTGTTGTTGTCATAACCATTGCTTGACCCCAGACATCAAACATCCAAGCTCAAAGATGTTTTGGAAAGCAGTATGGGGTGACAATTTGCCCCATTGCACCACTTTGTGCTGCAGGGTCTTTTTGACCCCAGAGGACAACAGAAGTTATTAAATTCAAAAAACACCCATAATTCAATCAAATGACTTAAAATGTATTTTAACCATGAAGAGCATAGTATCCAACAATCCCCATTATTTTCAGACCATTTGATGATAATTCCAAATTGTATGATCTTAAAATACTTTTCGGCAGGGAAGAGGCCAAAAGTGGATTTTGTTGAAAAATACACAGTTTACTTGATTTTCATCAATACACTGTCGCAGAGCAGCAGACTCTCAATTTTCATGTTAATTTCATGAATACATGATGTTCTCATAATTTTTCTTCCTTCAGGCTGCATTTCCACGTTGTATGCTCTTAAAATACGTTTCGGCAGGGAAGAGGCCAAAAGTGGGTTTTGCTGAAAAATACACAGTTTACTTGATTTTCCTCTGTAAAGTCTCCCAGAACAGCAGACTTTCAAGATTCATGTTATATTCATGACTACATAATGTTCTCATCACTTTTCTGCCTTAAAGCTGCATTTTCAGTATTCATGGTCTGAAAAGACATTTCGGCTGGGTAGAGGCCAAAAGTGGATTTTGTTGCAAAATACACAGTTTATTTGATTTTCCTCTATAAAGTCTCCCAGAACAGCAGACTTTCAAGGTTCATGTTATATTCATGAATAATTAATGTTATCATCACTTTTCTGCCTTAAAGCCGCATTTTCAGTATTTATGGTCTGAAAAGACATTTCGGCTGGTTAGAGGCCAAAAGTGGATTTTGTTGCAAAATACACAGTTTACTTGATTTCCCTATATAAAGTCTCCCAGAACAGAAGATTTTCAAGGTTCATGTTATATTAAGGAATACATGATGTTCTCATCACTTTTCTGCCTTCAGGCTGCATTTCCACGTTGTATGCTCTTAAAATATTTTTCTGTCTGTGAAGTTGCCAAAAGTGGATTTTGTTGAAAAATACACAATTTACTTGATTTTCCTCAAAGAATTGTCCAAGTACAGCAGACTCTCAAGTTTCATGTTAATTTCATGAATACATGATGTTCTCATCACTTTTCTGACTTAAAGCTGCATTTTCAGTATTTCTGGCCTGAAAAGATCTTTCAGGCTGGGAAGAGGCCAAAAGTGGAATTTGTTGAAAAATACACAGTTTACTTGATTTTCATCAATACACTGTCGCAGAGCAGCAGACTCTCAAGTTTCATGTTAATTTCATGAATACATGATGTTCTCATAATTTTTCTGCTTTAATTCCAAATTGTATGATCTTAAAATACTTTTCGGCAGGGAAGAGGCCAAAAGTGGATTTTGTTGAAAAATATACAGTTTACTTGATTTTCCTCTATAAAGTCTCCCAGAACAGCAGACTTTCAAGGTTCATGTTATATTCATAAATATATGATGTTCTAATCACTTTTCTGCCTTAAAGCTCTATTTTCAGTATTTATGGTCTGAAAAGACATTTCGGCTGGGTAGAGGCCAAAAGTGGATTTTGTTGCAAAATACACAGTTTACTTGATTTTCCTCTATAAAGTCTCCCAGAACAGAAGATTTTCAAGGTTCATGTTATATTAATGAATACATGATATTCTCATCACTTTTCTGCATTAAAGCTGCATTTTCAGTATTTATGGTCTGAAAAGACATTTCGGCTGGTTAGAGGCCAAAAGTGGATTTTTTTGCAAAATACACAGTTTACTTGATTTCCCTATATAAAGTCTCCCAGAACAGAAGATTTTCAAGGTTCATGTTATATTAATGAATACATGATGTTCTCATCACTTTTCTGCCTTCAGGCTGCATTTCCACGTTGTATGCTCTTAAAATATTTTTCTGTCTGTGAAGTTGCCAAAAGTGGATTTTGTTGAAAAATACACAATTTACTTGATTTTCCTCAAAGAATTGTCCGAGAACAGCAAACTATCAAGTTTCATGTTAATTTCATGAATACATGATGTTCTCATCATTTTTCTGCCTTAAAGCTGCATTTCCATGTTGTGTGCTCTTAAAAGACGTTTCGGCTGGGAAGAGACCAAAAGTGGATTTTGTTGAAAAATACACAATTTACTTGATTTTCCTCAAAGAATTGTCCAAGTACAGCAAACTCTCAAGTTTCATGTTAATTTCATGAATACATGATGTTCTCATCACTTTTCTGACTTAAAGCTGCATTTTCAGTATTTATGGCCTGAAAAGATGTTTCAGGCTGGGAAGTGGCCAAAAGTGGATTTTGTTGCAAAATACACAGTTTACTTGATTGTCCTCTATAAAGTCTACCAGAACAGAAGATTTTCAAGGTTAATATTATATTCATGAATAAATGATGTTCTAATCACTTTTCTGCCTTAAAGCTGCATTTTCAGTATTCATGGTCTGAAAAGACCTTTAGGCTGGGTCGATGCCAAAAGTGGATTTTGTTGCAAAATACACAGTTTACTTGATTTTCCTCTATAAAGTCTCCCAGAACAGCAGACTTTCAAGGTTCTTGTTATATTCATAAATACATGATGTTCTAATCACTTTTCTGCCTTAAAGCTGCATTTTCAGTATTTATGGTCTGAAAAGACATTTCGGCTGGGAAGAGGCCAAAAGTGGATTTTATTGCAAAATACACAGTTTACTTGATTTCCCTCTATAAAGTCTCCCAGAACAGAAGATTTTCAAGGTTCATGTTATATTCATGAATACATGATGTTCTCATCACTTTTCTTACTTAAAGGTGCATTTTCAGTATTTATGGTCTGAAAAGACGTTTCTTCTGTTTCGAGGCCAAAAGTGGATTTTGTTGAAAAATATACAGTTTACTGGATTTTCATCAATACACTGTCGCAGAGCAGCAGACTCTCAAGTTTCCTGTTAATTTCATGAATACATGATGTTCTCATAATCTTTCTGCTTTAATTCCAAATTGTATGATCTTAAAATACGTTTCGGCAGGGAAGAGGCCAAAAGTGGATTTTGTTGAAAAATACACAGTTTATTTAATTTTCATCAATACACTGTCGCAGAGCAGCAGACTCTCAAGTTTCATGTTAATTTCATGAATACATGATGTTCTCATAATTTTTCTGCTTTAAAGCTGCATTTCCACATTGTATGATCTTAAAATACGTTTCAGCCTGCGAATAGTCCAAAAGTGGATTTTGTTGCAAAATACACATTGTACTTGATATTCCTCTTTAAAGTCTCTCAGAACAGCAGACTATCAAGTTTCATGTTATGTACATGAATATATGATGTTTCCATCACTTTTCTGCCTTACAGCTGCATTTTCAGTTTTTATGGTCTTAAAAGGCTTTTTAGCCTGCGAACAGTCCAAAAGTGGATTTTGTTGCAAGATACACAGTTTACTTGATTTTCCTCTATAAAGTCTCCCAGAAAAGCAGAATTTCAAGGTTCATGTTATATTCATGAATACATGATGTTCTAATCACTTTTCTGCCTTAAAGCTGCATTTTCAGTATTTATGGTCTGAAAAGACGTTTCGGCTGGGTCGAGGCCAAAAGTGGATTTTGCTGAAAAATACACTTTACTTTATTTTCCTCAAAAGAATTTCCCAGAAAAGCAAACTTTCAAAATTTCATGTTAATTTCATGAATACATGATGTTCTCATCACTTTTCTGACTTACAGCTGCATTTGCAGTATTTATGGTCTCAAAAGATCTTTCAGGCTGGTTAGAGGCCAAAAGTGGAATTTGTTGAAAAATACACAGTTTACTTGATTTTCATCAATACACTGTCGCAGAGCAGCAGACTCTCAAGTTTCATGTTAATTTCATGAATACATGATGTTCTCATAATTTTTCTGCTTTAAAGCTGCATTTCCACATTTTATGATCTTAAAATACTTTTCGGCAGGGAAGAGGCCAAAAGTGGATTTTGTTGAAAAATATACAGTTTACTTGATTTTCCTCTATAAAGTCTCCCAGAACAGCAGACTTTCAAGGTTCATGTTATATTTATAAATATATGATGTTCTAATCACTTTTCTGCCTTAAAGCTGCATTTTCAGTATTTATGGTCTGAAAAGACATTTCGGCTGGGTAGAGGCCAAAAGTGGAATTTGTTGCAAAATACACAGTTTACTTGATTTTCCTCTATAAAGTCTCCCAGAACAGCAGACTTTCAAGGTTCATGTTATATTCATGAATAATTAATGTTATCATCACTTTTTTGCCTTAAAGCCGCATTTTCAGTATTTATGGTCTGAAAAGACATTTCGGCTGGTTAGAGGCCAAAAGTGGATTTTGTTGCAAAATACACAGTTTACTTGATTTTCCTCTATAAAGTCTCCCAGAACAGAAGATTTTCAAGGTTCATGTTATATTAATGAATACCTGATGTTCTCATCACTTTTCTGCATTAAAGCTGCATTTTCAGTATTTATGGTCTGAAAAGACCTTTCGGCTGGGTCGAGTCCAAAAGTGGATTTTGATGAAAAATACACAGTTTACAAGATTTTCCTCTATAAAGTCTCCTAGAACAGCAGACTTTCAAGGTTGATGTTATATTCATAAATACATGATGTTCTAATCACTTTTCTGCCTTAAAGCTGCATTTTCAGTATTTATGGTCTGAAAAGACTTTTCGGCTGGGTCGAGGCCAAAAGTGGATTTTGCTGAAAAATACACTCTTTACTTTATTTTCCTCAAAAGAATTTCCCAGAAAAGCAAACTTTCAAAATTTCATGTTAATTTCATGAATACGTGATGTTCTCGTCACTTTTCTGACTTAAAGCTGCATTTGCAGTATTTATGGTCTGAAAAGATCTTTCAGGCTGGTTAGAGGCCAAAAGTGGAATTTGTTGAAAAATACACAGTATACTTGATTTTCATCAATACACTGTCGCAGAGCAGCAGACTCTCAAGTTTCCTGTTAATTTCATGAATACATGATGTTCTCATAATCTTTCTGCTTTAATTCCAAATTGTATGATCTTAAAATACGTTTCGGCAGGGAAGAGGCCAAAAGTGGATTTTGTTGAAAAATACACAGTTTATTTAATTTTCATCAATACACTGTCGCAGAGCAGCAGACTCTCAAGTTTCATGTTAATTTCATGAATACATGATGTTCTCATAATTTTTCTGCTTTAAAGCTGCATTTCCACATTGTATGATCTTAAAATACGTTTCAGCCTGCGAATAGGCCAAAAGTGGATTTTGTTGCAAAATACACACTGTACTTGATATTCCTCTATACAGTCTCTCAGAACAGCAGACTATCAAGTTTCATGTTATGTACATGAATATATGATGTTTCCATCACTTTTCTGCCTTACAGCTGCATTTTCAGTTTTTATGGTCTTAAAAGGCTTTTTAGCCTGCGAACAGTCCAAAAGTGGATTTTGTTGCAAGATACACAGTTTACTTGATATTCCTCTATAAAGTCTCCCAGAAATGCAGACGGTCAAGGTTCATGTTATGTTCATGAATAAATTATGTTTCCATTACTTTTCTGCCTTTCATCTGCATTTTCAGTTTTTATGGTCTTAAAAGGCTTTTCAGCCTGCGAACAGTCCAAAAGTGGATTTTGTTGCAAGATACACAGTTTACTTGA
Organism: Ophiodon elongatus; assembly: GCA_016806645.1. Classification (NCBI taxonomy): domain Eukaryota; kingdom Metazoa; phylum Chordata; class Actinopteri; order Perciformes; family Hexagrammidae; genus Ophiodon; species Ophiodon elongatus. The sequence goes on along the minus strand of JACSYO010000181.1, from coordinate 28,163 downwards.
TATTCCTATTTCAAATCTCCCAGAACAGCAGACTATCATGTTTCATGTTTTGTACATGAATATATGACGTTTCCATCACTTCTTTGCCTTACAGCTGCATTTTCAGTTTTTATGGTCTTAAAAAGCGTTTCAGCCTACGAACGGGCCAAAAGTGGATTTTGTTGCAAAATACACAGTTTACTTGATATTCCTCTATAAAATATCCTAGAATAGCAGACTATCCTGGTTAATTTTATATTCATCAATATGTGATGTTTCCTTCACTTTCTTGCCTTAAAAATGAATTTTCAGTTTCTATGGTCTCAAAAGACATTTCAGGCTGGGAACATCTTATCTTGGTACTGCTATTGCCTCACTTCCGATTGCCAGCGTGTCACCTGTTGTCCTACAGCTCCAGCTAAACCAAGTTAATTGTGTGATATTGTGCAATATTCTTCAGGACAAGCGGTTAATTACCTGCTGTACATCTTAACCCTCGTAATGTCCTCCCGATTGCCATACACCTTTTGTCCTCTGGGGTCTAAAATAACCCCACCTGGTTTGACTGTTTTTTTAAAGCATATAGTATAAATTGTCAATCAATTCTGTTTTACACCTTTAGTCTTACTTCAGTCCTTACCACACATTTTTCCCCTTGTTTTGTAATTCAGGGCCAATAGGCCTTGTTTACATAAAAGTATAGCATGTTTTTGAGTGAAAATTAAATGAAACAATGAATTATTTTGACTTTATATTATTTTGACTAGTTGACCTATCACATAGTGGTATATGTCAACGTTTAGTGAGGATGCTGTTCTTGAATCATTTACATTTTTCTCATGGCAGCACATAATCACACATTTTGTCCCCTGGGGTCAAAATTGACCCCGTCTGGTTTGACTGTTATTTAAAGAATATAAAGTGGATACTTCACCCAATTCTGTGTTACAACTTTCATACCAACTTCATTCAAACACAATAACACCATTTATTTATTCCATTTGAAATTTAAGGCCAATAAGACCTCATTTACATGAACCTTTACCTTGTTTTTGAGTAAAAATAAATAAAATCATCAATTATTCTGACTATAGTTAACAATCCGAGTCCCATGAGTTGATAGATCATCACAGACTTGTCAAAGTTAAGATATTATGCTGTTTTTAAAGCGCTTCAATTTTTTTAATGGCAACACCTGTTGTCCTCCCGTGTCAAAAATGACCCGGTCTGGTTTGAGTGTTTATAAAGCATGAAGTAGAAATTATCACCCAGCTCTCTGTTTCAACTTTTTAGTCAACTTTATTCCAACTCATTTCCTGACATATAAAACATGTCAACATTCATTTCCAAACTATTTCACTTTTCAAAACTAACTTTTCAGATTAAAAACAGTCTGAATGTGCCCTCAGTTGCATGCGAGGCAGGTAGTAATGGCGTGATCTTTACAGATATATGCATTGCATTTTTGGCACATTTTCGATGTTTTGAGATCACTTTGGCGAGGGCAGAATTTGAACCTACTTCTTTTGGGTGATGGGCCAGGAGGGGCGGCTGGGTGAGGGGCCCGAGGGGCAGTGGCTGCATAGGTACAGCTGGAGCAGAACTCTTTTTCTCATATTCTTCCTCATCATCATGTTCATCATTTTCCTTCACTTCATACCCTTCTTCCATTTCTTCAGTGGGCGATGTGGGGGCTTCGTCAGAGGAAGAAGTAGCATGTGGTCTGTATGTTGGATCTATCACCTCATCAATATTCGCCTTCTCTTCTGATCCTGAATCCTCCTCATCAGTTGATTCTTCCTCCTCCTCATGTTCAGCATTGTCCTCCTGCTCATTTCTTTCCCCAACATAGTTTAAAATGAGCTCACAAGCCTCCTGTGGAGTTTTGCGCTTCTGCCTCCTCATTGTGCTGCCTGTCTCTCTAAAATGTGAAATGCAATGCTCCAACACCTGTGAGAAAAGACCTGTTTGTTTTTTGTTGTTGTTGTCATAACCATTGCTTGACCCCAGACATCAAACATCCAAGATCAAAGATGTTTTGGAAAGCAGTATGGGGTGACAATTTGCCCCATTGCACCACTTTGTGCTGCAGGGTCTTTTTGACCCCAGAGGACAACAGAAGTTATTAAATTAAAAAAACACCCATAATTCAATCAAATGACTTAAAATGTATTTTAACCATGAAGAGCATAGTATCCAACAATCCCCATTATTTTCAGACCATTTGATGAATAAAAAACATATTTTGACGGCAAAATATTTAATTTGGGGTCAGAATGACCCCAGGACAACACAAGGTTAAACCCTAATATCTCCCTCCTTCTTGTAGCGGCTTCTCGCTTAATCCTACAGTTTTATTTACACTTTGTTTGGTTTTTGCTAACGTTAGCCACTGTACTTTAGCTTAGCAGCTTACGATGACTGCCTTCTCTTCCTCTCCCTCTCCTTCTCCCCCTTGCTCAGTGTGTCACCTGCTTAGCCATTCCTCTGCCTCCCTTAATGATAATGATAATAAGTGTAGTTTGTTTGCTAGGGTGGAGGCGAGGCTCAGTGAGTTAGAGGTACGGCTACGCACCATGGAAGCTCAGTCGTTAGCTACAGTAGTTAGCCTGCCCACCCCACCCCCCATAGTTAGGGTGACCATATCCATAACACCAAAAAGGAGGACACTATGCGATATTTTGTGAGGCTGTGAATAATTGCACAGGACTCTGGCGTGCTCCCGTCTACAATACAACTTTGTGTGATTGCTACATGATGTATGTGTAACAGAATAGAAAAAAATAGTCTTGAAGAGTCAAAAAGTGTTTGTTCACAGTATTTGTATTTATTCAATACATTGTGGTGTTCAGAAACTGACCACTGAGATGAATCTTTTAAAGTGCTGAGAGCCACAAAGCATAACATTTGTGGACTTAAAATGTACAAATTAAATCACAGGTCACATAAATAATAAATAATAAACAGATAAATGAATGTTTTGAAAGCATAAAGAAAACCAAACAAATTTGGTTAACATTTAACGGCTCAAAAAGTAAATAATTTCTAAAGTGATTCAGTCTATTGGGGACTTGTGTGCAGTGTCTTCATCCGTGTATGTGTGCAGCAGTCCACCTGTATTCAAGCAAAGTCCACCTTCACCCTCTGCAGAAGCTCAAGAGACAACAGCACCTCTGTCATCATGGTCGCCAAGCCCTCACTGCGCCTTGTTCTTAGTCTTTCACATCCAAACTGGAAAAAACTACAGCCAATTCTATTTGTTATAGTGTACCGGGCCCCAGGTCCGTATTCTGAATTTCTATCTGAATTTTCAGAGTTTTTATCAAGTTTAGTTCTTAAAACAGATAAAGTTATTATTGTAGGTGACTTTAATATTCATGTGGATGTTGATAATGATAGCCTTAGTACTGCGTTTATCTCATTATTAGATTCAATCGGCTTCTGTCAGAGTGTAAAGAAACCCACTCACTGTTTTAACCACACCCTCGACGTTGATCTTGCATAGGGCATTAATATAGAACATCTAATAGTTTTTCCACAGAACCCTCTTTTATCAGACCATTACCTAATAACTTTCAAGTTTATGCTACCGGAGTGTTTGCCATTAGGCAAAAGTTTCTACATCAGATGTCTATCTGACAGTGTTGTAGCTAAATTTATAGAAGCGATTCCATCGGTATTTAATTCAATACCATGTCTCAATATAACGGAGGACTCCTGTGCTAACTTTAGTCTATCTCAGATTGATCATCTAGTCCAGTGGTTGTTAAACTGGGTTCGATGGAAACCCAGGGGTTCGTTGAGTCACTCTCAGGGGTTGAGAATACACAGTTTATTTGATTTTCCTAAATACATTGTGCCAGAACAGCAGACTTTCAAGTTTCATGTTATTTTCATGAATACATGATGTTCTCATCACTTTTCTGACTTAAAGCTGCATTTCCATGTTGTGTGCTCTTAAAAGACGTTTCGGCTGGGAAGAGGCCAAAAGTGGATTTTGTTGCAAAATACACAGTTTACTTGATTTTCCTCTATAAAATCTACCAGAACAGAAGATTTTCAAGGTTAATGTTATATTCATAAATACATGATGTTCTAATAACTTTTCTGCCTTAAAGCTGCATTTTCAGTATTTATGGTCTGAAAAGACGTTTCGGCTGGGTCGAGGCTAAAAGTGGATTTTCCTGAAAAATACACAGTTTACTTGATTTTCCACTATAAAGTCTCCCAGAAAAGCAAACTTTCAAGGTTCATGTTATATTCATGAATACATGATGTTCTCATCATTTTTCTGCCTTAAAGCTGCATTTCCATGTTGTGTGCTCTTAAAAGACGTTTCGGCTGGGAAGAGTCCAAAAGTGGATTTTGTTGAAAAATACACAATTTACTTGATTTTCCACAAAGAATTGTCCGAGAACAGCAAACTCTCAAGTTTCATGTTAATTTCATGAATACATGATGTTCTCATCACTTTTCTGCCTTCAGGCTGCATTTCCACGTTGTATGCTCTTAAAATACGTTTCGGCAGGGAAGAGGCCAAAAGTGGATTTTGTTGAAAAATACACAGTTTACTTGATTTTCCTCTATAAAGTCTCCCAGAACAGCAGACTTTCAAGGTTCATGTTATATTCATAAATACATGATGTTCTAATCACTTTTCTGCCTTAAAGCTGCATTTTCAGTATTTATGGTCTGAAAAGACGTTTCGGCTGGGTCGAGGCCAAAAGTGGATTTTCCTGAAAAATACACAGTTTACTTGATTTTCCACTATAAAGTCTCCCAGAACAGCAGACTTTCAAGGTTCATGTTATATTCATGAATACATAATGTTCTCATCACTTTTCTGCCTTAAAGCTGCATTTTCAGTTTTTATGGTCTTAAAAGGCTTTTCAGCCTGCGAACAGTCCAAAAGTGGATTTTGTTGCAAAATACACAGTTTACTTGATATTCCTCTATAAAGTCTCCCAGAAATGCAGATGGTCAAGGTTCATGTTATGTTCATGAATAAATGATGTTTCCATTACTTTTCTGCCTTTCATCTGCATTTTCAGTTTTTATGGTCTTAAAATGCGTTTCAGCCTGCGAATAGGCCAAAAGTGGATTTTGTTGCAAAATACACACTGTACTTGATATTCCTCTATAAAGTCTCTCAGAACAGTACACTATCAAGTTCCATGTTATGTACATGAATATATGATGTTTCCATCACTTTTTTGTCATACAGCTGCATTTTCAGTTTTTATGGTCTTAAAAGGCTTTTCAGCCTGCGAACAGTCCAAAAGTGGATTTTGTTGCAAAATACACAGTTTACTTGATATTCCTCTATAAAGTCTCCCAGAAATGCAGATGGTCAAGGTTCATGTTATGTTCATGAATAAATGATGTTTCCATTACTTTTCTGCCTTTCATCTGCATTTTCAGTTTTTATGGTCTTAAAATGCGTTTCAGCCTGCGAATAGGCCAAAAGTGGATTTTGTTGCAAAATACACACTGTACTTGATATTCCTCTATAAAGTCTCTCAGAACAGTACACTATCAAGTTCCATGTTATGTACATGAATATATGATGTTTCCATCACTTTTTTGCCATACAGCTGCATTTTCAGTTTTTATGGTCTTAAAAGGCTTTTCAGCCTGCGAACAGTCCAAAAGTGGATTTTGTTGCAAAATACACAGTTTACTTGATATTCCTCTATAAAGTCTCCCAGAAATGCAGATGGTCAAGGTTCATGTTATGTACATGAATATATGATGTTTCCATCACTTTCTTGCCATCCAGCTGCATTTTCAGTTTTTATGGTCTTAAAATGCGTTTCAGCCTGCGAATAGGCCAAAAGTGGATTTTGTTGCAAAATACACACTGTACTTGATATTCCTCTATAAAGTCTCTCAGAACAGCAGACTATCAAGTTTCATGTTATGTACATGAATATATGATGTTTCCATCACTTTTTTGCCATACAGCTGCATTTTCAGTTTTTATGGTCTTAAAAGGCTTTTCAGCCTGCGAACAGTCCAAAAGTGGATTTTGTTGCAAAATACACACTGTACTTGATATTCCTCTATAAAGTCTCTCAGAACAGTACACTATCAAGTTCCATGTTATGTACATGAATATATGATGTTTCCATCACTTTTTTGCCATACAGCTGCATTTTCAGTTTTTATGGTCTTAAAAGGCTTTTCAGCCTGCGAACAGTCCAAAAGTGGATTTTGTTGCAAAATACACACTGTACTTGATATTCCTCTATAAAGTCTCTCAGAACAGTACACTATCAAGTTCCATGTTATGTACATGAATATATGATGTTTCCATCACTTTTTTGCCATACAGCTGCATTTTCAGTTTTTATGGTCTTAAAAGGCTTTTCAGCCTGCGAACAGTCCAAAAGTGGATTTTGTTGCAAAATACACAGTTTACTTGATTTTCCTCTATAAAGTCTCCCAGAACAGCAGACTTTCAAGGTTCATGTTATATTCATAAATACATGATGTTCTAATCACTTTTCTGCCTTAAAGCTGCATTTTCAGTATTTATGGTCTGAAAAGACGTTTCGGCTGGGTCGAGGCCAAAAGTGGATTTTGCTGAAAAATACACTTTACCTTATTTTCCTCAAAAGAATTTCCCAGAAAAGCAAACTTTCAAAATTTCATGTTAATTTCATGAATACATGATGTTCAAGTCACTTTTCTGACTTAAAGCTGCATTTGCAGTATTTATGGTCTGAAAAGATCTTTCAGGCTGGTTAGAGGCCAAAAGTGGAATTTGTTGAAAAATACACAGTTTACTTGATTTTCATCAATACACTGTCGCAGAGCAGCAGACTCTCAAGTTTCATGTTAATTTCATGAATACATGATGTTCTCATCACTTTTCTGACTTAAAGGTGCATTTTCAGTATTTATGTCCTGAAAAGATGTTTCAGGCTGGGAAGAGGCCAAAAGTGGAATTTGTTGAAAAATACACAGTTTACTTGATTTTCATCAATACACTGTCGCAGAGCAGCAGACTCTCAATTTTCATGTTAATTTCATGAATACATGATGTTCTCATAATTTTTCTTCCTTCAGGCTGCATTTCCACGTTGTATGCTCTTAAAATACGTTTCGGCAGGGAAGAGGCCAAAAGTGGATTTTGCTGAAAAATACACAGTTTACTTGATTTTCCTCTGTAAAGTCTCCCAGAACAGCAGACTTTCAAGATTCATGTTATATTCATGACTACATAATGTTCTCATCACTTTTCTGCCTTAAAGCTGCATTTTCAGTATTTATGGTCTGAAAAGACATTTCGGCTGGTTAGAGGCCAAAAGTGGATTTTGTTGCAAAATACACAGTTTACTTGATTTTCCTCTATAAAGTCTCCCAGAACAGAAGATTTTCAAGGTTCATGTTATATTAATGAATACATGATGTTCTCATCACTTTTCTGCATTAAAGCTGCATTTTCAGTATTTATGGTCTGAAAAGACATTTCGGCTGGTTAGAGGCCAAAAGTGGATTTTGTTGCAAAATACACAGTTTACTTGATTTCCCTATATAAAGTCTCCCAGAACAGAAGATTTTCAAGGTTCATGTTATATTAATGAATACATGATGTTCTCATCACTTTTCTGCCTTCAGGCTGCATTTCCACGTTGCATGCTCTTAAAATATTTTTCTGTCTGTGAAGTTGCCAAAAGTGGATTTTGTTGAAAAATACACAATTTACTTGATTTTCCTCAAAGAATTGTCCGAGAACAGCAAACTCTCAAGTTTCATGTTAATTTCATGAATACATGATGTTCTCATCATTTTTCTGCCTTAAAGCTGCATTTCCATGTTGTGTGCTCTTAAAAGACGTTTCGGCTGGGAAGAGGCCAAAAGTGGATTTTGTTGAAAAATACACAATTTACTTGATTTTCCTCAAAGAATTGTCCAAGTACAGCAAACTCTCAAGTTTCATGTTAATTTCATGAATACATGATGTTCTCATCACTTTTCTGACTTAAAGCTGCATTTTCAGTATTTATGGCCTGAAAAGATGTTTCAGGCTGGGAAGTGGCCAAAAGTGGATTTTGTTGCAAAATACACAGTTTACTTGATTTTCCTCTATAAAGTCTACCAGAACAGAAGATTTTCAAGGTTAATATTATATTCATGAATAAATGATGTTCTAATCACTTTTCTGCCTTAAAGCTGCATTTTCAGTATTCATGGTCTGAAAAGACCTTTCGGCTGGGTCGATGCCAAAAGTGGATTTTGTTGCAAAATACACAGTTTACTTGATTTTCCTCTATAAAGTCTCCCAGAACAGCAGACTTTCAAGGTTCTTGTTATATTCATAAATACATGATGTTCTAATCACTTTTCTGCCTTAAAGCTGCATTTTCAGTATTTATGGTCTGAAAAGACGTTTCGGCTGGGTCGAGGCCAAAAGTGGATTTTCCTGAAAAATACACAGTTTACTTGATTTTCCACTATAAAGTCTCCCAGAACAGCAGACTTTCAAGGTTCATGTTATATTCATGAATACATAATGTTCTCATCACTTTTCTGCCTTAAAGGTGCATTTTCAGTATTTATGGTCTGAAAAGACATTTCGGCTGGGAAGAGGCCAAAAGTGGATTTTATTGCAAAATACACAGTTTACTTGATTTCCCTCTATAAAGTCTCCCAGAACAGAAGATTTTCAAGGTTCATGTTATATTCATGAATACATGATGTTCTCATCACTTTTCTGACTTAAAGGTGCATTTTCAGTATTTATGGTCTGAAAAGACGTTTCTTCTGTTTCGAGGCCAAAAGTGGATTTTGTTGAAAAATATACAGTTTACTGGATTTTCCTCAATGCATTGTCTAAGAAGAGCAGACTCTCAAGTTTCATGTTAATTTCATGAATACATGATGTTCTCATCACTTTTCTGACTAAAAGCTGCATTTTCAGTATTTATGGTCTGAAAAGATGTTTCAGGCTGGTTAGAGGCCAAAAGTGGAATTTGTTGAAAAATACACAGTTTACTTGATTTTCCTCTATAAAGTCTCCTAGAACAGCAGACTTTCAAGGTTCATGTTATATTCATAAATACATGATGTTCTAATCACTTTTCTGCCTTAAAGCTGCATTTTCAGTATTTATGGTCTGAAAAGACGTTTCGGCTGGGTCGAGGCCAAAAGTGGATTTTGCTGAAAAATACACTTTACTTTATTTTCCTCAAAAGAATTTCCCAGAAAAGCAAACTTTCAAAATTTCATGTTAATTTCATGAATACATGATGTTCTCATCATTTTTCTGCCTTCAGGCTGCATTTCCACGTTGTATGCTCTTAAAATATTTTTCTGTCTGTGAAGTTGCCAAAAGTGGATTTTGTTGAAAAATACACAGTTTACTTGATGAAGTTATTAAATTCAAAAAACACCCATAATTCAATCAAATGACTTAAAATGTATTTTAACCATGAAGAGCATAGTATCCAACAATCCCCATTATTTTCAGACCATTTGATGATAATTCCAAATTGTATGATCTTAAAATACTTTTCGGCAGGGAAGAGGCCAAAAGTGGATTTTGTTGAAAAATATACAGTTTACTTGATTTTCCTCTATAAAGTCTCCCAGAACAGCAGACTTTCAAGGTTCATGTTATATTTATAAATATATGATGTTCTAATCACTTTTCTGCCTTAAAGCTGCATTTTCAGTATTTATGGTCTGAAAAGACATTTCGGCTGGGTAGAGGCCAAAAGTGGAATTTGTTGCAAAATACACAGTTTACTTGATTTTCCTCTATAAAGTCTCCCAGAACAGCAGACTTTCAAGGTTCATGTTATATTCATGAATAATTAATGTTATCATCACTTTTTTGCCTTAAAGCCGCATTTTCAGTATTTATGGTCTGAGCATATTTCAATAGATTTAAAATGGATTTGTTGCAAATACACAGCTTACTTGATTTCCTATATAAAGTCTCCCAGAACAGAAGTTAAGATTTTCAAGGTTCATGTTATATTAATGAATACATGATGTTCTCATCACTTTTCTGCCTTCAGGCTGCATTTCCACGCTGTATGCTCTTAAAATATTTTTCTGTCTGTGAAGGCTAAAAGTGGATTTTGTTGGAAAAATACACAATTTACTTGGATTTCCTGCCAAAGAATTGTCCGAGAACAGCAAACTCTCAAGTTTCATGTTAATTTCATGAATACATGATGTTCTCATCACGTTTCTGACTTAAAGCTGCATTTTCAGTATTTATGGCCTGAAAAGATGTTTCAGGCTGGGAAGTGGCCAAAAGTGGATTTTGTTGCAAAATACACAGTTTACTTGATTTTCCTCTATAAAGTCTACCAGAACAGAAGATTTTCAAGGTTAATATTATATTCATGAATAAATGATGTTCTAATCACTTTTCTGACTTAAAGCTGCATTTTCAGTATTCTTGGTCTGAAAAGACCTTTCGGCTGGGTCGATGCCAAAAGTGGATTTTGTTGCAAAATACACAGTTTACTTGATTTTCCTCTATAAAGTCTCCCAGAACAGCAGACTTTCAAGGTTCTTGTTATATTCATAAATGCATGATGTTCTAATCACTTTTCTGCCTTAAAGCTGCATTTTCAGTATTTATGGTCTGAAAAGACGTTTCGGCTGGGTCGAGTCCAAAAGTGGATTTTTCTGAAAAATACACAGTTTACTTGATTTTCCACTATAAAGTCTCCCAGAACAGCAGACTTTCAAGGTTCATGTTATATTCATGAATACATAATGTTCTCATCACTTTTCTGCCTTAAAGGTGCATTTTCAGTATTTATGGTCTAAAAAGACATTTCGGCTGGGAAGAGGCCAAAAGTGGATTTTATTGCAAAATACACAGTTTACTTGATTTCCCTCTATAAAGTCTCCCAGAACAGAAGATTTTCAAGGTTCATGTTATATTCATGAATACATGATGTTCTCATCACTTTTCTGACTTAAAGGTGCATTTTCAGTATTTATGGTCTGAAAAGACGTTTCTTCTGTTTCGAGGCCAAAAGGGGATTTTGTTGAAAAATATACAGTTTACTGGATTTTCCTCAATGCATTGTCTAAGAAGAGCAGACTCTCAAGTTTCATGTTAATTTCATGAATACATGATGTCTCTACAATCTTTCTGCTTTAATTCCAAAATTGTATGATCTTTTTTAAAACATTTTCGGCAGGGAAGAGGCCAAAAGTGGATTTCTGTTGAAAAATACACAGTTTATTTAATTCATCAATACACTGTCGCAGAGCAGCAAAACATTCCCCAAGTTTCGTGTTAATTTCATGAATACATGATGTTCTCATAATTTTTCTGCTTTAAAGCTGCATTTCCACATTGTATGATCTTAAAATACGTTTCAGCTTCGCGAATAGGCCAAAAGTGGATTTTGTTGCAAAATACACACTGTACTTGATATTCCTCTATAAAGTCTCTCAGAACAGCAGACTATCAAGTTTCATGTTATGTACATGAATATTTGATGTTTCCATCACTCTTCTGCCTTACAGCTGCATTTTCAGTTTATGGTCTTAAAAGGCTTTTCAGCCTGCGAACAGTCCAAAAGTGGATTTTGTTGCAAGATACACAGTTTACTTGATATTCCTCTATAAAGTCTCCCAGAAATGCAGACGGTCAAGGTTCATATTATGTTCATGAATAAATTATGTTTCCATTACTTTTCTGCCTTTCATCTGCATTTTCAGTTTTTATGGTCTTAAAAGGCTTTTCAGCCTGCGAACAGTCCAAAAGTGGATTTTGTTGCAAGATACACAGTTTACTTGATATTCCTATTTCAAATCTCCCAGAACAGCAGACTATCATGTTTCATGTTTTGTACATGAATATATGACGTTTCCATCACTTCTTTGCCTTACAGCTGCATTTTCAGTTTTTATGGTGTTAAAAAGCGTTTCAGCCTACGAACGGGCCAAAAGTGGATTTTGTTGCAAAATACACAGTTTACTTGATATTCCTCTATAAAATATCCTAGAATAGCAGACTATCCTGGTTAATTTTATATTCATCAATATGTGATGTTTCCTTCACTTTCTTGCCTTAAAAATGAATTTTCAGTTTCTATGGTCTCAAAAGACATTTCAGGCTGGGAACATCTTATCTTGGTACTGCTATTGCCTCACTTCCGATTGCCAGCGTGTCACCTGTTGTCCTACAGCTCCCGCTAAACCAAGTTAATTGTGTGATATTGTGCGATATTCTTCAGGACAAGCGGTTAATTACCTGCTGTACATCTTAACCCTCGTAATGTCCTCCCGATTGCCATACACCTTTTGTCCTCTGGGGTCTAAAATAACCCCACCTGGTTTGACTGTTTTTTTAAAGCATATAGTATAAATTGTCAATCAATTCTGTTTTACACCTTTAGTCTTACTTCAGTCCTTACCACACATTTTTCCCCTTGTTTTGGAATTCAGGGCCAATAGGCCTTGTTTACATAAAAGTATAACATGTTTTTGAGTGAAAATTAAATGAAACAATTAATTATTTTGACTTTATATTATTTTGACTAGTTGACCTATCACATAGTGGTATATGTCAAAGTTTAGTGAGGATGCTGTTCTTGAATCATTTACATTTTTCTCATGGCAGCACATAATCACACATTTTGTCCCCTGTGGTCAAAATTGACCCCGTTTGGTTTGACTGTTATTTAAAGAATATAAAGTGGATACTTCACCCAATTCTGTGTTACACCTTTCATACCAACTTCATTCAAACACAATAACACCATTTATTTATTCCATTTGAAATTTAAGGCCAATAAGACCTCATTTACATGAACCTTTACCTTTTCTTTTAGTTAAAATAAATAAAATCATCAATTATTCTGACTATAGTTAACAATCAGTCCCATGAGTTGATAGATCATCACAGACTTGTAAATGTCAAAGTTAAGATATTATGCTTTTTTTAAAGCGCTTCAATTTTTTTAATGGTAACACCTGTTGTCCTCCCGTGTCAAAAATGACCCCGTCTGGTTTGAGTGTTTATAAAGCATTAAGTAAAAATTATCACCCAGCTCTCTGTTTCAACTTTTTAGTCAACTTTATTCCAACTCATTTCCTGACATATAAAACATGTCAACATTCATTTCCAAAATATTTCACTTTTCAAAACTAACTTTTCAGATTAAAAACAGTCTGAATGTGCCCTCTGTTGCATGCGAGGCAGGTAGTAATGGCGTGATCTTTACAGATATATGCATTGCATTTTTGGCACATTTTCGATGTTTTGAGATCACTTTGGCGAGGGCAGAATTTGAACCTACTTCTTTTGGGTGATGGGCCAGGAGGGGGGGCTGGGTGAGGGGCCCAAGGGGCAGTGGCTGCATAGGTACAGCTGGAGCAGAACTCTTTTTCTCATATTCTTCCTCATCATCATGTTCATCATTTTCCTTCACTTCATACCCTTTTTCCATTTCTTCAGTGGGCGATTTGGGGGCTTCTTCAGAGGAAGAAGTAGCATGTGGTCTGTATGTTGGATCTATCACCTCATCAATATTCGCCTTCTCTTCTGATCCTGAATCCTCCTCATCAGTTGATTCTTCCTCCTCCTCATGTTCAGCATTGTCCTCCTGCTCATTTCTTTCCCCAACATAGTTTAAAATGAGCTCACAAGCCTCCTGTGGAGTTTTGCGCTTCTGCCTCCTCATTGTGCTGCCTGTCTCTCTAAAATGTGAAATGCAATGCTCCAACACCTGTGAGAAAAGACCTGTTTGTTTTTTGTTGTTGTTGTCATAACCATTGCTTGACCCCAGACATCAAACATCCAAGATCAAAGATGTTTTGGAAAGCAGTATGGGGTGACAATTTGCCCCATTGCACCACTTTGTGCTGCAGGGTCTTTTTGACCCCAGAGGACAACAGAAGTTATTAAATTAAAAAAACACCCATAATTCAATCAAATGACTTAAAATGTATTTTAATCATGAAGAGCATAGTATCCAACAATCCCCATTATTTTCAGACCATTTGATGAATAAAAAACATATTTTGACGGCAAAATATTTAATTTGGGGTCAGAATGACCCCAGGACAACACAAGGTTAAACCCTAATATCTCCCTCCTTCTTGTAGCGGCTTCTCGCTTAATCCTACAGTTTTATTTACACTTTGTTTGGTTTTTGCTAACGTTAGCCACTGTACTTTATCTTAGCAGCTTACGATGACTGCCTTCTCTTCCTCTCCCTCTCCTTCTCCCCCTTGCTCAGTGTGTCACCTGCTTAGCCATTCCTCTGCCTCCCTTAATGATAATGATAATAAGTGTAGTTTGTTTGCTAGGGTGGAGGCGAGGCTCAGTGAGTTAGAGGTACGGCTCCGCACCATGGAAGCTCAGTCGTTAGCTACAGTAGTTAGCCTGCCCACCCCACCCCCCATAGTTAGGGTGACCATATCCATAACACCAAAAAGGAGGACACTATGCGATATTTTGTGAGGCTGTGAATAATTGCACAGGACTCTGGCGTGCTCCCGTCTACAATACAACTTTGTGTGATTGCTACATGATGTATGTGTAACAGAATAGAAAAAAATAGTCTTGAAGAGTCAAAAAGTGTTTGTTCACAGTATTTGTATTTATTCAATACATTGTGATGTTCAGAAACTGACCACTGAGATGAATCTTTTAAAGTGCTGAGAGCCACAAAGCATAACATTTGTGGACTTAAAATGTACAAATTAAATCACAGGTCACATAAATAATAAATAATAAACAGATAAATGAATTTTTTGAAAGCATAAAGAAAACCAAACAAATTTGGTTAACATTTAACGGCTCAAAAAGTAAATAATTTCTAAAGTGATTCAGTCTATTGGGGACTTGTGTGCAGTGTCTTCATCTGTGTATGTGTGCAGCAGTCCACCTGTATTCAAGCAAACTCCACCTTCACCCTCTGCAGAAGCTCAAGAGACAACAGCACCTCTGTCATCATGGTCGCCAAGCCCTCACTGCGCCTGGGCCTGTTCATCTCCTGCAGGGACACATAACAACATAGCAACAATACTGTTATCAGCATTCAAAAATCTGTATTGTTTTAAACCCAATGAATATTATATGTAGCCCATTCATAAAATCAAAATGCTGCATTAGAAATCAATTTGGCTTAAGAGCTTCCTACAGGAAATTAGTAGCCTATATTTGCTCAATTAAATACACAGCAAACAAACTGCATCATATCAAGTGGATGCCACTGACACAACATTATCGTAGTGTATGTATGTTTGGGAAATAAAACATAAGACTAGTGTACTCACCAAATAGTTGATTTTCTATTTGCAATACTTCTGATTTTTCCTGGCTGCATCCAAGAGTTTTTTGTCTCCAAGGAACTTCTTGTACACGTCTGTGCAGGGAAAGGTGAAATTGACACAAACTTGCAGCTCAGCCTTGACACTGTCCACCTCCAGCCGATTCCTCTTGTTTCTCCATGCAGATGTCATCATTGAAAAGACTCGTTCTGTCTGTGCATTGCTGCATGGGATGGAGAAAATGTAGGCGCTGACCTTCCTGAGATTCACGAGTGGTACAGCTGCTTTGGAAAACAGTTTCAGATATCGCTCCTCACTGTGGCAACCTTCCATTTCTGGAGAGCTGAAGGAAGCTTCCACCATGGCATATTCCTCATACAGTCCATCCATATCAATGTCTTTCAGATTGCAGGCCTGGATAGCATCACTGTATTCTTCATATGGCCCAGCAGTTGTGAGGCCAAGCTTTGCCACTTTGCTATGAAAGCTGGTCTCAGAGAAGTCGTATCTGTCACTTATGTATTTATTTGCTCTTTCATAGAAACCAAGAAAATCTGTCTCACATTTCTTTGCAAGGTAAGCTGGTAGCTGCTTGAGTTTGCTGTTCACAGTAAAGCCAAAGAACCTGTCCTTCAGCCTTCTCTCAAGTTTCTGTTTCAATTCAGTCATTACCTTAAACACAGATGTAATGCTGAATGATTTGGCCTCAAGTGCTTCAATGCTGTCTGAAAACACCTTTAGAATGTGACTGAGGAAAAGAAAATATGTCTCTGACACTTCAGTGCTTTCCTCTCCAAAACATTTCCACAAAATCTTGGTGCATTCCTCCTCACCTTCACTCTGAAAGTAGCTGGTCAGTGGCTTCCAATACTTCAGCATTCTGTCAATAGATGGAAGCAGGGACAACCACCTTGTGACGACATGCCGCAGCAGATTGCATTCTTCCGCATCCACAAACTCACAGAATTCCTTCAACTGTGCTGTTCTGCTTGCTGAGATGCTAAAATGGCTGTAAACCTTGAGCACAGCATTTTCAACATCAAAATCCAGGCTGCCTGCTGCATATCGTGCTGCATTGTGCAGAATATGGGCTAAACAGTTTGCAGCTAGCACATCCTTCTGAGTCAGTTTCAACTTCTGATAAACACTGTTGTGTTTTCCATAGTTGACACTGGCATTGTCTGCTGCATATGCAGACATGTATTTCACATCGAGACCAGACATCTCCAGTTTAGCCAGCAGCTGGTTTGTTATAGCCTCTGAAGTTTCGTTGCTGTCACTGTAAAAATCCAACAGGGCATTTTGTACACCTTCCTCAAAGTGCAAATATCTCAATACAATTGGGAAACACTTGGTCGTACCTTTGTTTGATGCGTCGGTTGCCACTGAAAAGGGCAAATTGTTTGCTTTGATGTAATCTGTATGTACCTGTACAGAGTAGGGCGCTAGGACATTCGCACACAAAGCCTGGGCTTTAGTTCGGCCACACATCATCCTCTTAGCTATGGGCGAATCACAAAATATCTCTCAGTCCACTTTCACGCCGTAGTCCACACCCCGGTACGACTGGTGGTGCTTTACAGCATGGTAAACCTTACACAGCTCAGCAGCGGAGATTTTGTCATCCAACGGCGACGTACCTTCTCTAAATAAAAATTTGAGTGAAGAGATACCTGCGGCACGTCTGTTACCTTTATGCTTCTCTGTCCCCGCATGTCTTTCAATGGCAGCTTTACCCTGACTGCTTATGTCAACGTCACAGCGACAGAGAGTGCAGAAGCCATGAAAGGAGTCTCGACTGCTTTTTGAAATAAAATCATGTTCTTTTGTCCATTCTGGGTTGAACGACGTCTGACGTTTTGGCATGTTTTCTTCTATGTGTTAAGTTTCTGTCAATGTAGCCAGCAGCGTAGATATGACGTAGCCAGCACACGGAGCTTTGTTTACGTTTTTAACCAATGATATAGGGTTAGAACCTAACCTAAGCCTATCAGATATTTATTTGACAAGGCTTTTAACCAATCATTTGTTAGACTGCGTTCCAGCAAAATATTCTGTCGCGTGGCTCTTTAGGCCCAGTGCAACTCCAAAAAGGAGGACAAATACGCGTCCGGCTTGAAGCCGGACAGGGCATTAAAAATCCGGACTGTCCGGCCTAAATCCGGACGTCTGGTCACCCTACCCATAGTCGGTGCGGGCCATCCAGCCGTAGCTTCAGCTAGCTGTCCCCCGGCAGCCCCCGAGCAGCCGGGAGGCTGGGTAACTGTCCGAAGGAATCGGAAGTCAACGCAGAAGCGCACGGTGCACCACCAACCTCTTCACCTTTCTAACCGGTTCTCCCCACTGAGCGAGACACCCGCTGAGGAACCGACTCTGGTTATAGGTAGCTCCATAGTCAGAAACGTGAAGATAGCGAAGCCAGGGACCACAGTCACATGCATTCCGGGGGCCAGAGTGGGCGACGTTGAGTCCTATTTAAAACTGCTGGCTAAGGATAAACGTAAATACAGTAAGATTGTAATACACGTCGGCGGTAATGACTCCCGAATCCGACACTCGGAGGTCACTAAAGTTAATGTGGCATCGGTGTGTTCATATGCCAAAACAATGTCGGACTCTATAGTTTTTCTGGCCCTCTCCCAAATTTGGTCAATGATGAGATGTATAGCCGCATGTCATCATTCAACCGCTGGTTGTCAAGGTGTCCAGCAAACAATGTGGGCTTCGTTGATAATTGGGAGACTTTCTGGGGAAAACCTGGTGTGATTAGGAGAGACGGCATTCATCCCACGTTGAATGCAGCGGATCTCATTTCTGCAAATCTGACCAACTTTGTTTGGGGACCTAATCCATGGCAACCCAGAGTTCAGACCAGGAAGCAGAAGCAGAGTTGTAGTCTTACACCCTTCTCTGCACTTCCATTAGAGCAGTTACCCACCCAAAACTATATAGGGACTGTGTCTGCCCCACGGCCACTTAAATGAATTAAATCAAAAGTAACCAGAAGAGGAGTTATACAAAATAATCTCATAAAAGTTAACACCACCAATGCAACAGTGCAACAAAATAGGAGAATTAAATGTGGACTCTTAAATATCAGATCTTCGTCATGTAAAGCTGTTTTAGTAAATTATTTAATATCAGACAATCACATTGATCTATTCTGTCTGACTGAAACCTGGCTGTGTCATGAAGAATATGTCAGCCTAGATGAATCAACTCCTCCAAGTCACATCTGATCTAATAATAAACTCACATTCCTCGAGGCACCGGCCGAGGAGGTGGAGGAGCAGCTATCTTTGACTCAAGCCTATTAATAAACCTGAATTAAACTACAACTCATTTGAAAGCCTTGTTCTTAGTCTTTCACATCCAAACTGGAAAAAACTACAGCCAATTCTATTTGTTATAGTGTACCGGGCCCCAGGTCCGTATTCTGAATTTCTATCTGAATTTTCAGAGTTTTTATCAAGTTTAGTTCTTAAAACAGATAAAGTTATTATTGTAGGTGACTTTAATATTCATGTGGATGTCAATAATGATAGCCTTAGTACTGCGTTTATCTCATTATTAGATTCAATCGGCTTCTGTCAGAGTGTAAAGAAACCCACTCACTGTTTTAACCACACCCTCGACGTTGATCTTGCATAGGGCATTAATATAGAACATCTAATAGTTTTTCCACAGAACCCTCTTTTATCAGACCATTACCTAATAACTTTCAAGTTTATGCAACCGGAGTGTTTGCCATTAGGCAAAAGTTTCTACACCAGATGTCTATCTGACAGTGTTGTAGCTAAATTTATAGAAGCGATTCCATCGGTATTTAATTCAATACCATGTCTCAATATAACGGAGGACTCCTGTGCTAACTTTAGTCTATCTCAGATTGATCATCTAGTCCAGTGGTTGTTAAACTGGGTTCGATGGAAACCCAGGGGTTCGTTGAGTCACTCTCAGGGGTTGAGAATACACAGTTTATTTGATTTTCCTAAATACATTGTGCCAGAACAGCAGACTTTCAAGTTTCATGTTATTTTCATGAATACATGATGTTCTCATCACTTTTCTGACTTAAAGCTGCATTTCCATGTTGTGTGCTCTTAAAAGACGTTTCGGCTGGGAAGAGGCCAAAAGTGGATTTTGTTGCAAAATACACAGTTTACTTGATTTTCCTCTATAAAATCTACCAGAACAGAAGATTTTCAAGGTTAATGTTATATTCATAAATACATGATGTTCTAATAACTTTTCTGCCTTAAAGCTGCATTTTCAGTATTTATGGTCTGAAAAGACGTTTCGGCTGGGTCGAGGCTAAAAGTGGATTTTCCTGAAAAATACACAGTTTACTTGATTTTCCACTATAAAGTCTCCCAGAAAAGCAAACTTTCAAGGTTCATGTTATATTCATGAATACATGATGTTCTCATCATTTTTCTGCCTTAAAGCTGCATTTCCATGTTGTGTGCTCTTAAAAGACGTTTCGGCTGGGAAGAGGCCAAAAGTGGATTTTGTTGAAAAATACACAGTTTACTTGATTTTCCACAAAGAATTGTCCGAGAACAGCAAACTCTCAAGTTTCATGTTAATTTCATGAATACATGATGTTCTCATCACTTTTCTGCCTTCAGGCTGCATTTCCACGTTGTATGCTCTTAAAATACGTTTCGGCAGGGAAGAGGCCAAAAGTGGATTTTGCTGAAAAATACACAGTTTACTTGATTTTCCTCTATAAAGTCTCCCAGAACAGCAGACTTTCAAGGTTCATGTTATATTCATGAATACATAATGTTCTAATCACTTTTCTGCCTTAAAGCTGCATTTTCAGTATTTATGGTCTGAAAAGACGTTTCGGCTGGGTCGAGGCCAAAAGTGGATTTTGCTGAAAAATACACAGTTTACTTGATTTTCCTCTATAAAGTCTCCCAGAACAGCAGACTTTCAAGGTTAATGTTATATTCATGAATACATAATGTTCTCATCACTTTTCTGCCTTAAAGCTGCATTTTCAGTATTTATGGTCTGAAAAGACGTTTCGGTTGGGTCGAGGCCAAAAGTGGATTTTGCTGAAAAAACACAGTTTACTTGATTTTCATCAATACACTGTCGCAGAGCAGCAGACTCTCAAGTTTCATGTTAATTTCAAGAATACATGATGTTCTCACAATTTTTCTGCCTTCAGGCTGCATTTCCACGTTGTATGCTCTTAAAATACGTTTCGGCAGGGAAGAGGCCAAAAGTGGATTTTGTTGAAAAATACACAGTTTACTTGATTTTCCTCAAAAGTATTTCCCAAAAAAGCAAAATTTCAAAATTTCATGTTAATTTCATGAATACATGATGTTCTCGTCACTTTTCTGACTTAAAGCTGCATTTGCAGTATTTATGGTCTGAAAAGACGTTTCAGGCTGGTTAGAGGCCAAAAGTGGAATTTGCTGAAAAATACACAGTTTACTTGATTTTCCTCAATACATTGTCCCAGAGCAGCAGACTCTCAAGTTTCATGTTAATTTCATGAATACATGATGTTCTCATACTTTTTCTGCTTTAATTCCAAATTGTATGATCTTAAAATACTTTTCGGCAGGGAAGAGGCCAAAAGTGGATTTTCTTGAAAAATACACAGTTTACTTGATTTCCCTCAATAAAGTCTCCCAGAACAGAAGATTTTCAAGGTTCATCTTATATTCATGAATACATGATGTTATCATCATTTTTCTGCCTTAAAGCTGCATTTCCATGTTGTGTGCTCTTAAAAGACGTTTCGGCAGGGAAGAGGCCAAAAGTGGATTTTGTTGCAAAATACACACTGTACTTGATATTCCTCTATAAAGTCTCTCAGAACAGCAGACTATCAAGTTTCATGTTATGTACATGAATATATGATGTTTCCATCACTTTTTTGCCATACAGCTGCATTTTCAGTTTTTATGGTCTTAAAAGGCTTTTCATCCTACGAACAATCCAAAAGTGGATTTTGTTGCAAAATACACAGTTTACTTGATATTCCTCTATAAAGTCTCCCAGAAATGCAAACGGTCAAGGTTCATGTTATGTTCATGAATAAATGATGTTTCCATTACTTTTCTGCCTTTCATCTGCATTTTCAGTTTTTATGGTCTTAAAATGCGTTTCAGCCTGCGAATAGGCCAAAAGTGGATTTTGTTGCAAAATACACACTGTACTTGATATTCCTCTATAAAGTCTCTCAGAACAGTACACTATCAAGTTCCATGTTATGTACATGAATATATGATGTTTCCATCACTTTTTTGCCATACAGCTGCATTTTCAGTTTTTATGGTCTTAAAAGGCTTTTCAGCCTGCGAACAGTCCAAAAGTGGATTTTGTTGCAAAATACACACTGTACTTGATATTCCTCTATAAAGTCTCTCAGAACAGTACACTATCAAGTTCCATGTTATGTACATGAATATATGATGTTTCCATCACTTTTTTGCCATACAGCTGCATTTTCAGTTTTTATGGTCTTAAAAGGCTTTTCAGCCTGCGAACAGTCCAAAAGTGGATTTTGTTGCAAAATACACAGTTTACTTGATATTCCTCTATAAAGTCTCCCAGAAATGCAGACTATCAAGTTTCATGTTATGTACATGAATATATGATGTTTCCATCACTTTTTTTTCATACAGCTGAATTTTCAGTTTTTATGGTCTTAAAAGGCTTTTCAGCCTGCGAACAGTCCAAAAGTGGATTTTGTTGCAAAGTACACACTGTACTTGATATTCCTCTATAAAGTCTCTCAGAACAGTACACTATCAAGTTCCATGTTATGTACATGAATATATGATGTTTCCATCACTTTTTTGCCATACAGCTGCATTTTCAGTTTTTATGGTCTTAAAAGGCTTTTCAGCCTGCGAACAGTCCAAAAGTGGATTTTGTTGCAAAATACACAGTTTACTTGATATTCCTCTATAAAGTCTCCCAGAAATGCAGATGGTCAAGGTTCATGTTATGTTCATGAATAAATGATGTTTCCATTACTTTTCTGCCTTTCATCTGCATTTTCAGTTTTTATGGTCTTAAAATGCGTTTCAGCCTGAGAATAGGCCAAAAGTGGATTTTGTTGCAAAATACACACTGTACTTGATATTCCTCTATAAAGTCTCTCAGAACAGTACACTATCAAGTTCCATGTTATGTACATGAATATATGATGTTTCCATCACTTTTTTGCCATACAGCTGAATTTTCAGTTTTTATGGTCTTAAAAGGCTTTTCAGCCTGCGAACAGTCCAAAAGTGGATTTTGTTGCAAAATACACAGTTTACTTGATATTCCTCTATAAAGTCTCCCAGAAATGCAGACTGTCAATGTTCATCTTATGTACATGAATATATGATGTTTCCATCACTTTTTTGCCATACAGCTGCATTTTCAGTTTTTATGGTCTTAAAAGGCTTTTCAGCCTGCGAACAGTCCAAAAGTGGATTTTGTTGCAAAGTACACACTGTACTTGATATTCCTCTATAAAGTCTCTCAGAACAGTACACTATCAAGTTCCATGTTATGTACATGAATATATGATGTTTCCATCACTTTTTTGCCATACAGCTGCATTTTCAGTTTTTATGGTCTTAAAAGGCTTTTCAGCCTGCGAACAGTCCAAAAGTGGATTTTGTTGCAAAATACACACTGTACTTGATATTCCTCTATAAAGTCTCTCAGAACAGCACACTATCAAGTTCCATGTTATATTCATGAATACATGATGTTCCAATCACTTTTCTGCCTTAAAGCTGCATTTTCATATTTATATGTCTGAAAAGATTTTCAGGCTGCGAAGAGGCCAAAAGTGGATTTTGTTGCAAAATACACAGTTTACTTGATTTTCCTCAATAAACTCTCCCAGAACAGCAGACTATCAAGTTTCATGTTATTTTCATGAATACATGATGTTCTCATAATTTTTCTTCCTTCAGCTGCATTTTCAGGTTTTATGGTCTTAAAAGACGTTTCGGCTGGGAAGAGGCCAAAAGTGGATTTTGTTGCAAAATACACACTTTACTTGATATTCCTCTATAAAGTCTCCCAGAACAGCAGACTATCAAGTTTCATGTTATATACATGAATACATAATGTTCCCATCACTTTTCTGCCTTAAAGCTGCATTTTCAGTATTCATGGTCTTAAAAGACATTTCGGCTGCGAACAGGCCAAAAGTGGATTTTGTTGCAAAATACACAGTTTACTTGATATTCCTCTATAAAGTCTCCCAGAACAGCAGACTTTCAAGGTTCATGTTATATTCATGAATAAATAATGTTACCATCACTTTTCTGCCTTAAAGCCGCATTTTCAGTATTTATGGTCTTAAAAGACATTTCGCCTGGTTAGAGGCCAAAAGTGGATTTTGTTGCAAAATACACACTTTACTTGATTTCCCGCTATAAAGTCTCCCAGAACAGAACACTATCAAGGTTCATGTTATATTCATGAATACATGATGTTCCCATCACTTTTCTGCCTTCAGCTGCATTTCCACGTTGTATGCTCTTAAAATATTTTTCTGTCTGTGAAGTTGCCAAAAGTGGATTTTGTTGAAAAATACACAATTTACTTGATTTTCCTCAAAGAATTGTCCCAGAACAGCAGACTCTCAAGTTTCATGTTATGTTCATGAATAAATGATGTTTCCATCACTTTTCTGCCTTACAGCTGCATTTTCAGTTTTTATGGTCTTAAAAGGCGTTTCAGCCTGCGAAAAGGCCAAAAGTGGATTTTGTTGCAAAATACACAGTTTACTTGATATTCCTCTATAAAGTCTCCCAGAACAGCACACTATAAAGTTTCATGTTAATTACATGAATACATGATGTTCCCATCACTTTTCTGCATTAAAGCTGCATTTCCAGTTTTTATGGTCTTAAAAGACGTTTCAGCCTGCGAACAGGCCAAAAGTGGATTTTGTTGCAAAATACACAGTTTACTTGATATTCCTCTATAAAGTCTCCCAGAACAGCAGATTTTCAAAGGGTTAACATATTCATAAATACATGATGTTCTAATCACTTTTCTGCCTTAAAGCTGCATTTTCAGTATTTATGGTCTGAAAAGACGTTTCGGCTGGATCGAGGCCAAAAGTGGATTTTGTTGAAAAATACATAGTTTACTTGATTTTCCTTTATGAAGTATCCCAGAACAGCAGACTTTCAAGGTTAATGTTATATTCATGAATACATGATGTTCTAATCACTTTTCTGCATTAAAACTGCATTTTCAGTATTTTTGGTCTGAAAAGACATTTCGACTGGGAAGAGGCCAAAAGTGGATTTTGTTGCAAAATACATAGTTTACTTGATTTTCCTCTATAAAGTCTCCCAGAACGGAAGATTTTCAAGATTAATGTTGTATTCATGAATACACTTGTTCTCCTTCTGCCTTAAAGCTGCATTTTCAGTATTTATGGTCTGAAAAGACATTTCGACTGGGAAGAGGCCAAAAGTGGATTTTGTTGCAAAATACACAGTTTACTTGATTTTCCTTTGTAAAGTCTCCCAGAATTGCAGATTTTCAAGGTTCATGTTATATTCATGAATACATGATGTTCTCATCACTTTTCTGACTTAAAGGTGCATTTTCAGTATTTATGGTCTGAAAAGACGTTTCTTCTGTTTCGAGGCCAAAAGTGGATTTTGTTGAAAAATATACAGTTTACTGGATTTTCCTCAATGCATTGTCTAAGAAGAGCAGACTCTCAAGTTTCATGTTAATTTCATGAATACATGATGTTCTCATCACTTTTCTGCCTTTAAAGCTGCATTTTCAGTATTTATGAGATTCTGAAAAGTGTTTCTATGACCTGGTTAAGAGGCCAAAAGTGGAATTTGTTGAAAATGCACAGTTTACTTGATTTTCCTCTATAAAGTCTCCTAGTAGCAGACTTTCAAGGTTCATGTTATATTCATAAATACTTGATGTTCTCATCACTTTTCTGCCTTAAAGCTGCATTTTCGGTATTTATGGTCTGAAAAGACGTTTCGGCTGGGTCGATGCCAAAAGTGGATTTTGCTGAAAAATACACTTTACTTTATTTTCCTCAAAAGAATTTCCCAGAAAAGCAAACTTTCAAAATTTCATGTTAATTTCATGAATACATGATGTTCTCATCACTTTTCTGACTTACAGCTGCATTTGCAGTATTTATAGTCCTGAAAAGATTCAGGCAGGAACTGGTTGAGGCCAAAGTGGAATTTAATTGAAAAAATACACAGTTTACTTGATTTTCATCAATACACTGTCGCAGAGCATGCCAGACTCTCAAGTTTCATGTTAATTTCATGAATACATGATGTTCTCATAATTTTCTGCTTTTAATTCCAAGTGGCCCTTGATCTTAAAAATACTTTTCGGCGGGAAGAGAATACCCAAAGGTGGATTTTGTTGAAAAATACAAAGTTCACTTGATTTTCCTCAAAACATTGTCCCAGAACAGCAGACTCTCAAGTTTCATGTTATTTTCATGAATACATGATGTTCTCATCATTTTTCTACATTAAAGCTGCATTTCCACGTCGTATGCTCTTAAAAGCAATTTCGGCTGGGAAGAGGCCAAAAGTGGATTTTGTTGAAAAGTACACAGTTTACTTGATTTTCCTCAAGACATTGTAGCAGAACAGCAAACGTTCAAGTTTCATGTTAATTTCATGAAAACATGATGTTCTCATCATTTTTCTGCCTTAAAGTTGCATTTCCACATTGTATGCTCTTAAAATATGTTTCAGCTGGGATGTGGCCAAAAGTGGAATATTTTGAAAAATACACAGGTTACTTGATTTTCATCAATACACTGTCGCAGAGCAGCAGACTCTCAAGTTTCATGTTAATTTTATGAATACATGATGTTCTCATGATTTTTCTTCCTTCAGGCTGCATTTCCACGTTGTATGCTCTTAAAATACGTTTCGGCAGGGAAGAGGCCAAAAGTGGATTTTGCTGAAAAATACACAGTTTACTTGATTTTCCTCTGTAAAGTCTCCCAGAGCAGCAGACTTTCAAGATTCATGTTATATTCATGACTACATAATGTTCTCATCACTTTTCTGCCTTAAACCTGCATTTTCAGTATTTATGGTCTGAAAAGACCTTTCGGCTGGGTCGATGCCAAAAGTGGATTTTGTTGCAAAATACACAGTTTACTTGATTTTCCTCTATAAAGTCTCCCAGAGCAGAAGATTTTCAAGGTTAATGTTATATTCATGAATACATGATGTTCTCATCACTTTTTCACCATTAAAGCTGCATTTTCAGTATGGTCTGAAAAGACATTTACGACTGGTTAGAGGCCAAAAAAGTGGATTTTGTTGCAAAATACACAGTTTGCCGATTTCCCCTATATAAAGTCTCCCAGAACAAGAAGATTTTCAGGTTCATGTTATGTAATAGAATACCATCCCTTTTCTGCCTAATTTCCCACGTTGTATGCTCTTAAAATATTTTTCTACTTGTCATAATGAAGTTTGCCTTAAAGAGGTGGTTGTTGAAAAATACACAAATTTACTTGATTTTCCTCAAAGAATTGTCCAAGTACAGCAATCTCTCAAGTTTCATGTTAATTTCATGAATACATGATGTTCTCATCACTTTTCTGACTTAAAGCTGCATTTTCAGTATTTATGGCCTGAAAAGATGTTTCAGGCTGGGAAGTGGCCAAAAGTGGATTTTGTTGCAAAATACACAGTTTACTTGATTTTCCTCTATAAAGTCTACCAGAACAGAAGATTTTCAAGGTTAATATTATATTCATGAATAAATAATGTTCTAATCACTTTTCTGCCTTAAAGCTGCATTTTCAGTATTCATGGTCTGAAAAAAACCTTTCGGCTGGGTCGATGCCAAAAGTGGATTTTGTTGCAAAATACACAGTTTACTTGATTTTCCTCTATAAAGTCTCCCAGAACAGCAGACTTTCAAGGTTCTTGTTATATTCATAAATGCATTATGTTCTAATCACTTTTCTGCCTTAAAGCTGCATTTTCAGTATTTATGGTCTGAAAAGACGTTTCGGCTGGGTCAAGGCCAAAAGTGGATTTTCCTGAAAAATACACAGTTTACTTGATTTTCCACTATAAAGTCTCCCAGAACAGCAGACTTTCAAGGTTCATGTTATATTCATGAATACATAATGTTCTCATCACTTTTCTGCCTTAAAGCTGCATTTTCAGTGTTTATGGTCTGAAAACACATTTCGGCTAGGAAGAGGCCAAAAGTGGATTTTGTTGCAAATTACACAGTTTACTTGATTTTTCTCTATAAAGTCTCCCAGAAAAGAAGACTTTCAAGGTTCATGTTATATTCATGAATACATGATGTTCTCATCACTTTTCTGACTTAAAGGTGCATTTTCAGTATTTATGGTCTGAAAAGACGTTTCTTCTGTTTCGAGGCCAAAAGTGGATTTTGTTGAAAAATATACAGTTTACTGGATTTTCCTCAATGCATTGTCTAAGAAGAGCAGACTCTCAAGTTTCATGTTAATTTCATGAATACATGATGTTCTCATCACTTTTCTGACTAAAAGCTGCATTTTCAGTATTTATTGTCTGAAAAGATGTTTCAGGCTGGTTAGAGGCCAAAAGTGGAATTTGTTGAAAAATACACAGTTTACTTGATTTTCCTCTATAAAGTCTCCTAGAACAGCAGACTTTCAAGGTTCATGTTATATTCATAAATACATGATGTTCAAGTCACTTTTCTGACTTAAAGCTGCATTTGCAGTATTTATAGTCTGAAAAGATCTTTCAGGCTGGTTAGAGGCCAAAAGTGGAATTTGTTGAAAAATACACAGTTTACTTGATTTTCATCAATACACTGTCGCAGAGCAGCAGACTCTCAAGTTTCATGTTAATTTCATGAATACATGATGTTCTCATAATTCTTCTTCCTTCAGGCTGCATTTC
>JACSYO010000180.1:0-18206 GCA_016806645.1 Ophiodon elongatus | reverse complement strand
TTAATGTAGCATCGATAACGTAGCATCGTTAATGTAGCATCCTTAATGTAGCATCAATAACGTAGCATCGTTAATGTAGCATCCTTAATGTAGGTTAATGTAGCATCAATAACGTAGCATCGTTAATGTAGCATCCTTAATGTAGGTTAATGTAGCATCAATAACGTAGCATTGTTAATGTAGCATCCTTAATGTAGCATCTTTCACGTAGCATTGTTAACGAGAGTAAATCACTTATTTTTCTTTAGTTTGATTTTGCTTTTCTTTTTTAACAATGATTTCTTGCTTTGATTGTTTTTATTCGAAATTGTAATCAGTTTAGTTTATTTATTTGTTTAAATCAAAACTTTATTACGTGATTAGCTTATTGTGAGCTAATGAACCAGAGAAATATTCACACATGCCTAAATTAATAACTACATACTGGAGATTTGGCTGTGTTATGCTAAGAGTGGATAAGTTTCTCCTCCAGTGTTTTATATAATGACTTTATTTTTAGTTTATAAAGTGCTTCAACGATCGAATCAAGACAATAAAACAGAATAGATCAATAAAACCACTCGATACGATAAGAACTCAAATATATAAAACAATAATAAAATAACTCATGGTTCACGGTGATGAACCCCTCCCCCCACCCCCAACAGGGTTGTCGGCGCCGGTCCCTCGGGGTCGGAAGGGGAAGAAGCTGAAGAACCAGCTGAACGTTCCTGAGGCGAAGAACGCGGACTGGCTGGTCCACTGCAACCCAGACGTGGTTCTGCAGGACGAGAGCTACAAGAAGCACCTGAAGCAGCACTGCAACAAGTCAGTTAACAGGACGTGGACCCGCTGCCCCCCCCCCTGTCCTCATGGAGACACTACCCCCCCCTCTGTCCTTATGGGGACACTAACCCCTGTCCTCATGGGGACACTAACCCCCCCTCTGTCCTCATGGGGACACTAACCCCCCCCCCCTTCTGTCCTCATGGAGACACTAACTCCCCCCCTGTCCTCATGGAGACACTAACCCCCCCCTCTGTCCTCATAGGGACACTAACCCCCCCCTCTGTCCTCATGGAGGCACTAACCCCCCCTGTCTTCATGGGGACACTAACCCCTGTCCTCATGGGGACACTAACCCCCCCCTGTCTTCATGGGGACACTAACCCCTGTCCTCATGGGGACACTAACCCCCCTCTGTCCTCATGGGGACACTACCCCCCTCTGTCCTTATGGGGACACTAACCCCCCTCTGTCCTCCTAGGGACACTAACCCCCCTCTGTCCTCATGAGGACACTAACCCCCCTGTCCTCATGGAGACATAACCCCACCCCCTCTGTCCTCATAGGGACACTACCCCCCCCCCTCTGTCCTCATGGAGACACTAACCCCACTCCCTCTGTCCTCATGGGGACACTAAACCCCCTTCTGTCCTCATGGAGACACTAACTCCCCTGTTTGGGTCCCCCTGTCCTCATTGGGACACTAACCCCCCCCTCTGTCCTCATAGGGACACTAACCCCACCCCCTCTGTCCTCATGGAGGCACTAACCCCCCCTCTGTCCTCATGGGGACACTAACCCCCCCTCTGTCCTCATGGGGACACTAACCCCCCTGTCCTCATGGAGACACTACCCCCTGTCCTCATGGAACACTAACCCCTCCCTCTGTCCTCATGAGGACACTAACCCTCTGTCCTCATGAGGACACTAACCCCCCTGTGTCCTCATGGAGACACCAACCCCCTCTGTCCTCATGGAGACACTAACCCCCCTCATGGAGACACTCCCCCTCTGTCCTCATGGAGACACTAACCCCCTCTGTCCTCATGGGGACACTCCCCCTCTGTCCTCATGGGGACACTACCCCCCCCCCTGTCCTCATGGAGACACTACCCCCCCCCCTGTCCTCATGGAGACACTAACCCCTCCCTCTGTCCTCATGAGGACACTAACCCCCCCTCTGTCCTCATGAGGACACTAACTTCCCGTCCTCATGGAGACACCAACCCCCTCTGTCCTCATGGAGACACTAACCCCTCATGGAGACACTAACCCCCTCTGTCCTCATGGAGACACTAACCCCACCCTCTGTCCTCATGGAGACACTAAACCCTCTGTCCTCATGGAGACACTAACCCCCTGTCCTCATGGGACACTAACCCCCTCTGTCCTCATGGAGACACTAAACCCCCCTCTGTCCTCATGAGACACTAACCCCCTGTCCTCATGGAGACACTAACCCCCTCTGTCCTCATGGAGCTTTCCTCCCCCCTGTCCTCATGGAGCACTAACCCCTCTGTCTCCTCATGGGGACACTAAACCCCCCTCTGTCCTCATGGAGACACTAACCCCCCTCTGTCCTCATGGGGACACTAACCCCCCTCTGTCCTCATGGGGACACTAAACCCCCCTCTGTCCTCATGGAGACACTAACCCCCTGTCCTCAGGGTGCTGCTGAGGGTCCGGATGCTGTACTACCTGAAGGTGGAGGTGTTGGGTGAAGCTGCCAATCAAGCTGAAGGGATACCTGCCAGGTAACGTCATCGTCATGACAACGTCGTCACGGTGATGCCTCGCTGGATGCTGCTTTCTGATTGGACATAATGTGTGTATGTGTGTGTGTGTGTGTGTGTGTGTGTGTGTGTGTGTGTGTGTGTAGTAAGCTGGAAGTGTCTCTACCAGACATCGACTACATCGAGATCCCGGCTGCTTGGTGGGACACTGAAGCCGACAAGTCTCTGCTCATAGGAGTCCACAAGCACGGTGAGGCCACGCCCCCAAAGGCCGTCAGCCACTGTGCATTAGTGTGTGTGTAATATATGTGTGTGTGTCCCTCGACAGGCTACGAGCGGTACCACGCCATGCGAGCCGATCCAGACTTGTGTTTCCTGGAGAGAGTCGGGATGCCAGACGTCACCGCTCTGTCTGCTGAGCTGGGAGGAGAGGGGGGGGCTGAGAGGTGGAGCTCACACTCTCACACACACTCACACTCTCACACACACTCACACACTCACTCACACTCACACACACACTCACACACACACTCACACACACACACACACACACACACACTCACACACACACACACTCACACACACTCACACACACACACACACACACACACTCACACACACTCACACACTCACTCACACTCACACACACACTCACACTCTCACACACACTCACACACACACTCACACACACACTCACACACACACTCACACACACACACACACACTCACACACACTCACACTCACACACACACTCACACACACACACACACACACACACACACACTCACACACACACACACACACACACACACACACTCACACACACACACACACACACTACACTCACACACACACACACACACACACACACTCACACACACACACACTCCACACACACACTCCACACACACACACACACACTCACACACTCACACACACACACACACACACACACACACTACTCACACTCACACTCACACACACACACACACACTCCACACACACACACACACACACACACACTCACACACTCCACACACACACACACACACACACACCACACACACACACACACACACACACACACAACACACACACCACACACACACACACCACACACACACACACACACACACACACACACACACCACACACACACACACAACACACACACCACACACACACACACCACACACACACACACACACACACTCACTCCACACACACACACTCCACACACACACACACACACACACACACACACACACACACACACACACACACACACACACACACACACACACTCACACACACACACACACACACACACACACACACTCACACACACACTCACACTCACACACACACACACTCCACACACTCCACACACTCACTCACACTCCACACACCCACCCCACACACTCCACCACACTCACACACACACACACACACACACACTCCCACACACACACTCACACACACACCTCACCACACACACACACACACACACACTCACACACACACACACACACACACACACACACACACACACACACTCACACTCACACACACACACACACACTCACACACACACACACACACTCTCACACACACACACACACACCTCACACACACACACACCTCACACTCACACACACACACACACACACACACACACACACACACACACACACTCACACACACACTCACACTCACACACACACACACACACACACTCACACTCACACTCACACACACACTCACACTCACACTCACACTCACACACACACACTAGCTTTTCTTCATTTGTTCTACGTTAATATGTTAATCAAACAACAGCATTCTGCATTGTTTTCTTGCTGGTTATTGTCTGCATTCATCAGCTGAGAGGAGACGTGTCATCACGGTCTTCTTCCTCGTTGGTTTGAAACCTTCTGTTTTCATCTTCTTCTTCGTTGGTTTGAAACCTTCTGTTTTCATCTTCTTCTTCGTTGGTTTGAAGCCTTCTGTTTTCATCATCTTCTTCGTTGGTTTGAAACCTTCTGTTTTCATCTTCCTCGTTGGTTTAAAGCCTTCTGTTTTCATCTTCTTCGTTGGTTTGAAACCTTCTGTTTTCATCATCTTCTTCGTTGGTTTGAAACCTTCTGTTTTCATCTTCCTCGTTGGTTTAAAACCTTCTGTTTTCATCTTCTTCTTCGTTGGTTTGAAGCCTTCTGTTTTCATCTTCCTCGTTGGTTTGAAGCCTTCTGTTTTCATCTTCTTCGTTGGTTTAAAACCTTCTGTTTTCATCTTCTTCGTTGGTTTAAAACCTTCTGTTTTCATCTTCTTCCTCGTTGGTTTAAAACCTTCTGTTTTCATCTTCTTCCTCCTTGGTTTGAAACCTTCTGTTTTCATCTTCTTCTTCGTTGGTTTGAAGCCTTCTGTTTTCATCTTCTTCTTCGTTGGTTTGAAGCCTTCTGTTTTCATCTTCCTCGTTGGTTTGAAGCCTTCTGTTTTCATCTTCTTCGTTGGTTTAAAACCTTCTGTTTTCATCTTCTTCCTCGTTGGTTTAAAGCCTTCTGTTTTCATCTTCTTCCTCGTTGGTTTAAAACCTTCTGTTTTCATCTTCCTCATTGGTTTAAAACCTTCTGTTTTCATCTTCTTCTTCGTTGGTTTGAAACCTTCTGTTTTCATCTTCTTCGTTGGTTTGAAACCTTCTGTTTTCATCTTCTTCGTTGGTTTGAAGCCTTCTGTTTTCATCTTCTTCGTTGGTTTGAAACCTTCTGTTTTCATCTTCTTCGTTGGTTTGAAGCCTTCTGTTTTCATCTTCTTCTTCGTTGGTTTGAAGCCTTCTGTTTTCATCTTCTTCTTCGTTGGTTTGAAACCTTCTGTTTTCATCTTCTTCCTCGTTGGTTTGAAGCCTTCTGTTTTCATCTTCTTCGTTGGTTTGAAACCTTCTGTTTTCATCTTCTTCTTCGTTGGTTTGAAACCTTCTGTTTTCATCTTCTTCCTCGTTGGTTTGAAACCTTCTGTTTTCATCGTCTTCTTCGTTGGTTTGAAACCTTCTGTTTTCATCTTCTTCCTCGTTGGTTTGAAGCCTTCTGTTTTCATCTTCTTCGTTGGTTTGAAACCTTCTGTTTTCATCTTCTTCTTCGTTGGTTTGAAACCTTCTGTTTTCATCTTCTTCCTCGTTGGTTTGAAACCTTCTGTTTTCATCGTCTTCTTCGTTGGTTTGAAACCTTCTGTTTTCATCTTCTTCCTCGTTGGTTTGAAGCCTTCTGTTTTCATCTTCTTCGTTGGTTTGAAACCTTCTGTTTTCATCTTCTTCTTCGTTGGTTTGAAACCTTCTGTTTTCATCTTCTTCTTCGTTGGTTTAAAACCTTCTGTTTTCATCTTCTTCGTTGGTTTGAAACCTTCTGTTTTCATCTTCTTCTTCGTTGGTTTGAAACCTTCTGTTTTCATCTTCTTCTTCGTTGGTTTGAAGCCTTCTGTTTTCATCTTCTTCTCGTTGGTTTGAAGCCTTCTGTTTTCATCTTCCTCGTTGGTTTAAAACCTTCTGTTTTCATCTTTGTTTTTTGTTTCCTCTTGGTTTAAAACCTTCTGTTTTCATCTTCTTCCTCGTTGGTTTAAAACCTTCTGTTTTCATCTTCTTCCTCGTTGGTTTGAAACCTTCTGTTTTCATCTTCTTCTTCGTTGGTTTTAGCTTCTGTTTTCATCTTCCTCGTTGGTTTAAAACCTTCTGTTTTCATCTTCCTCGTTGGTTTGAAACCTTCTGTTTTCATCTTCTTCTTCGTTGGTTTGAAACCTTCTGTTTTCATCTTCTTCTTCGTTGGTTTGAAGCCTTCTGTTTTCATCTTCTTCTCGTTGGTTTGAAGCCTTCTGTTTTCATCTTCTTCTGTTGGTTTGAAGCCTTCTGTTTTCATCTTCTTCCTCGTTGGTTTGAAGCCTTCTGTTTTCATCTTCCTCGTTGGTTTGAAACCTTCTGTTTTCATCTTCTTCCTCGTTGGTTTGAAACCTTCTGTTTTCATCTTCTTCGTTGGTTTAAAACCTTCTGTTTTCATCTTCTTCGTTGGTTTGAAACCTTCTGTTTTCATCTTCTTCTTCGTTGGTTTGAAACCTTCTGTTTTCATCTTCTGTTGGTTTGGTTGTTTTTTTTTCTCGTTGGTTTGAAACCTTCTGTTTTCATCTTCTTCGTTGGTTTGAAACCTTCTGTTTTCATCTTCTTCCTCGTTGGTTTGAAACCTTCTGTTTTCATCTTCTTCGTTGGTTTGAAACCTTCTGTTTTCATCTTCTTCGTTGGTTTTTTGTTTTTTTTTTGGTTTCCTTCTGTTTTCATCTTCTTCGTTGGTTTGAAGCCTTCTGTTTTCATCTTCTTCGTTGGTTTGAAACCTTCTGTTTTCATCTTCTTCTTCGTTGGTTTGAAACCTTCTGTTTTCATCTTCTTCCTCGTTGGTTTGAAACCTTCTGTTTTCATCTTCTTCGTTGGTTTGAAACCTTCTGTTTTCATCTTCTTCGTTGGTTTAACCTTCTGTTTTCATCTTCTTCTTGGTTTAAACCTTCTGTTTTCATCTTCCTCGTTGGTTTAAAACCTTCTGTTTTCATCTTCTTCGTTGGTTTGAAACCTTCTGTTTTCATCTTCTTCTTCGTTGGTTTGAAACCTTCTGTTTTCATCTTCTTCCTCGTTGGTTTAAAACCTTCTGTTTTCATCTTCCTCGTTGGTTTGAAACCTTCTGTTTTCATCTTCTTCTTCGTTGGTTTGAAACCTTCTGTTTTCATCTTCTTCTTCGTTGGTTTGAAGCCTTCTGTTTTCATCTTCTTCTTCGTTGGTTTGAAGCCTTCTGTTTTCATCTTCCTCGTTGGTTTAAAACCTTCTGTTTTCATCTTCCTCGTTGGTTTGAAACCTTCTGTTTTCATCTTCTTCTTCGTTGGTTTGAAACCTTCTGTTTTCATCTTCTTCTTCGTTGGTTTGAAACCTTCTGTTTTCATCTTCTTCTTCGTTGGTTTGAAGCCTTCTGTTTTCATCTTCTTCGTTGGTTTGAAACCTTCTGTTTTCATCTTCCTCGTTGGTTTGAAACCTTCTGTTTTCATCTTCTTCTTCGTTGGTTTGAAACCTTCTGTTTTCATCTTCTTCGTTGGTTTAAAACCTTCTGTTTTCATATTCTTCCTCGTTGGTTTGAAACCTTCTGTTTTCATCTTCTTCGTTGGTTTGAAGCCTTCTGTTTTCATCTTCTTCGTTGGTTTGAAGCCTTCTGTTTTCATCTTCTTCGTTGGTTTGAAGCTTCGTGGAGGGCGCTGCGTGTGTCGTCCTCTGAGTCATAGAAGACGTTGCTCAACGGGACTTTGGCTTATTAAAGATTTCTTCTTCTCTTGTTTCTTTGTCAGTGTGAACAAAAGTGAGGAGGTGAAGGACGAAGCAGAAGGCAAAGCTGAAGGAGGGGAGGACCAAGACGAGAGCAGCAAGGTGGAGACGCCTGTGGTTACCAGCAGTAATGACACCTGTGTGGAGGTCATGCTGTCTTTAATACATATGTAATATGATGATGAGGACATTATTAGGTTTCATTGATCGTTTCTTCTTAGAACATCAGTCACAAGTTCATTCAGCTGATTCAAACATCTGTAGCTTGAGATCCTGTTGTTTTAGATTTAATGAATGTTTTGTAGTTGAACATCATAGTTTTCATTGTGGAGAAATTAACTCAGAAAAAGATTCAGTTTAATCTAAAAAAGAGTATCATAAACATCAAGAGTTTAATCTGTTGATTCGATTTATATATTTAGACAATATTCTGATATTTAACCAGATGTGTTGGATGATCTTTGTGTGTTTAACAGGGAGAAGAAACCTGCTCCAGTACGGACACCTCCGACAAACCTGACAGTACCGGTCCAGGTGAGACAGACACATCTAAACCAGCTAGTCTCTATGTTTATAAACCAGCTAGTCTCTATATATATAAAGCAGCTAGTCTCTATGTATATAAACCAGCTAGTCTCTATATATATAAACCAGCTAGTCTCTATGTATATAAACCAGCTAGTCTCTATATATATAAACCAGCTAGTCTCTATGTATCTAAACCAGCTAGTCTCTATATATATAAACCAGCTAGTCTCTATGTATATAAACCAGCTAGTCTCTATATATATAAACCAGCTAGTCTCTATGTATATAAACCAGCTAGTCTCTATATATATAAACCAGCTAGTCTCTATGTATCTAAACCAGCTAGTCTCTATATATATAAACCAGCTAGTCTCTATATCTAAACCAGCTAGTCTCTATATATCTAAACCAGCTAGTCTCTCTATCTAAACCAGCTAGTCTCTATATATATAAACCCAGCTAGTCTCTATATCTAAACCAGCTAGTCTCTATATATATAAACCCAGCTAGTCTCTATATCTAAACCAGCTAGTCTCTATATATATAAACCAGCTAGTCTCTATATCTAAACCAGCTAGTCTCTATATATATAAACCAGCTAGTCTCTATATCTAAACCAGCTAGTCTCTATATATATAAACCCAGCTAGTCTCTATATATATAAACCAGCTAGTCTCTATATATATAAACCAGCTAGTCTCTATATATATAAACCCAGCTAGTCTCTATATATATAAACCAGCTAGTCTCTATATATATAAACCAGCTAGTCTCTTATATATATAAACCCAGCTAGTCTCTATATATATAAACCCAGCTAGTCTCTATATATATAAACCCAGCTAGTCTCTATATATATAAACCCAGCTAGTCTCTATATATATAAACCCAGCTAGTCTCTATATATATAAACCCAGCTAGTCTCTATATATATAAACCCAGCTAGTCTCTATATATATAAATCCAGCTAGTCTCTATATATATAAACCCAGCTAGTCTCTATATATATAAACCCAGCTAGTCTCTATATATATAAACCCAGCTAGTCTCTATATATATAAACCCAGCTAGTCTCTATATATATAAACCAGCTAGTCTCTATATATATAAACCCAGCTAGTCTCTATATATATATAAACCCAGCTAGTCTCTATATATATAAACCCAGCTAGTCTCTATATCTAAACCAGCTAGTCTCTATATATATAAACCCAGCTAGTCTCTATATATATAAACCCAGCTAGTCTCTATAAATATAAACCCAGCTAGTCTCTATATATATATAAACCAGCTAGTCTCTATATATATAAACCCAGCTAGTCTCTATATATATAAACCCTGCTAGTCTCTATATATATATAAACCCAGCTAGTCTCTATATATATAAACCCAGCTAGTCTCTATATCTAAACCAGCTAGTCTCTATATATATAAACCCTGCTAGTCTCTATATATATATAAACCCAGCTAGTCTCTATATCTAAACCAGCTAGTCTCTATATCTAAACCAGCTAGTCTCTATATCTAAACCAGCTAGTCTCTATATATATAAACCAGCTAGTCTCTATATATATAAACCAGCTAGTCTCTATATCTAAACCAGCTAGTCTCTATATATATAAACCCAGCTAGTCTCTATATCTAAACCAGCTAGTCTCTATATATATAAACCAGCTAGTCTCTATATATATAAACCCAGCTAGTCTCTATATATATAAACCCAGCTAGTCTCTATATATATAAACCCAGCTAGTCTCTATAAATATAAACCCAGCTAGTCTCTATATATATAAACCAGCTAGTCTCTATATATATAAACCCAGCTAGTCTCTATATATATAAACCCTGCTAGTCTCTATATATATATAAACCCAGCTAGTCTCTATATATATAAACCCAGCTAGTCTCTATATATATAAACCCAGCTAGTCTCTATATATATAAACCCTGCTAGTCTCTATATATATATAAACCCAGCTAATCTCTATATATATAAACCCAGCTAGTCTCTATATATATAAACCCTGCTAGTCTCTATATATATATAAACCCAGCTAGTCTCTATATCTAAACCAGCTAGTCTCTATATCTAAACCAGCTAGTCTCTATATCTAAACCAGCTAGTCTCTATATATATATAAACCCAGCTAGTCTCTATATCTAAACCAGCTAGTCTCTATATATATAAACCAGCTAGTATCTATATATATAAACCAGCTAGTCTCTATATCTAAACCAGCTAGTCTCTATATATATAAACCCAGCTAGTCTCTATATCTAAACCAGCTACTCTCTATATATATATAAACCCAGCTAGTCTCTATATCTAAACCAGCTAGTCTCTATATCTAAACCAGCTAGTCTCTATATATATAAACCCAGCTAGTCTCGATATCTAAACCAGCTAGTCGCTATATCTAAACCAGCTAGTCTCTATATATATATAAACCCAGCTAGTCTCTATATATATATAAACCCAGCTAGATCTCTACATATATATAAACCCAGCTAGTCTCTATATATATATAAACCCAGCTAGATCTCTACATATATATAAACCCAGCAAGTCTCTATATCTAAACCAGCTAGTCTCTATATCTAAACCAGCTAGTCTCTATATATATAAACCCAGCTAGTCTCTATATTGTGTTTTTATCTAAACCCAGCTAGTCTCTCTATCTAAACCAGCTAGTCTCTATATATATAAACCCAGCTAGTCTCTCTATCTAAACCAGCTAGTCTCTCTATATATAAACCCAGCTAGTCTCTATATCTAAACCAGCTAGTCTCTTTATATATAAACCAGCTAGTCTCTATATCTAAACCAGCTAGTCTCTATATATATAAACCAGCTAGTCTCTATATCTAAACCAGCTAGTCTCTATATATATATAAACCCAGCTAGTCTCTCTATATATATAAACCCAGCTAGTCTCTATATATATAAATCCAGCTAGTCTCTATATATATAAACCCAGCTAGTCTCTATATATATAAACCCAGCTAGTCTCTATATATATAAACCCAGCTAGTCTCTATAAATATTAAACCCAGCTAGTCTCTTATATATATATAAACCCAGCTAGTCTCTATATATATAAACCCAGCTAGTCTCTATATCTAAACCAGCTAGTCTCTATATATATAAACCCAGCTAGTCTCTATATATATAAACCCAGCTAGTCTCTATATATATAAACCCAGCTAGTCTCTATATATATAAACCAGCTAGTCTCTATATATATAAACCAGCTAGTCTCTATATATAAACCTCTAGTCTCTATATATATAAACCCAGCTAGTCTCTATATATATAAACCCAGCTAGTCTCTTATATATAAACCCAGCTAGTCTCTATATCTAAACCAGCTAGTCTCTATATATATATATAAACCCAGCTAGTCTCTATATCTAAACCAGCTAGTCTCTATATCTAAACCAGCTAGTCTCTATATATATAAACCAGCTAGTCTCTATATATAAACCAGCTAGTCGCTATATCTAAACCAGCTAGTCTCTATATATATATAAACCCAGCTAGTCTCTATATATATATAAACCCAGCTAGATCTCTACATATATATAAACCCAGCTAGTCTCTATATATAAACCAGCTAGTCTCTATATATAAACCAGCTAGTCTCTATATATATAAACCCAGCTAGTCTCTATATCTAAACCAGCTAGTCTCTATATATATAAACCCAGCTAGTCTCTATATATATAAACCCAGCTAGTCTCTATATATAAACCAGCTAGTCTCTATATATATAAACCAGCTAGTCTCTATATCTAAACCAGCTAGTCTCTATATATATATAAACCAGCTAGTCTCTATATCTAAACCAGCTAGTCTCTATATTAAACCAGCTAGTCTCTATATCTAAACCAGCTAGTCTCTATATATATATAACCCAGCTAGTCTCTATATCTAAACCAGCTAGTCTCTATATATATAAACCAGCTAGTCTCTATATATATAAACCAGCTAGTCTCTATATCTAAACCAGCTAGTCTCTATATATATAAACCCAGCTAGTCTCTATATCTAAACCAGCTAGTCTCTATATATATAAACCCAGCTAGTCTCGATATCTAAACCAGCTAGTCGCTATATCTAAACCAGCTAGTCTCTATATATATATAAACCCAGCTAGTCTCTATATATATATAAACCCAGCTAGATCTCTACATATATATAAACCCAGCTAGTCTCTATATCTAAACCAGCTAGTCTCTAATATATATAAACCCAGCTAGTCTCTATATCTAAACCAGCTAGTCTCTATATCTAAACCAGCTAGTCTCTATATATATAACCAGCTAGTCTCTATATATCTAAACCCAGCTAGTCTCTCTATCTAAACCAGCTAGTCTCTATATATATAAACCCAGCTAGTCTCTATATCTAAACCAGCTAGTCTCTATATATATAAACCCAGCTAGTCTCTATATCTAAACCAGCTAGTCTCTTTATATATAAACCAGCTAGTCTCTATATCTAAACCAGCTAGTCTCT
Source organism: Ophiodon elongatus (assembly GCA_016806645.1). Lineage (NCBI taxonomy): Eukaryota > Metazoa > Chordata > Actinopteri > Perciformes > Hexagrammidae > Ophiodon > Ophiodon elongatus. The sequence continues at coordinate 5,322 of JACSYO010000180.1, read as the reverse complement.
ATATATATAAACCAGCTAGTCTCTATATCTAAACCAGCTAGTCTCTATATATATAAACCAGCTAGTCTCTTTTAAACCAGCTAGTCTCTATATATATAAACCCAGCTAGTCTCTTATATATATAAACCCAGCTAGTCTCTATATATATAAACCCAGCTAGTCTCTATATATATAAACCCAGCTAGTCTCTATATATATAAACCCAGCTAGTCTCTATAAATATAAACCCAGCTAGTCTCTATATATATAAACCCAGCTAGTCTCTATATCTAAACCAGCTAGTCTCTATATATAAACCCAGCTAGTCTCTATATCTAAACCAGCTAGTCTCTATATATATAAACCAGCTAGTCTCTATATCTAAACCAGCTAGTCTCAATATATAAACCCAGCTAGTCTCTATATCTAAACCAGCTAGTCTCTATATATATAAAACAGCTAGTCTCTATATATATAAACCAGCTAGTCTCTATATATATAAACCCAGCTAGTCTCTATATCTAAACCAGCTAGTCTCTATATCTAAACCAGCTAGTCTCTATATCTAAACCAGCTAGTCTCTATATATATAAACCAGCTAGTCTCATATATATAAACCAGCTAGTCTCTATATATCTAAACCAGCTAGTCTCTATATATATATAAACCCAGCTAGTCTCTATATCTAAACCAGCTAGTCTCTATATATATAAACCCAGCTAGTCTCTATATATATAAACCCAGCTAGTCTCTATATATATAAACCCAGCTAGTCTCTATATATATATTTATATTTAACCCAGCTAGTCTCTATATATAAACCAGCTAGTCTCTATATATATATTAAACCCAGCTAGTCTCTATATATAAACCAGCTAGTCTCTATATATAAACCAGCTAGTCTCTATATATATAAACCCAGCTAGTCTCTATATATATAAACCAGCTAGTCTCTATATATATAAACCAGCTAGTCTCTTATATTAACCGCTAGTCTCTATATATATATAAACCCGCTAGTCTCTATATTAAACCAGCTAGTCTCTATATCTAAACCAGCTAGTCTCTATATTAAACCAGCTAGTCTCTATATATATAAACCCAGCTAGTCTCTATATTATATATATATAAACCAGCTAGTTCTATATTAAACCAGCTAGTCTCTATATTAAACCAGCTAGTCTCTATATTAAACCAGCTAGTCTCTATATCTAAACCAGCTAGTCTCTATATATATAAACCCAGCTAGTCTCGATATCTAAACCAGCTAGTCGCTATATCTAAACCAGCTAGTCTCTATATATATATAAACCCAGCTAGTCTCTATATATATATAAACCCAGCTAGATCTCTACATATATATAAACCCAGCTAGTCTCTATATATATATAAACCCAGCTAGATCTCTACATATATATAAACCCAGCAAGTCTCTATATCTAAACCAGCTAGTCTCTATATCTAAACCAGCTAGTCTCTATATATATAAACCCAGCTAGTCTCTATATATCTAAACCCAGCTAGTCTCTCTATCTAAACCAGCTAGTCTCTATATATATAAACCCAGCTAGTCTCTATATCTAAACCAGCTAGTCTCTCTATATATAAACCCAGCTAGTCTCTATATCTAAACCAGCTAGTCTCTTTATATATAAACCAGCTAGTCTCTATATCTAAACCAGCTAGTCTCTATATATATAAACCAGCTAGTCTCTATATCTAAACCAGCTAGTCTCTATATATATAAACCAGCTAGTCTCTATATCTAAACCAGCTAGTCTCTATATATATAAACCCAGCTAGTCTCTCTATATATATAAACCCAGCTAGTCTCTATATATATAAATCCAGCTAGTCTCTATATATATAAACCCAGCTAGTCTCTATATATATAAACCCAGCTAGTCTATATAAATATAAACCCAGCTAGTCTCTATGTATATAAACCCAGCTAGTCTCTATATCTAAACCAGCTAGTCTCTATATATAAACCCAGCTAGTCTCTATATCTAAACCAGCTAGTCTCTATATATATATAAACCAGCTAGTCTCTATATCTAAACCAGCTAGTCTCAATATATAAACCCAGCTAGTCTCTATATCTAAACCAGCTAGTCTCTATATATATAAAACAGCTAGTCTCTATATAGATAAACCAGCTAGTCTCTCTATATATAAACCCAGCTAGTCTGTATATCTAAACCAGCTAGTCTCTATATCTAAACCAGCTAGTCTCTATATCTAAACCAGCTAGTCTCTATATATATAAACCAGCTAGTCTCCATATATATAAACCAGCTAGTCTCTCTATATCTAAACCAGCGAGTCTCTATATATATATAAACCCAGCTAGTCTCTATATCTAAACCAGCTAGTCTCTATATATCTAAACCAGCTAGTCTCTATATATATAAACCCAGCTAGTCTCTATATATATAAACCCAGCTAGTCTCTATATATATATATTTGTGTTTTTTGTTTTTTTTTGTGTTTTGTGTTTTTGTTTGTGTTTTTAAACCAGCTAGTCGCTATATCTAAACCAGCTAGTCTCTATATATATATAAACCCAGCTAGTCTCTATATATATATAAACCCAGCTAGATCTCTACATATATATAAACCCAGCAAGTCTCTATATCTAAACCAGCTAGTCTCTATATCTAAACCAGCTAGTCTCTATATATATAAACCCAGCTAGTCTCTATATCTAAACCAGCTAGTCTCTATATATCTAAACCCAGCTAGTCTCTCTATATATAAACCCAGCTAGTCTCTATATCTAAACCAGCTAGTCTCTATATATATAAACCAGCTAGTCTCTATATCTAAACCAGCTAGTCTCTATATATATAAACCAGCTAGTCTCTATATCTAAACCAGCTAGTCTCTATATATATAAACCGTGTTTTTCAGCTAGTCTCTATATATATAAACCCAGCTAGTCTCTATAAATATAAACCCAGCTAGTCTCTATATATATAAACCAGCTAGTCTCTATATATATAAACCCAGCTAGTCTCTATATATATAAACCCAGCTAGTCTCTATATATATAAACCCAGCTAGTCTATATAAATATAAACCCAGCTAGTCTCTATGTATATAAACCCAGCTAGTCTCTATATCTAAACCAGCTAGTCTCTATATATAAACCCAGCTAGTCTCTATATCTAAACCAGCTAGTCTCTATATATATAAACCAGCTAGTCTCTATATCTAAACCAGCTAGTCTCAATATATAAACCCAGCTAGTCTCTATATCTAAACCAGCTAGTCTCTATATATATAAAACAGCTAGTCTCTATATAGATAAACCAGCTAGTCTCTCTATATATAAACCCAGCTAGTCTGTATATCTAAACCAGCTAGTCTCTATATCTAAACCAGCTAGTCTCTATATCTAAACCAGCTAGTCTCTATATATATAAACCAGCTAGTCTCCATATATATAAACCAGCTAGTCTCTCTATATCTAAACCAGCGAGTCTCTATATATATATAAACCCAGCTAGTCTCTATATCTAAACCAGCTAGTCTCTATATATCTAAACCAGCTAGTCTCTATATATATAAACCCAGCTAGTCTCTATATATATAAACCCAGCTAGTCTCTATATATATATAAACCCAGCTAGTCTCTATATTAAACCAGCTATCTCTATATATATATAAACCCAGCTAGTCTCTATATATATATATATAAACCCAGCTAGTCTCTATATATAAACCAGCTAGTCTCTATATCTAAACCAGCTAGTCTCTATATATATAAACCCAGCTAGTCTCTATATATATAAACCAGCTAGTCTCTCTATATCTAAACCAGCTAGTCTCTATATATATAAAGCAGCTAGTCTCTCTATATCTAAACCAGCTAGTCTCTATATATATAAACCCAGCTAGTCTCTATATATATAAACCCAGCTAGTCTCTATATATATATATAAACCCAGCTAGTCTCGATATATATAAACCCAGCTAGTCTCTATATCTAAACCAGCTAGTCTCTATATCTAAACCAGCTAGTCTCTATATCTAAACCAGCTAGTCTCTATATCTAAACCAGCTGAATCTCTATATATATAAACCAGCTGAATCTCTATATATATAAACCCAGCTGAGTCTCTATAAATAAGCAGCTAGTCTCTATATATATAAACCAGCTAGTCTCTATATATAAACCCTGCTAGTCTCTATATATATATAAACCCAGCTGGTCTCTATATATATAAGCAGCTGGTCTCTATATCTAAACCAGCTAGTCTCTATCTAAACCAGCTAGTCTCTATGGCCAACCAGCTGAGTCTCTCTATATCTAAACCAGCTAGTCTCTATATATATAAACCAGCTAGTATCTATATATATAAACCAGCTAGTCTCTATATCTAAACCAGCTAGTCTCTATATATATAAACCCAGCTAGTCTCTATATCTAAACCAGCTACTCTCTATATATATATAAACCCAGCTAGTCTCTATATCTAAACCAGCTAGTCTCTATATATATAAACCCAGCTAGTCTCTATATATATATAAACCCAGCTAGTCGCTATATCTAAACCAGCTAGTCTCTATATATATATAAACCCAGCTAGTCTCTATATATATATAAACCCAGCTAGATCTCTACATATATATAAACCCAGCTAGTCTCTATATATATATATAAACCCAGCTAGTCTCGATATATATAAACCCAGCTAGTCTCTATATCTAAACCAGCTAGTCTCTATATATATAAACCAGCTAGTCTCCATATATATAAACCAGCTAGTCTCTCTATATCTAAACCAGCGAGTCTCTATATATATATAAACCCAGCTAGTCTCTATATCTAAACCAGCTAGTCTCTATATCTAAACCAGCTAGTCTCTATATATATAAAACAGCTAGTCTCTATATATATAAACCAGCTAGTCTCTATATATATATAAAACAGCTAGTCTCTATATATATAAACCAGCTAGTCTCTATATCTAAACCAGCTAGTCTCTATATATATATAAAACAGCTAGTCTCTATATATATAAACCAGCTAGTCTCTATATCTAAGCCAGCTAGTGTCTATATATATAAGCCATTGAATACCGATATCTAAACCAGCTGAGTCGCCCTATATCTAAACCAGCTAGTCTCTATATATATATAAACCCAGCTAGTCTCTATATATATATAAACCCAGCTAGATCTCTACATATATATAAACCCAGCAAGTCTCTATATCTAAACCAGCTAGTCTCTATATCTAAACCAGCTAGTCTCTATATATATAAACCCAGCTAGTCTCTATATCTAAACCAGCTAGTCTCTATATATCTAAACCCAGCTAGTCTCTCTATCTAA
>JACSYO010000179.1:12500-19140 GCA_016806645.1 Ophiodon elongatus | reverse complement strand
TTTTTCTGTTATTTCTGCGACGTGCTCCACTAACCCTATTTCTGCTCTTTCCTGTTCTCTACTTTTATACCTACCACTCATATCACTTCCCTTCCTCCCGTCACTCCTTGACGTCTCATTCGGAGTGTCGGACAGGAATTCAGATACCCCTATCCCGGGGAGGTGGGGCTCTTGGTGTAGACACATCATCCCTACTTTTTCTGTTATTTCTGCTGCGTACTCCACTAACCCTAAACCTAACCCTCTTCCACCCTGACTCCTAACCCTAACCCTTAATTTCTAACCCTAACCCTCTAACCCTAGACCTAACCCTAACCCTTTTTTAACCCTAACCCTAACCTTAACCTCTAACCTCTAGACCTAACCTTAACCCTGACCCTAACCCTCTAACCTCTAGACCTAACCCTTTAACCTCTAACCCTAACCTTAACCTCTAACCTCTAGACCTAACCCTAACCTCTGACCCTAACCCTCTAACCTCTAGACCTAACCCTAACCTCTGACCCTAACCCTTAACCCTTAACCCTCTGACCCTAACCTCAACCCTCTAACCGTAACCTCTACCCTTAACCTCTAACCCCTAACCCTAACTTGGTACTCTGACCTTAGCCTCAACCTTGAACCTTATCCCTTACTCTGACTTTTTAACCCCTAACCTTTACTTTTAATCCTAATTTATATTCTTAACCCTTACTTTAACCCTTACCCTTGCCGACCCTACTATTATCTGACCTTCTTACCCCACCTTTAACCTTTATCCGTCACCTCAGCATCACACTCTCTATTAGAGACTTTTTTACAATCATTCTTATCCCTGTTCTATTCTAGGGTCTTAGTACATACGGCAGGGGGATTCTAAGTGATATGCGCTGGCCCGTGCCTTGCCTTAGATCTCTATTCAACCACGAAGTCGTCGGACGACGTGGGGAGATCTATGGGTTCATGTCTTCATCCTAACCCTAACCCTAACCCTAACCCTAACCCTAACCCTAACCCTAACCCCTAACCCTAACCCCTAACCCTAACCCCTAACCCTAACCCCTAACCCTAACCCCTAACTCCTAACCCTAGCCCTAACCCTAGCCCTAACCCTAGCCCTAACCCTAGACCTAACCCTAGACCTAACCCTAGACCTAACCCTAGACCTAACCCTAGACCTAACCCTAGACCTAACCCTAACCCTAGACCTAGACCTAACCCTAGACCTAACCCTAACCCTCTAACCTCTAGACCTAACCCTAACCCTTAACCTCTAGACCTAACCCTAACCCTTAACCTCTAGACCTAACCCTAACCCTTAACCTCTAGACCTAACCCTAACCCTTAACCTCTAGACCTAACCCTAACCTAACCTCTAACCCTAACCTTAACCTCTAACCTCTAGACCTAACCCTAACCTCTGACCCTAACCCTCTAACCTCTAGACCTAACCCTAACCCTTAACCTCTAACCCTAACCTTAACCTCTAACCTCTAGACCTAACCCTAACCTCTGACCCTAACCCTCTAACCTCTAGACCTAACCCTAACCTCTGACCCTAACCCTTAACCCTTAACCCTCTGACCCTAACCTCAACCCTCTAACCGTAACCTCTACCCTTAACCTCTAACCCCTAACCCTAACTTGGTACTCTGACCTTAGCCTCAACCTTGAACCTTATCCCTTACTCTGACTTTTTAACCCCTAACCTTTACTTTTAATCCTAATTTATATTCTTAACCCTTACTTTAACCCTTACCCTTGCCGACCCTACTATTATCTGACCTTCTTACCCCACCTTTAACCTTTATCCGTCACCTCAGCATCACACTCTCTATTAGAGACTTTTTTATAATCATTCTTATCCCTGTTCTATTCTAGGGTCTTAGTACATACGGCGGGGGGATTGTAAGTGATATGCGCTGGCCCGTGCCTTGCCTTAGATCTCTATACAACCACGAAGTTGTCGGACGACGTGGGGAGATCTATGGGTTCATGTCTTCATCCTAACCCTAACCCTTTTTTTTTTTATAATCATTCTTATCCCTGTTCTATTCTAGGGTCTTAGTACATACGGCAGGGGGATTCTAAGTGATATGCGGTGGCCCGTGCCTTGCCTTAGATCTCTATTCAACCACGAAGTCGTCGGACGACGTGGGGAGATCTATAGGTTCATGTCTCCATCCTAACCCAAACTGACTTTGAAAATTGCTTAAATTCGAGAACTAGTTCTTCCCAAAGTCCTAGAATCTCGCGGATCGTACCAATGGAAAGCGCGTGGGCGATTTACTCTTCACAGAGACAACTTTCAAATCTCTACAACATTCACAGAAAAACGTATTCGACCCAAACTGACTTTGAACGTGCTTTTCATCCCTAACCCTAACCACAAAGTCGTCGGACGACGTGGGGAGATCCATGGGTTCATGTCTTCATCCTAACCCTAGAATATCCTAGCACATTCACATACACAACTGCCAGAACTAGTACTTCCCAAGGTCCTCGATCCGCGCGGATGGTACCAATGGAAGGCCCGTGGGCAGTTTAGTAGATACGGAAAAAACTTCCAAGTCTCTACGACCTTCACAAAGAAAGTTATTCGACCCAAACTGACTTTTAAATTCTAGAACTAGTACTTCCCAAGGTCCTAGAACCTCGCCGATCATACAGATGGAAAGCGCGTGGGTGGTTTACTATTCACAGAGACAACTTTCAAGTCTCTACGACATTCACAGAAAACGTTATTCGACCCAAACTGACTTCGAACGTGGTTTTCATCCCTAACCCCTAACCCTATCCCTTATCCCTTAAGCCTAATCCTTATCCCTTATCCCTAACCCTAACCCCCTAACCCTAACCACCAAAGTCCATTTTAAAGACACCGCCCAGTCGATCCGGCTTGGCCCAGTTACTATACCCAGAACCAACTTACAAGTCCATAGCACATTCACAGAAAAAGTTATTCAAGAAGGGCTGATGGTGATGTGGTTATCATCCCTAACCCTAACCCTTTATAACGCTAACACACAGTCTGAAAGAAACTGAAATATGATATATTAAAAAGAAACATCACAATGTTTTATTGATTGTTTTTAACAACAGCGACATATACAGTCTATTTAGAAAAACACTTTTTATATCAACTGATATAAACACATGATTTGAAGTTCACACAGTAAAGTTTGGAATCATCAACAAACAGCTGGGTAAAATGAAGTTTCACTTATTAAAAAGATCTGTGTCCCTCAAATGGATCACAACCATAACAGGAAGGAGGCCATTGAGCTGAAGGATGCCCGTCAGGGTTAACAGGTTAGGGTTCAGGGGTTAGGAAATAGAGTTAGGGTTAGGAAATAGGGTTAGCAGGTTAGTGGTTAGGGGGTTAGGAAATGGGGTTAGGGTTAGGAAATAGGGTTTTAGGGTTAGGGTTAGGGTTAGGAAATAGGGTTAGCAGGTTAGGGGTTAGGGGGTTAGGGTTCGGAAGCCATTGGATACCGGTTTGGACGAGTTCTTTACTCGGTTGGCCTCAAGGGGATAGATCCAGAACACCCTGGGACTACTTCAGGGTCCTCCAAGGAACCTGCTGCCCCCCGACTCCACCCCAGTTAGGGTTAGGGGGTAAAGGGTCAGGGGGTAGAGGGTGGATCAAATGGAGAAAGGTTCAGGGGGTAAATGGTAGATGAAATGGAGAAAGGGTCAGGGGGTAAAGGGTGGATGAAATGGGTAAAGGGTGGATGAAATGGAGAAAGGGTGGATGAAACGGAGAAAGGGTCAGGGATAAAGGGTGGATGAAATGGAGAAAGGGTGGATGAAATTGGGAAAGGGTCAGGTGGTAAAGGGTGGATGAAATGGAGAAAGGGTGGATGAAATGGAGAAAGGGTCAGGGGGTAAAGGGTGGATGAAATGGAGAAAGGGTCAGGGGGTAAAGGGTGGATGAAATGGAGAAAGGGTCAGGGGTAAAGGGTGGATGAAATGGAGAAAGGGTCAGGGGATAAAGGGTGGATGAAATGGAGAAAGGGTCAGGGGTAAAGGGTGGATGAAATGGAGAAAGGGTCAGGGGTAAAGGGTGGATGAAATGGAGAAAGGGTCAGGGGTAAAGGGTGGATGAAATGGAGAAAGGGTCAGGGGTAAAGGGTGGATGAAATGGTAAAGGGTGGATGAAATGGAGAAAGGGTCAGGGGTAAAGGGTGGATGAAATGGAGAAAGGGTCAGGGGTAAAGGGTGGATGAAATGGAGAAAGGGTCAGGGGTAAAGGGTGGATGAAATGGAGAAAGGGTCAGGGGTAAAGGGTGGATGAAATAGGTAAAGGGTGGATGAAATGGAGAAAGGGTGGATGAAATAGGGAAAGTAAAGACCAGCGTTGGTCCAAACTGTCCTGCGTCAACACCCAATTGCTGTGATTACAAAATGTGAAACACAACTACAAACTATCAATCGATATAGTTAACAATAAAATCTATTTTTGTACAGATTCATTTAAATTTTGAGACCAAAATAAGAAAACAGACATTTTGGTTCAATATCTCTGTAAAACATTATCCATACAATCTTTACATATGCAGTGAGTATTATTATTCTTATTTATAACAATCATTGTAATCTCAGGTACAGCATATAAATAGTGGGTGATATCTGGAATAAAACGATTGATAATGATTTATTGATTTCAAACTCTCTTGCTCAATCACAAACAGCAGCTGAAATGAAAGGCACCATGACGACATGATGGACACGCCCCTTTGTGACATCACAGAAGGGGGCGTCGTGTTGGGCAAATGAAAAGTAATGAAATAATGTTAACTTCTGTTAATTATATTTAAAGTTCCATTGCTCTTTGTTCAGTAAAGGAATACTGCTACTGGTGCCGGATGATGTAGTGACACTTGGTGGTAACAACTGGTAAAGGACATGTTCCAGATAATAAAAGACACTACCCAGGTGCATCATGGGAAGTGTAGGATGTAGTGTTTTGGGACTAAAGCTGAGGATAGCTCGACGTCTTTTAATTTGTCTCTCACAACAACAGCTGGAGGTTTGATTACATTTTGAGTTCATGTCAGATGAAGACCAAATTCTAAATTATTTATTTTATTTATTTATTTTTACTATCTTTATAAGGACGAATCAAAATCATGGATCGATACTGCCGAAGTCATTTACAGCCAAAACAAAACCTCTTTACTTCATTGTTCTGTGCGAAAAGGTGAAACCATTAAAGATCCCTGATTGGCTCAAGCACATATCACTCAACCACCTGTCCATCCCACCTCCAGAGCAGCTGTCCAATCACACGACAGTCAATGAAGAACACTCTCAGAGCCTTCCAGCCAATCACACGTCAGCCCTCTTCCTTGAGCCCGCCCCTTCCTGTCCCTCTTCATCTTCTGTGGATCGAGCGATGATGGTGTCACGACACCTCCTCCTCCTCCTCCTCCTCCTCCTCGTCCTCCTTCCCTTCCTCCCCTCCTCCTCCTGTTCCCTCCTGTTCCCTCCCCTCCTCCTCTCCCCTCCTCTTCTTCTCCAACCTTCTCCTTCTCTTGCTCTCCTTTTTACCTGTCTGCTCCTTCCTCTCCTCCATCTGTCTCTGTCACTGGTGCCTCCCCTACTCTTTCCCCTTCTGTCTCCCCCTCAAGTCTCTCTGTCTCCTCCTCTGTCTCCCTCTCAAGTCTCTCTGTCTCCTTCTCTTTCTCCCCCTCTATCTCCCCCTCAAGTCTCTCTGTCTCCTCCTCTGTCTCCCCCTCAAGTCTCTCTGTCTCCTCCTCTTTCTCCCCCTCTGTCTCCCCCTCAAGTCTCTCTGTCTCCTCCTCTGTCTCCCCCTCAAGTCTCTCTGTCTCCTCCTCTTTCTCCCCCTCTGTCTCCCCCTCAAGTCTCTCTGTCTCCCCCTCTGTCTCCTCCTCAAGTCTCTCTGTCTCCCCCTCTGTCTCCCCCTCAAGTCTCTCTGTCTCCTCCTCTTTCTCCCCCTCTGTCTCCCCCTCTGTCTCCCCCTCAAGTCTCTCTGTCTCCCCCTCTGTCTCCCCCTCAAGTCTCTCTGTCTCCTCCTCTTTCTCCCCCTCTGTCTCCCCCTCAAGTCTCTCTGTCTCCTCCTCTTTCTCCCCCTCTGTCTCCCCCTCAAGTCTCTCTGTCTCCTCCTCTTTCTCCCCCTCTGTCTCCCCCTCTGTCTCCCCCTCAAGTCTCTCTGTCTCCACCTCTTTCTCCCCCTCTGTCTCCCCCTCTTTCTCCCCCTCAAGTCTCTCTGTCTCCCCCTCTGTCTCCCCCTCAAGTCTCTCTGTCTCCACCTCTTTCTCCCCCTCTATCTCCCCCTCAAGTCTCTCTGTCTCCTCCTCTTTCTCCCCCTCAAGTCTCTCTGTCTCCTCCTCTTTCTCCCCCTCAAGTCTCTCTGTCTCCTCCTCTGTCTCCCCCTCAAGTCTCTCTGTCTCCTCCTCTTTCTCCCCCTCTGTCTCCCCCTCAAGTCTCTCTGTCTCCCCCTCTTCCTGTTCCTCCGCCTGTCTCTCTTCCTTTTTCTCTGCCTCCTTCGCTGCCTGTCTCTCTGCCTGTCTCTCTGTCTGTCCCTCTGCCTGTCTCTCTGTCTGTCCCTCTGCCTGTCTCTCTGTCTGTCCCTCTGCCTGTCTCTCTGTCTGTCCCTTTGTCTGCCCCTGCTGGCAGCCTGTTTCTTTATCCAGGT
>JACSYO010000179.1:0-5000 GCA_016806645.1 Ophiodon elongatus | reverse complement strand
GTAATAGATAGATGTAATAGATGTAATAGATACATGTAATAAATATATATAATAGATAGATGTAATAGATATATGTAATAGATATATGTAATAGATATAATAGATAGATGTAATATATGTAATAGATAGATGTAATAGATGTAATAGATATATGTAATAGATATATGTAATAGATAGATGTAATAGATTAGATGTAATAGATAGATGTAATAGATTAGATGTAATAGATATATGTCATAGATGTAATAGATATAATAGATAGATGTAATAGACAGATGTAATAGATGTAATAGATAGATGTAATAGATAGATGTAATAGATGTAATAAATAGATGTAATAGATAGATGTAATAGATGTAATAGATAGATGTAATAGATAGATGTAATAAATAGATATAAAAGATAGATGTAATAGATGTAATAGATAGATGTAATAGATAGATGTAATAGATAGATGTAATAGATGTAATAGATGTAATAGACAGATGTAATAGATGTAATAGATGTAATAGATAGATGTAATAGATGTAATAGATATATATAATAGATAGATGTAATAGATGTAATAGATGTAATAGATGTAATAGATGTAATAGATATATGTAATAGATAGATGTAATAGATATATGTAATAGATGTAATAGATAGATGTAATAGATGTAATAGATATATGGTCGTAGATGTAATAGATGATGTAATAGATATAATAGATAGATGTAATAGACAGATGTAATAGATGTAATAGATAGATGTAATAGATAGATGTAATAAATAGATATAAAAGATAGATGTAATAGATGTAATAGATGTAATAGATAGATGTAATAGATAGATGTAATAGATGTAATAGATATATGTAATAGATAGATGTAATAGATGTAATAGATGTAATAGATGTAATAGATGTAATAGATTGTAATAGATAGATGTAATAGATATATGTAATAGATGTAATAGATAGATGTAATAGATGTAATAGATATATGTAATAGATGTAATAGATAGATGTAATAGATATAATAGATAGATGTAATAGATAGATGTAATAGATGTAATAGATAGATGTAATAGATAGATGTAATAGATAGATGTAATAGATAGATGTAATAGATGTAATAGATAGATGTAATAGATAGATGTAATAGATAGATGTAATAGATGTAATAGATGTAATAGATAGATGTAATAGATGTAATAGATGTAATAGATAGATGTAATAGATGTAATAGATAGATGTAATAGATAGATGTAATAGATGTAATAGATGTAATAGATGTAATAGATGTAATAGATGTAATAGATAGATGTAATAGATGTAATAGATGTAATAGATAGATGTAATAGATGTAATAGATGTAATAGATAGATGTAATAGATGTAATAGATAGATGTAATAGATGTAATAGATGTAATAAATGTAATAGATAGATGTAATAGATGTAATAGATAGATGTAATAGATGTAATAGATAGATGTAATAGATGTAATAGATGTAATAGATAGATGTAATAGATGTAATAGATAGATGTAATAGATGTAATAGATAGATGTAATAGATGTAATAGATAGATGTAATAGATGCAATAGATAGATGTAATAGATGTAATAGATGTAATAGATGTAATAGATAGATGTAATAGATGTAATAGATGTAATAGATGCAATAGATAGATGTAATAGATGTAATAGATGTAATAGATAGATGTAATAGATGTAATAGATAGATGTAATAGATGTAATAGATAGATGTAATAGATAGATGTAATAGATGGATGTAATAGATAGATGTAATAGATATCTGTAATAGATAGATGTAATAGATATATGTAATAAATGTAATAGATAGATGTAATAGATGTAATAGATAGATGTAATAGATAGATGTAATAGATGTAATAAATAGATGTAATAGATGTAATAGATAGATGTAATAGATGTAATAGATAGATGTAATAGATAGATGTCATAGATGTAATAGATAGATGTAATAGATAGATGTAATAGATGGATGTAATAGATGTAATAGATGGATGTAATAGATGTAATAGATAGATGTAATAGATGTAATAGATAGATGTAATAAATAGATGTAATAGATGGATGTAATAGATGTAATAGATAGATGTAATAGATAGATGTAATAGATAGATGTAATAGATGTAATAGATAGATGTAATAGATGTAATAGATAGATGTAATAGATGGATGTAATAGATGTAATAGATAGATGTAATAGATGTAATAGATAGATGTAATAGATAGATGTAATAGATGTAATAGATATATGTAATAGATGTAATAGATAGATGTAATAGATGTAATAAATGTAATAGATAGATGTAACAGATAGATGTAATAGATGTAATAGATGTAATAAATGTAATAGATAGATGTAACAGATAGATGTAATAGATGTAATAGATGTAATAAATGTAATAGATAGATGTAATAGATAGATGTAATAGATGTAATATATAGATGTAATAGATAGATGAAATAGATGTAATAGATGGATGTAATAGATGTAATAGATAGATGTAATAGATGTAATAGATAGATGTAATAGATGTAATAGATAGATGTAATAGATATATGTAATAGATGTAATAGATGTAATATATAGATGTAATAGATAGATGTAATAGATAGATGTAATATATGTAATAGATGTGTAATAGATAGATGTAATAGATGTAATAGATAGATGTAATAGATAGATGTAATAGATGTAATAGATAGATGTAATAGATGTAATAGATATATGTAATAAATAGATGTAATAGATGTAATAGATAGATGTAATAGATGTAATAGATAGATGTAATAGATGTATGTAATAGATGTAATAGATAGATGTAATAGATGTAATAGATAGATGTAATAGATGTGTAATAGATGTAATAGATAGATGTAATAGATGTAATAGATAGATGTAATAGATGTAATAGATAGATGTAATAGATGTAATAGATGTAATAGATAGATGTAATAGATAGATGTAATAGATGTAATAGATAGATGTAATAGATGTAATAGATAGATGTAATAGATGTAATAGATAGATGTAATAGATGTAATAGATAGATGTAATAGATGTAATAGATAGATGTAATAGATGTAATAGATAGATGTAATAGATGTAATAGATAGATGTAATAGATGTAATAGATGTAATAGATAGATGTAATAGATAGATGTAATAGATGTAATAGATAGATGTAATAGATGTAATAGATAGATGTAATAGATGTAATAGTAATAGATAGATGTAATAGATAGATGTAATAGATAGATGTAATAGATAGATGTAATAGATGTAATAGATAGATGTAATAGATGTAATAGATAGATGTAATAGATGTAATAGATAGATGTAATAGATGTAATAGATGTAATAAATGTAATAGATAGATGTAATAGATGTAATAGATAGATGTAATAGATGATGTAATAGATGTAATAGATAGATGTAATAGATGTAATAGATAGATGTAATAGATGCAATAGATAGATGTAATAGATGTAATAGATGTAATAGATGTAATAGATAGATGTAATAGATGTAATAGATGTAATAGATGCAATAGATAGATGTAATAGATGTAATAGATGTAATAGATAGATGTAATAGATGTAATAGATAGATGTAATAGATGTAATAGATAGATGTAATAGATAGATGTAATAGATGGATGTAATAGATAGATGTAATAGATATCTGTAATAGATAGATGTAATAGATATATGTAATAAATGTAATAGATAGATGTAATAGATGTAATAGATAGATGTAATAGATAGATGTAATAGATGTAATAAATAGATGTAATAGATGTAATAGATAGATGTAATAGATGTAATAGATAGATGTAATAGATAGATGTCATAGATGTAATAGATAGATGTAATAGATAGATGTAATAGATGGATGTAATAGATGTAATAGATGGATGTAATAGATGTAATAGATAGATGTAATAGATGTAATAGATAGATGTAATAAATAGATGTAATAGATGGATGTAATAGATGTAATAGATAGATGTAATAGATAGATGTAATAGATAGATGTAATAGATGTAATAGATAGATGTAATAGATGTAATAGATAGATGTAATAGATGGATGTAATAGATGTAATAGATAGATGTAATAGATGTAATAGATAGATGTAATAGATGTGTTGTGTAATAGATATATGTAATAGATGTAATAGATAGATGTAATAGATAGATGTAACAGATAGATGTAATAGATGTAATAGATAGATGTAATAGATGGATGTAATAGATGTAATAGATAGATGTAATAGATGTAATAGATAGATGTAATAGATAGATGTAATAGATGTAATAGATATATGTCATAGATGTAATAGATAGATGTAATAGATAGATGTAACAGATAGATGTAATAGATGTAATAGATGTAATAAATGTAATAGATAGATGTAACAGATGGATGTAATAGATGTAATAGATGTAATAAATGTAATAGATAGATGTAATAGATAGATGTAATAGATGTAATATATAGATGTAATAGATAGATGAAATAGATGTAATAGATGGATGTAATAGATGTAATAGATAGATGTAATAGATGTAATAGATAGATGTAATAGATGTAATAGATAGATGTAATAGATATATGTAATAGATGTAATAGATGTAATATATAGATGTAATAGATAGATGTAATAGATAGATGTAATAGATGTAATAGATGTTAGATGTAATAGATTTGTAATAGATAGTGTAATAGATGTAATGGATGGATGTAATAGTTAGATGTAATAGATGTAATAGATAGATGTAATAGATGTTATAGATAGATGTAATAGATGTAATAGATAGATGTAATAGATGTAATAGATGTAATAGATGTAATAGATAGATGTAATAGATGTAATAGATAGATGTAATAGATGTAATAGATGTAATATGTTGATAGATGTGATAGATGTAATAGATAGATGTAATAGATGTAATAGATAGATG